>QPKB01000006.1:10524430-10900658 GCA_003546025.1 Camphora micrantha | reverse complement strand
GACACCCATTAACTCATTCCAAAAGCATTTGGCCAAGTTTCACATCATACACCCAAAATTCCGACACCCCGTCCGAAGCACACCGATTAGTCACTGTGCTTCCATTTCCATTTCCCCAGTTGTCATGCGAAGGGTTAGGGTCAATGGGTCCCAACACATAGTTCAAAGCCTAAATTAGATGCCCCTTCAAAAGAGGGAACTAGAGCATCCACGATAACACAGAGGGGGTCCGCGGGTAAACCCTCGAAGGTACGCGTCAGGGTCACCACAGAGGTCACTGCAAAGCAGAACCACATTCTTATCTAAAATATTATTTCGTCAGGCCGGATTAGCGCGAGGTCGTAGGCAGCGTCACAAAAACCTACCCAGGTTTTGTCTAGGTTTCGACAGTTAGCCACGGGGTCACCGGAGAGACACATGCTTGGACTTTTGGGAGAGGTCAGGGTTGGTCGGTTAAATCGCGTAGTACGCGGAGGTCACTGCGTGTCTAGAAATTCCAATTACTTGAAACTGTTATTAATTCCAAATTTCGAGATTCATTCACATAGCTGGAATTCACCTATGGAATTCCAAAATATCCAAACTCCATTTACTAAACCACCCATTCCATCTTCTTCCACAATTAAGGTCATTAAACCATTCATACCCATTTAGCATATGTAAATCAAATTAACCATACCAAGTTTGGAATAGGGGATATCTTGAATGAACAAGAAACAAATAACACCCACATGCATGGTCATATATATAGCAATCCATTTGCCTATAACTAAGAAGTATTGGCATTAGAATGATTGAAGAAGGAACTCTCCACTCACACTACTAGCCAAACCGGCTCCCCAAAAGCTTCTCCTACACTCCAAGAGCACAAGGGAGGAAAAGAAGAACTCATCAACATGTAAAAACATTTACAGCAACAAGGAAGGAAATTGAAGGAGTAGAATTGGGGGAACCTTACCAATTTTGAGGTCTAAGAGATGAAGGAGATGAGAGGAGGGTGATGATTGCACCTGAATTGGCTTGGAATGGCTTCTAAACCCACAAGCAAGAATAAGAAGTGAAGAAAAAGGAGAAGAAGACGTAGTTCTAGCAGCTATTCTCTTAGAAAATGAAGTGGGAAATGGATGAATCTGCTTGGAATGGGGTATAAATAGAGATAAAAGGAGAAATGACTTAAATGCCCTTCTTAAGTGAAATGAGAGAATTGTCATCATTTGAGGGGGTTTCGGGGCGTCAAATCGTGACGAGTCAAGAATGGAAACGATGAGCACAAATTCTGAAAAAATTAGATTTTTCGGAAAATCACTCAAATTTTTCCTAAAAAATCACTACTTAACCCCTTATAATGACTAAACGCATTAGGAATCGAATGAAACTTCGCGAACATCTTCCGAATGATAAAAGAGACTTGCTCAAGCACTAACCCACATAATTAGCTAAAATACTATTAATTTAACTAATCACCAAGATTAAGAAGCTAAACACACTATTAAGATCAGGGGACTTTACATTAACCCTAATAAATTAAATGTAAACCCTTTTTTTTCTATTGGGTCCTAATTGAGATAAATCATAGACCCTTTGTTCATCTAAAGGATCCATATAATTATAAGTCTCCTCATCATTAGCATGGTCTACTGATTGATACAGTTGCAAAACTTCATTTGGATTTTTTTCTAAATTGTAAAAATCAATGTTATCATAATTAAGAAGAAACTCATCACATAAGCAAAGGAAATACCAACTATTATAATATATTATAGATGTAGGCATTGATTTCAAAATTGGAGTCCAATTTGCTAATCGACTGCAACATTGGACTCTAATCTCAAATCAATTTGAGAAATTGGATCCCAAATCAATTTCAAGAGATAAGCTCTATTAATCAATTCAGAGTCCACTTTGTTAAGCTTCTTTATGTAAATTCAAATTTTATATATATATATATATCTATTATGGATAGGTGATTAAAGAATCCAGATGAAAAAATCCACCTTGCTCAATAATCAATTGCAAAATTGGACTCTAATCTCAAATCAATTTGAGAAATTGGATCTCAAATCAATTTCAAGAAATAAGCTCTATCAATCAATTCAGAGTCCACTTTTGTTAAGCTTCTTTATGTAAATTCAAATTTTAATATAAATCTATTATGGATAGGTGATTAAAGAGTCCAGATGAAAAAATCCACCTAGCTCAATAACTCTATCCAACCAAGTTAAAATGAGTGTTCTTTAGGTGGATTTGGAATTTTAATATATCTATTATGGTTAGAAAATCCTTAATGTTTGTTATTTTTAAAAGTGGGTCCTTAATAGTGATTTATACATATGGACTCCACACACGATAAACTTTTTTAAAGTGGGCCTCATATTCTAATTCCTAAAAACGGGGCCACATGCAATTTTGCAATTGATTGTTTGATTTCGATTTTAATATTGACTTTATTTTATCTTCTTTCTAAGAGATATATCTTATATGTTAGGATTTTTCTTATAAAGATATACATTTAAATAGAATTCATAATGTATATCTTATCTTGTGGATTGCCTTGCAATTAATTAAGAAAGTTGCATGTAGTAACTAAAAGATTCTATGTCAAGTAATATGTAATATACATACAATTTCACAACAAGTTATATTGCAACTTTGCAACTCATCCAACTTTGCTACCCCTAGATTGGCTTTCCATTAACATCAGCAATGAAGATTTATGTACAAGATACTTTAGATTCTGTATTTGGCCCAAAATGGCATAAAGTTAATAAAAATATAAATATGAACAGTTCGGATCCTCTGTTTCATGGAAACAGGGTAATCCTATCTAATCCAATCCATATTCGTCAATCCATATCTTTTCTCGGATTCTCTCCCCTCTCCCCTTTCCCCATCTCTTATAAAAGGGGGCAATGTGATATTCGCTAGGCCATCCAATCATAAAATGGGAGTCATGAAGGTTCCTGTTGTAGCATTTCTTCTTGCTCTTTTCATCTCATCTTCATTAACTGTAATGGGTAAGCACCTACCACTTCATACTTCTCTTATACTATAATTGAAACTGCCGATTTAAAGTTTTATAAACAATTTCAATTCTCTCATCGTGAAGAAGGTAACGAAAACATTTCACTTTGTTCATTTACTTGTCATAATATTACTATACATAAAGTTCTAACCGAAAGAAAATGCTTCTGTAGGATATGCAGCCGATGAAAAGTTTAATGTGGATCGTATTGTTACTCGCATGCGTTGTACTCCCGGTTGCCCTTCGACCTGTCATGACGACTGCATCAAGGCTGGATTTTGCAAAGGCGGTTGTGACTTGCCTCAACCATATGCACATTGTTGTTGTGTCAGTCCTTGTTGACCGCTCCATCTGTCTTTAGTCTTATGAATAAAAATATTAAATGACAATAAAATGGAAGGAGCTGTATTGTAAGAGAATGCAGGGCATGGCTTTTATCTTATTTACCTTTTCTTAATAGAAAAGAATGGGAATAGCTTTTATCTTATTTACCTTTTCTTAATAGAAAGGAATGGGAATGCATGAAGATATAGCATGTCTTTGCTGGAGTTTGCAAAATCTACCTTATACCAAAACACAGAGATGCATTGATCAGATCAATAACAACTACATTCTCGCCTTTGTTATCCACATTTTTAGATGTACTAATATCCCAACTCGATACATATTGAGAACCTATGGAATTACCATTCCATTCACCAATGTGATGGTTGACTATTAACATTTACCCAGGCCATCAAATTATCTACTCACATTTTCCTTTTCCTATATGATCTTCCACCATCCTCGGCTGTTTTGGGACGTGGTGCCGGTGGGTGTCTGAGTTCTTATCCCGTGTTAAGAGGAAGAAAAAAGAAAAAAATATCTTTTAGCCTTAAAATATTCTTTACCTATCTATCGCATTTTTATTTATAGACACATATTTTCTGATTGATAATATGAGAAAAATCAAAGTTTAAAGTGTTCTAATATTGTTTATTTATGTTTTAATCCAAAGAATGACATTTAGACAATGAGTTAGAATCACATGAAGGTCAAAAGACTCTCGAACTTAGTTGCAAACAACATTTAGGGCCCTTTGTGTTTACTATCTTCTGCAAGAAAATTCACATTTTTCGTGAGATTTTTTTTTTTTTTTAATGTTTGGTGAGCTATCTTTTCATAGAGAATAAGCTTCGTGGGGCCCATATTTCCTTGAAAAGTCTGGATTTTAGATTCCTATGGGATTTTCAAACTTCAATTCCTCTAAAAAAGGGGACCCTGTATAGAATGTTTCTTTCAATGCATGTTCTCTAAGAGAAAAAGGGCTCCGGAGAAAAAATCATTGATCGGACCCCCAAGTGCAAGTGTGCGATTGTAGTAATAATTGGTGAAACCAGGTCGATCCATATGGAGCAATTTTGATTAAGAAACCTTTCAACTTTAACATGTCCTAAATAGAAACTAAATCTTTCCTAAATGGAAACTAATTAAATTGCATAAAAAATTTTCAAATACTGAAAATTAATAATTACAACTTTCCAAATAAAAAAAAAACCTAAACTAAGAAAATCCTAAACTATCCAACCCTATTCTAAGTAGAACCCTGCACAAATAACAAACTCATCAAAATACCCAATTTAATATAATAAGTAAAGTAAAGATATAAATATAATTTCCAAACATCAACCTATGGAAAAATTGTGAATTATGAGACCCTAAATTTAAAAAATGAAAATCTAAGCAAGTTTTAACTATATGATGCATGGTGTAAAAATTATAAGTATGAAAACTATTGTATAGGCCCAACTTTACTGGATTGCACAACTAGCTTAAGATGATCTACACCTAAATCTAGCTAATAGTTGGAATCTGAACTTGGATGAGGCATGAGCACAACATAAAAAAACAGAAAAAAAAAAAATCATGTCAACCAGAGCTATTCTTAAATCGTGTCACCTAAAGATGCCTACCTAAACCATTTATAATATTGAAATTTGATTCGACCTTGCTGGGTACCCCTATTTCTGACTCTAGTTGACACGATTCCCGATAATTTTTTTTGTTGAAGTTTTGGGGATTTAATTTCCTATTACCATAATTTGATTCTTCCAAATTTCAAGGCAAAATAATTTGTTTTTCCTGGTTTTCAAATCACGTACTTTTATAACACAATCAAACCAAAACTACTGAAACAGTGCATTTTTTTTTCACTGTATAGTTTTTGACTGTGTACCAGGTCCGAATTTATCCTCACTAATCAGTCATTAAACATTGTGATTTCTGAAATAAAAACCCATTCTAATGCAATTTCTAATTATGATGCATGTACAAAAACACTTTCTAACCATAGACTATGCAAGTGATAAAAATAGAAAGTTTCTACAAAACATGGAAAGATGCAAGTTGTCAAGAATTTGTAATAAAAATAATCAGAATATTAACTGAAAATAAAAACAAAAGGGTGGAAATATAAAACGTAGAAAAATATGTAAATCAGACACTTAGAATTCCACTATTTCCTAAGCATTGAAAATACGGGTAATTTGGCCTCTCCCCACTCTAAAAAAAGATAGGACAAATTCAAAACTTGATTTAAATGTAAGATGCCATTCTCCTCAATTCGTCAAAATCATAAATTTCATGGACTAATATGATGTATCTTTCACAAAAGCAACATATCAAAGAACTTAGAATAATGAAAAATCAAGTACCAATTTGAAGAGGTTGATCACACGCAAAATCAATCAAAGTATTTCATTTTATTCCTCGCAGTTGAATTACATGAAATTAAGAGCAATTCTCCTTCATCATCGTCCACATACAAAGTTGAACAACTAATGTAGAAAAGAACTAGAAAGGGAAGTGTAAAAGGGGACTAGAGAGAGAAGGGTGGATGGAGATGGATGGACTTCCTCTATTGTGCAATGAGGCTTACAGTTCTATGAAGAGGGCTGGTCCTTATATAGTTTTGCACACCTCCTCTTTGGAACTCTTTGTTTCCTTTTTAAAATTGGACTCTTTGGTTAATTCCTAAGCAATGCTTCTTAGTAGGAAAGATTTTGAATTGTAGAGAATTTCTTGCCAAATTGAGTGTCTTGGATGGAGAACAAGACTTTCCTTGGAGCTTCCTAGAATTTCTCACAAAGATTCCTTGATGATGTGGAGAGGAAACTTTGCCAAGAATTGGGATTTCACGCAATTCCCTCCTAAAACTGTAGCATCCAACTTCCCGAGGTCATATCCCCCTCATTTCAACTCCAATTGATGCGATCTTAGGCTCCACAGATATCTACTCGGAAAAATCTTTCTAGTGGTGGGTAGATTGCACCCATCCGATACTAGGTACGAGAGTTATGGCCATTTAAAATTTATGCCCTTGAAAAATCCGAGAATAATTGTGCACAATTGGAAGCTTCTATATTGGGATGTGCAATGGGAGTGTGGGACCCATGTTGGACTTCCAAGGCATGCTTGCACTCTTTTCTTGCTTGCTTAGTTGACTTTCTTTGACCTTTCTTCTCAAATTTCATCAATGTGGGTCCCATGTTGTTGATTTCTTTTACAAATTGAAAGAAATAAATTTACCATTAATCACATATAAGAAAATAAACATGAATCATGCGTAGGACCCTACATGCCTGATGATGCACTGAAATGACAAACTTTTCAAAAATAGCACATGGTGCCAACAATAGCAAGTATGCATTGATGAAGCCAAAAGGTTAATTTTGGGCGATGGATGAGATAAAATAAAATAAAATAAAAACCTAATTTCACAAATGTCATGCAATGTGATGGATCTTGACCTATTTTCACCATGTTTCCAAAAATAACCTCAAATGCATGAAATCATAAAATTGAGTGTAATTTTATGCAATTCAACCTAATTAAGTCCATAAATGCTCATGAAATGATGGCCCAATGTCCTGATTTTGTGGACTTAGCAATCATGTCTCCTTGATTGATTGCCCAAACCCTTTCCATCATCTTGTGAATCTCTGTCGTCTACATTCCAACCCTAATCCGACCTTAATTTACAAACTTAAGCCACCAAATCCCATCTCCATTTCTTGATTGCTACTGAATAGTGAAAGTTCTTGCGAATTGATCTCTAGATTGGTTAACTCAACAAAACAACCCAATAGTGTACAAAAACAATAAACTATGTAGCGGAAACCAAATTCAAAAAGGTACACACTGGAAGGACACCAAATTTAGCATGGAAAGCCCAACCATGTGAAAAACTATGAATCTAAACTAGATCAACAATCAATCACTATAACTCTTGCAACTACAAGAAACTCATAGATTCCTCCCAAATATCCTCTAGTTAAGGACTGCAGTTACCTCTTGTGTAGCTTCACGCTTCAACAACTTCACACCGTTGATTATAACAGATTCAAAGCGGTGCTTAACTCTTCAAATCTTTTGCACTAAAAGATGATTTTCTACTAGGGATGTAGAAGAAACTGCTCTCTAGAAATGCTATTCAACAAACTTTTTAATTGATTTTCTAAAGAATTCTCTCAAATTGATCTTACAACTCAGAATAATGCAAAAGAGGTCTCTCTTTTAGGTAACCCATGAGTCCTTTAAATAGCCTTTAGGATGTGCTTAAGGCTGCCTAAGAAGATTAGGACTACAACAAACAATTTGGGCATAATTAGAAATAGGTTTCTAATTTTCGCAAGACTCTACCACCATGTATGCTCTAGCGGATTAATTCTTGCTCGAGCGGACTCCATTCTATCTAGTGTCTGGTGCTTCTGAACCACATCCACTCGAGCGGAGGAAAGTTGGCACTCGAGCGGATCCCATTCTGGATGATCCGGAATTTCAGCACTTCTAATTATTCCCAGGTTTCTTCTTCTAAAGCTTTCAGACTTCTTTTTCTCCCTTCAATATAATTCTAATTCTGTCTAATTTCTCATTTCTAATTCTGCCAGACTTTCTTCTTCGGGCCCTTCCAGTCTGGTTTCTTCAAAGCAGAAACACAGTCCTTTTCTAAAAATAGAAAAATTACAACTTAGCGGACCCAGAATTTTTTCCAACCCATGAATTAGCCAACTCTCAAAAAGCTAACAAATAGAATGCATAAGACAAAGGTTGTGATTGGTTCTTTGCAACAACATTGATGCTGGGATCTTTGCAACAAAGGGGGGTGTAACCATGAAGAAAAAAATACGCCAAACCTATTTGTTATCTCTAAAGTAGTTTAATTGAATGGCTAGATGTATATTAAATCTTGTTTTGATTTGACCTTAAGTAAAATTATTTCATTTGTGTTTGATAATTACATGGTATGTGAAGAATCCACAAATGCACTAAACATGAAAAACATTATTTCACTTGAGAAAATAATTGTGCAATTCCCATAGAAATTATTTCCCAGAGACTAACTTCCATGGATTTTGCTGATATGATGTGGCAATTTTGCATTTCCACAAAAAGCACCTGTACACAAACATGCCCTTTTGCAAGTTGGGTCAAATCTGATCCCACTAAAAAAGGGTGGGAAATGTCTTTAATGTGAACCAGTAGTTCCCACCTACTAGCAAGTATATGTGACATTTTGAAATTTATATCTCAATGATATTAGGATATCTATGCAAACCTTTTATTAATATCGGCAATTAAATTTCTCCTTAAGATCCTTCAAATTCTATATCTAGTGCAAAATTGAATAAAGTTGATTAAAATTTAAATATCTAAACCAATGCTATCTTCTCTATCTATCCCATGCTCATTTCTTACAAAGGGGGCCAATGACGGTCAATATGCCATCCAATTCCAAAATGGGAGTCACGGATTCTGCCATAGCAATGCCAATCATGTGCTGACACTTGACATTACTATTGCAACTGGCTTGTGACCAACACTGGCTACGATAAAGAATAATTAAAATTTTAATTTAAAATATTTATAAATATTTAAATAGGTTATAAACGAGTATAAACATATAATTCTTAGTACAAACACAAGTAAAACTGAACTTCAAAAATAAAAGTTTTAAACGAAAAAGTAGGTAAAATGATCCAATTGAATTATCTAATAAATGATATATCAAAAGAATGACTAAATTACATAGAATAATAGGTCGAAGAAAGTGGAAAGTTGAAGAGTAATTATGAATAATACAATATATCAAGAAGAAGAAAACATAACAGAATAATCGATTTGAATTGTTGATGGTACGAAGACTGAATTAATTTATAAAAACTATTCATGCTTGAAAGACTCTATCCATTACTTGGTCCAACATCTAGATTTGCCATATTTTATTATTTCTTTGATTCTCCATATTTATTATGTGGTTAAATTAGTAAATGTAAATGATAAAAAAAAAAAATTGTGACACAGACGGAGACTTATGCGAGAAGTTTTAGGGACCTAAGAGATTTTAGGGCAAGATCAAGTAAACAGTAGATATTTTAGGACCATGATTTGATTATATTTGTGCTTAAGCATAAATTGAGTGTCAATTTTAAAATTAAATTTTAATTTTAAAATCAATTGGTTTCCACAATGGCCTCACAAATTAATCTTACTAAAAATTGATATGAAAATAAATATAAAATTAAAATTGGCAAAATATAACACATGAAAGTGGCCCCCGTAAAGTGTGTTTGGAAAGGAAAAAACCGGCTTTCACAATGGGACCCCACATATTTATTTAGTTAAAATAGTAAATATAAATGATAATAAAAAAACTATAAAAAGATGGAAACTCGTGAGAGGAGTTTTAGGGATTTAGGAGATTTTTAGGAAACCACAAGTAAATAGTAGAGATTTTAGGACTTTGATTTTATTATCTTTGTGCTTAGGCACAAATTGAGTGTCAATTTAAAAATTAATGAGGATTCTGAAATTAACTAGTTTCCACAATGGGCCTCACAGATTAATCTTACTGAATATTGAAATGAAAATAAGTAGATGATTAAAAGTTGCAAAATATAACCAATGAAAGTGGCCCCCATAAAGTGTAAGTTTGGAGAGAAAAAAACTAGCTTTCACAAAGGGACCCCGCAGATACATTTAGTTAAAATAAAAAATATAAATGATAATAAAAAATCTAGAAACTCATGAGAGGAGGTTTAGGGAGTTAGGAGATTTTAAGGAAACTCCAAGTAAATAGTAGAGCTCTTAGGACCTTGATTTTAATATATTTGTTCTTATGCGCACATTGAGTGTCAATTTAAAATTTTAATGCAGATTTTGAAATTAACAAGCTTCCACAATGCGCCCCACGGAGTATTCTTGTCAACTACTAAAAGGAAAATAAGATGAAAGAAGTAACAAAATACAGCCTATGGAAGTGGCCTCGTAAATTATGAGTAAAGAAAAAAAAACTTGGCTCCTACAATGGGACCCATAGATTATTCAAACTTGGAAAAAAAAAAACAGAGAAGAAACACTGGCTTTCACAGTGGGCACCACAAATTAATTAAAAACAACAAAGAAACAACCGATTGTGTTCTATAAGTAGTCCCCAAATTTTTGCATCTTGATCTGACATGAGGGTCCCATAAATTGATCTGCAACCAAATTTAATACATACACGCCCAACTATCATTAAAGTCATAGCCAACTTGATCACTATATTTTTCATTGGTCTATAGGGCCCACTATCAAACCCAAAGGGCCTTTGTTTCTTTATTTTTCTTTTTTGTTAGTTTAATAATTTGTGAGGCCCATTGAAAGTAAATGGTCTATGTAATCTAAGAAAATGATTTTGTGATATACCAAAAGAAGTTAGTATCATATGCTATGTTTTAGGGTAGAATGGTGAGGTAAGGAATAAGTCTTTTTGAGATTTGAAAATCCAGGAATGTATTTGCAGGAAAGCTAATTAGAATGTCATGTGTCACTCTCCGGCGAAGAGTTCTGCTGTCATTATATATACTAGCAACAATGGCCTACCCTTAGCCCGGGCCAAAATAATTTTTTTTAATCTGAAAAAGGATAAGCAAAGGATATTAAAGAAACCAATTAAATTAAATATATTTTTATTATTTGTCCAGGGCTAAGCATTGAAGTTCAATATTACAAATGTAACATAAAAGACGCTTCAAAAGGGCCCAACTATTCAGATCTTATGACCCAAAAAATATCAACCTCTTTCAATTTCGTTTTACCTACACAAGCTTTATGGAACTCAATAAATCTGACCATGTACAATCCAAGTGGGACCTATCAAATAAATATTTTACTAAACTATTTAGAATAGATTAAAGATCATAGTCATCTTAAGTTATTCACATTATCTACGGGACTCATTTGGTGAAAGATCGACATATATCTATTATGTATAGTTGTGTTTTATTTATTTTTTGTGCTTTATAGTAATAATCTTCAATTATCGTCATCTCATTTTTCTCTTTTCTATAATTTTTCATAACAATTTTACAGAAGTCAATAGCATTTCAATCTAAATTTTATAAATAAATAATTTAGTATTTTTAGTAAATAATATATTTATTTATTTTACTTTATTTCTTATCATTAATGTTTAAAAAAAAAACTAATAAAATTAAATATATTTTTATTATTTGGCCAGGGCTAAGCAAAAGCTTAAGATTTCGAGTTGCATTTGGTGTGAAAAAACAAACATGGTGGGTGGGTGGATGGAATTAAATGGAAAGCAGTGGTGAGGTACGTGCCTCCCCACATGCCAGCAGGCTTTCTTCAAATTTGTGTTCTTTTACCTGAAGAAGTCTCGCAGTGTCCCGGCAATGCAGTCACCTACTAGAAAAGAACTTCAAGACAAGGGACTTTGCGGGTAATTATGGCTTCAGCCTCTCCTAATGGCAGGTGTCTATTTTAATGCACAACTTGCAAAGAACATAGAAAAAGCGTCGCCAAGTTGAATTCTTCTTCTCCTTCCTCCTCATATACACCAAAGATAATGTTTCAGCAAAAGAGGGAAGAGATATGAATTCAACTTATAGACCCTTCTTCTTTGTAGGCTCCTTCTGCATTGAAATAGACACCGGCCTCCAGGATATAGGCTAGATACTCTGCGCAGATGTTCTTGACTAGTCATGTGGGCTCAAGTGATATGGGGAGTGTGATGGATGCCATGAGAGATGTCCTTGAGGGACTGGGTTAGGTTTGGGCAATCTAGGTAGGTCGGTAGGGGCTTGTTTGGAAGGGAGATGATGAGAGAAAGTGGGTATAAAGAGGAAAGAAGATGGAGATGGAAGTGGAGATGAGGAAGTTGGGCCGGCTTTCACTTTGGCTTGGGGAATATGGGATGACTAAACCAAGAGATCTTAAGGCCTTTAAATAGGTGAAAGTGAGGGTCGGTGATAAGTTGGTTGGTGTGCTATGAGTAGGATAGAGGATAACAAAAAGGAAAGAAAATCGCTGTCCATTCATTTGAGTAGATCCTTATTTCCATTTTGAAAATGAATATGGGCGACAGCTAACAAGGGATGAGGTGAAGAGAAGATCCAATGACTCAATTTTCTCATTTAAGCCGACCATTTTGAAGTGAATTTCTATATCTTCATATTATAAAATCTTATATTAATACTAGCAACAAACGCCCGTGCTGGACTCGAGCCTAAAAGTTGAAAATATGTTTAAAGTTAGTGTTTTCTTTATAAAATTAGTATAAATATTTAAATGTTTGAATCAACCATAAGTGGGCCTAATCTTACCAACATAACTATTTCAACTAAAACCAAATAATATAGATCCTAAAAAAGAACTATTTCAAAGAAGAAAAAAAAAAACCACTAAACTTTTACATCCTTCTTATTCATGTAAATCCACAGCCTTAAATGTTAATATCACAATACGATAGCAATCAAACTACTTAATTGCATTACTTCTCCCAAAATGCACATTTAAGGTCAAAAAAAGAACATCAAAGATACAATAAGTAAAGAACAGTAAAGGAAAAGAAGGTAGACACAATAAAAAAAAAAAAGGTGAAGAAGATGGGTCGACTAAGATCATCTAGTTGATCACACTTCCTAAGAGAACAAGCGTACATGATTTGAAAACAACGAGTTGATCAAGCCTGTAGACCAATCCAACCCAACACTCTTCCTGAAGATCAAACCTATCATGCGTCCCACCTGTAGATCAACCCAACCCATCATCCACCCCACTTCATCAAGGGCGGTGAGAGAGAGACGCTCTGGGTGGGGGTTAGGTCTCGGGAAGAGGGAAAACGAAGAGGGATGAACAAGGGTGGGAGAGAATTGGCAGGAAGAGAGAGGTTGGGTAGAGACTTATGCCAATGGGCTATTTCAGAATCGACATTTAGGATACGAATTATAGGCATACAGTTGGATTTGATGGAGAAATTTTAGTAGGTTTTTATTGAATGAAGAGATTTGAGGAGGAGATTTGGAGAGTGGTCCTATGTGAATGAAGATGTATGTTTTTTCTAGGGGGATTCGGCGATGGGTCCCTGAACATTTCACTTTATTTCCTTAGGTCCACAATCTTTTCTTATAGTGCGATAGTCCTTTTTCCACATTTGGAAACCTAAAATGTCTAATTTACCCTTTCTTCAAATCATATCCCATGATTAGTGGGATAAGCCATTAATAATGGTCAACTACCATTAAATTAGGCATGATTAATAAAATTCCACTAATGAGATTTTCAAATAAATTTCAAAAAAACACAAATAAGTTTCAAAAAACAGGAAACAAATTTCAAAATAAATTTCTAAAAATGAAATAAATTCAAAAAATGCACATAAAATTCAAAAGAACGCAAATAAATTTCAAAAAATGAAATGAATTTAAAAACCCCAAATAAATCTCAAAAGAAAGCAAATAAATTTCAAGAAGCGAAATAAATTTCAAAAAAAAATTAAATTTTTAAAAAAAATCAATAAATTTCAAAAGAATGCAGGTAAATTGAAAAAGACACAAATAAATTTCAAAAAATATAAATAAGTTTCAAAAGATGAAAATCAATTTTAAATGATCCAAATACATTTCAAAAGATCCAAATAAATTAAAAAATATATAAATAAATTTCAAAAGGCTCAAATAAATTTCAAAAGAAACAAATAAAATTAAAAAACGTAAATACATTTGCTAAAACTAAGACATCGCCGGATTTCCAAATTAGCGAATAATGTGGCAAAAAACTCAAGTCTTTTTGTCAAAAACTAAGTTAAATTTATTTCAAAAAATACAAATAAATTTCAAAAGATAGAAATAAAATTCAAAAACACAAATAAATATGCCAAAAACTCATATAGACTTGTTTATAACTCAAATAGATTTGTTCCAGAACTCAGATAAATAGCGTAAAACTCTGATAGATTTGTCCAAGACTCAAATAAATTCATCCAGAACTCAGATAAATTCATTCAGAACTCGAACAGATTTGTCCAAGAACTCAGATAAATCCATCCAGAACTCAGATAAATTCATCTAGAACTCAGACTGATTTGTCCAGAACTCAGATAAATTAGCCAAAAACTCAGATAAATTTGTTCAGAACTCATATAAATTTGCATAAAACTCAAATAAATTTGATAATCTATATGAAATACTAAGATAAATTTAACAGAAACTCATATAAATTTGTTAAAACTCAGATAAACTTGAAAAAAACTTAGATAAATTTTACAAACACTCAGATAAATTTCATTAAAACTCATATAGATTTGTCAAAAGACTCAGATAAATTTTTCACGAGTTAGGTCAACCTGGGCTTGACCCAAACTGGACTGGCTGGCTACTGGGCTTTTTCTGCAAATGGGTCGGGCTTGATCCAACCTGACCTGCGCTGGAACCGACCCAAAAGGGTCTTCTTCCTCCTTTGTTTCTCTACAACAGGAACCGGATCATTCCTCTTTCGGTCTTCTTATCCTTTGACGGTAACTGTGCAACATCGCTTATTCTCTGGCGACGGAGGGCGGCACGCAGCGGCGGCAGCGAAGACGCTGGAGGTGGGGCCCAGCGAAAAACGTTCTGCAGTCGATCCCCACTCTCTGTTTTCCTCTTCCGGTGACACGCAGTCCTCTTCTCCGACATCAACAGTAACAGAAAACCCTTGCGGTTTTCTTGCCTGCACTGGTTCTGCTGTGATCTTCTGTGACCAAAACAGAGAGCTCTGAAACCAGTCTCTGTTCCGCGATCGTGACCCACCAATCGATCTATCGATCTTCGCATGATCAGCGGCACTTTCAAAGTCCGATTCAATGGTTCTCCTCCGATCACACCAAACAACAACAACCCGTTTCTTCGTCTGCAATGGCAGAAACGGGTTCCTCTATTCTGGGCGATCAGTTTGGATTAGATGTTTTTGCAGAGACGCAGAGATCAGATCTGTGATGAAGACGATCTTTGGTTTAGACTTTACCTAGCAATGAGGAGGGGAAACGGAAGATTTAAAATTTTAAATTTTCAAAATTTTTTGCCTAAAATGGTTGAAAGGGTAAATCAGTCAAGAGAATTGTATCCAGGGACTTCTGGCTGCAAATAGTCTAGTTGTTTGGACCATAGCCCTTAAAAAGAATTCCTCTGGACTGGAGGCTGGAAACATTCAATTCTAGGGACCTTTGGCTAATTATCTCTTTTTTCTAAGCATTTGTTTTTGGGGCATCGACGGGTCCCTGAACATTTCACTTTATTGGTTTAGATCAACAATCTTTTTTCATAATGTGATAAGTCCTTTTTTCAAATTTGAAGAACAAAAATGTCTAATTTACCCTTTCTTCAAAATCATATCCCACGATTAGTGGGATATGCCATTAATAATGCACGGGCAACTACAATTTAATTGGCCAAATAAATTTCAAAAGATCTAAGTAAATTTCAAAAAATGTAAATAAATTTCAAAAGATGAAAATCAATTTCAAAAGATCCAAATAAATTTAAAAAAATATAAATAAATTTCAAAAGATGAAGTTCAATTTAAAAAGACGCAAATAAAATTCAAAAGATCCAAATAAACTTCAAAAAATATAAATAAATTTCAAAAGATGAAAATCAATTTCAAAAGATCCAAATAAACTTCAAAATATCCAAATAAATTTCAAAATATGTAAATAAATTTCAAAAGATGCAAATAAATTTCAAAAGATATAAATAAAATTAAAAAAAGAAAATAAATTTAAAAACAAACGCAAATACATTTGCCAAAACTAAGATAATATCAATTTTTCAAATTTCAAAAAAACTTGACAAAAACTAAAGTACTTTTGCCAAAACTCAACAAAAATTTATTTCAAAAAAATGTAAATAAATTTCAAAAGAAGAGCTTGAGTTTAGTTCAAAAAACTCAATTAAAATTTGTTAAATGGAGATAAATTTGTTAGAAACTCAGCTATATTTTTCAAAAACACAAATAAATTTGCCACAAACTCAAATAGATTTGTCTAGAACTTAGATAAATTTGTTCTAGAACTTAGATAAATTAGCCAAAAAATCAGATAGATTTGTCTAGAACTTAGAGAAATTTGTTTTAGAACTTAGATAAATTTGGGCAAAACTCAAATAAATTTGATAAAAAATGAAAAACTCAGATAAATTTGACAGAAACTCAGATAAAGTTGACAAAAACTTAGATAAATTTCAAGAAAACTCAAATAAATTTCATAAAAACTCATACAGATTTGTCAAAAACGATATAACATCCCAGCTACCTTCCTCCTCTGGCGATGGCGCAGCACCGTCGACTACATTCGGCAACGATCGGAAAACTACAATGGCAGCTACAACGAGGAAAACTTCACAAAGCCTAGTCCTTGAGCTAATAGCTCTGCCTCTCTGGGCTTCTGGACTGCGCCGGGTCGAACATGAACTAAATTGGCCTGGCGAGGAACCGACCCAACTGGGTTTTCTCTTTCCTCTGAAGGGGTCTAGATTCTATAACAAAACATGTTTTGTTTTGCAACGAAAACTGGGATGCAGCGCCTTGTTGATGCTTTTTCTCGATCTCCGACGACGTGCGATGTGGCACGGTGGTCTCCGCTAGCAAAGAACGACCGACGGAGATGAAGTCCGACCCCTCTTCTGGTTCCGGCAATGGGCGAATCCGGATCTTGCTCGTCACTTCTCCTTCAATGGTGGTTTAGGCGTCTAAACCTTCAGCGAGGGCGTCATGGCTCGGGCAGTGACACTTTTCTCTTTGGTTCAGGCGACGACTACGGTAGCCTGTCTCTGATACCATCTAGTTCTCTGTCATCAACGACCTTGTTCTCCTCTCTTCTGTCGGCCTCCGCTCAGTCTTTATCCACGGCGGCCTCTTATCCTTTCTCCTCTCTCATTTCTTCCTCTATTTCTTTTATGCCCTAAGCACCGATTCAACATGTCCGGGTTGAAGAAGAAGAGGGATAATACAAGATTTGAAATTTGAAATTTCAAAATATAATGCCTAAAACAGTTGAAAGGGTAAATCCGTCATGAAAATTGTATCTAGGGACCTCTCCCCGAAATATGTCCAGCTGCATGGACTACGGGCCTGAGAGGAAAAGTTGATGGACTGGAGGCCTTACAAGACCTCTATAAGGGACCTTTCGCTAATTTACTTTTTTTTTCTAATGGAGAACTCCATGAGTGCTAACGTGGCACCCTCCACAGCCTCCCTTTCTATTTCTTATATATATATATTAAAAGATGAGAGAGTTATAGCAAGCCTTGCCCTTTTTATTTCTATTTTCTATTATTTTAGGGTTTCAGTAGATTCGGCCATATCTATTAGATCTTATGCCATCTAACAATGTTCAACAATCTTGACCACTATATGTATCACAAAATATTTAAAAGTAAGCTCCATAGGTATAGAAATTTTAATAGATAAAATTAGTAATGTATTATAAATCTTATTGCATAATATATCAATTTATAATTATGAAAAAGAATTTTTTGTATATACCCCTCGAAGGTTTTTATGATTTGTAAATAGGCCCATGTGATTTTAGTATTTGTAAATAGGCCCCTACCTTTTCATTTCAATACCTTTCATGTCCCCAAAATCATTATTCCTAATGATTGAGAATGGGTAACCACCATGAGATTTATGTTGAATTTTTATAATAATGGCAGCTTTGCCCTTAAATCCAAAATGGGTATATTATTATTTAAAATAATTACCCTGAGACACCTCGAATTGGTCTTTTAAAAGTAAGGAGAGTGAGATACCCCCTAGTTGACCTTCTAAATTAGGAGTGTGATACACCCTAGTTATTCCTTTTGAGTTAGAGATGTGAGACACCCATAGTTAGTCTCCTAGGAGTGAGGGGTGCGCGACACCCCTAGTCAGTCCTATTGGAGTTAAGAGTGAGATGCCCCGAACTAAGCAGAGTTGGGTAGCTGACCTTGTTAGAAAAGTAGAATGTTAGATCCTACTATCCTACTGGTTGCTTGTTAGTATTCCAGAATGTTAGAAACCCAGACCCCATCGACCTGCTAACTAATTATCAAAATTCTAGAGTGTTAGATGGTAAACGTTGTTTAACCTGTTAGCCATTGGCTAGTAATCCAGAGAGTTAGAAGATCAGGTCATGTTGTCCTGATTAGCTACCGTGTAGTATTCCTTAGTATGAGTAGATTAGACCCTATTGTTCCTCCAACTGTCTATTTGTATTCCAGATTGTTAGGAGATCAGATCCATTTTGTCCTGCCAACTACTGATTAGTACTTGTAATCTCGAGTGTTAGAAGATTAGACCATGTTAACCTAATGTCTGTTAATTAGTATCCCAGAGTGTTAAAAGGTTAGACTCAATTGTTTTACTAGTTGTCGATTGTAACTTGGATTGTTGTCTCACTAGTTGTTGTCGGTAATCTGTATATTATTAGAAGAATAGTTCTAGTATCCCTTCTAGTTATGACTAGCTATTTCGAGTGTTAACTGGGTAGTTTAACTCCCATTTTCTAAAGTTGGTTATAGCAGAGACCTTAGAAGTTTAGAAGTGGTTGTTTTGCATTTGGAGACCAAATGTGTATTAGGAGTGAGGAATGTAAGGACCCGTCCCTAAAAATACCTAGTGGAACCCAATTTGACTAAGTCAACCCTAGGTTATCCTATTTAATAGGTGATTAGCATAAATGTTAGGAATTTTGTGTATTGCAATTTGATGGATGCATTATCATTTCAGCATCATTTGAATTTTCACACTTGCATTGATTTAGAAAATCTTGATATCTTGATTTATACATGCATTGTTTTTAAGACTTGTAAAAATCTTGGTTCATGCATGTTTTGATTTTAAACTTGGATGCAATTTGTTTTGAAAAGATCTTTTTGAATCAAGCAAGCCTTTGGTTTTAAATCTTTCAAATCATTTTAGGCTTTTATGTTTCATGATTTTAAAAGCACTTAGTTTGAATTAAAATCATGTTTTCAAGCTTGATTTAATGGCCCAAAAGTCCCCTCAAAGAAATACTTTGAAATATACATTTTTGGGGTATTTTGTCCCTGTGCCCAGGTCGACCTGCAATGTGCTCGGTCGACCGAGCCCATGGACCCAATCGACCGCTTATACTGCGGGTCGACCGGGAAAGAGTCGTTGAGCTCTTTTTCAAATGGTCAGATTTATGACCGTTGAAGGCCAGGTCGACCGAGGAAAGGGCAGGTCGACCGGGGACTAGCCGTTGGGCATTTTTTTTGTATAAAAAGAAGCTCATTCCTAAAGAAATTTTGAGGAACAAAGAGGCCCTCCTTGAGATGTTTTGAGGCCAATCAAAGGAGAATGAGCTAAGGATGGTTAAGGGACATTTGGAAAGCTAAAGCTTGGATTAATGAAGTGAAATCTCTAAGTAAGCTTTACTTTTCCTAATCATATGTTTTCATGCTTTGCTTTAATTATTGGTAAATCTTTTCTAGCATGATAAACTATGATTTGTTGTGTCCTTAACATGTATATGTTTTGAATTGATTTATTGTTTTGGATGCAACACTTTGATTCAAACCAAGTGGTACTTAAATTGGTATATCTAAGTAAATCATGTTTTGTAAACATCTTTGAAATTATATGTAACATGATTCCTATACTTGGTTGAATCTTTGGTTGTTTTTTTTTCATCATAAGAAAATCACTTTCAAATCTATCTTATGTTTTGGATTCAACAACTTCACAAATCATATGTACTTTTGTTTTAAAGTTTCACAATTTGCTTAGCTTTGATAGGTATATCATTTTCAAGTTGTATTTTTAAGTACATGTGATTTGTTCCTTAACTTCAATCAAATCTATTTTTGTGTTTTACACTTTCAAAAAGCTTTAAGCATACATTCATTGAGCTTCATTTTTAAATTGATTGAAGTAAACATTCATACACCTTGAGCACACACCTTTGCTAATTGTATGTGTATGTTTGTATCTTGATTTTCACTTTTATATCCGCCTAATTAAGAGGCATTGTATTGAGCTATCATTATATCTCCATCAAGTGTATTTAGACACTACTTAGAGAGATAACCAACCTTTTAGCTGTAGCGGTTATCTGCTTAGCCTAAGAAAAGCATAATGTAAGAGGTTATTGCTTAGCCTTGGAAAGCATATTGTAAAGGTTATTGCTTAGCCTATTGAAAAGCATAAAAAGTGAAAATCCGGTGGGGTGTTGGATCACAAGCTGGTAGTGGATGTAGGCATTGAGGCCGAACCACTATAAATCCTTGTGTTATGGTGAATGCTTTGTGATGATTGTTTTTGTTATCTTCTGCACTTTAGTTCTATATCATCACTTGTGACTAATTGATTTTAAAGAAGTTAGAATTTGGCATAATTGGTCACTTATTAGAAGCTCACCCT
The DNA here is from genome assembly GCA_003546025.1 of Camphora micrantha. NCBI lineage: Eukaryota > Viridiplantae > Streptophyta > Magnoliopsida > Laurales > Lauraceae > Camphora > Camphora micrantha. The sequence continues at coordinate 10,879,918 of QPKB01000006.1, read as the reverse complement.
ATTCACACCCCCCCCCCTCTCTAGTTCGGATCCATGGACTTACAATAAATACATAGCAAATCCCCTCCACTAAGCCTACTTTAAAGGATTAAGACCCTTGTGAGGTTAATAGTTCCATTTAGGAGTTTAATTGGATTTCCTAGAAGTAATTAGATAATTAGAGGCCTTAGTTACAATCCTAATTATAGAAAGGATTTCCTTATAGAGTTGTGCAATTAACCTTAGAATAACCCGATTACCCATGGCCTAACCCATTAGCCCTTTAATTATATTAGGGTACTCTAGTCCTTCCAACCAAAGATTTTCCCTCCAAATTGGAAATCCAAATACCTTAAATGACCTTGGCCTCCTTCATTATCGACCAAGTAAACATGGGAACTCTAGTCATTATAAATAGCATACCTTTATTGTCTTTAGGCTCCTTCATTTACAACCACTCATTTGAGAGCACCTTAGTCATTAAATATTGATACCTAAACTACCCTAGTCCTTATCCTTTATTTCTATTAGTAACCAAGGACCCTTTGGTCATTCCATTTACACCTTCCCTAAATACCGTCATACATATCTCAAACTTACACTAGCAAGAGAGGGCACCTTAGACATTTTTCATTTCACCAATTCCTATAAAAGAAACTCGACCACAAGCTTCCCAAATATTTAATACGATCTCTCCCTCTCATTCTACTACATTTCCTCCCATCTCTCTCTTTTTCTCTCTTCTTTCTCTCTCTAGATCCAGCGCTTCCAAAAGGAGACTCACCAAGGTTCAGCTATCTTCAAGCTAGGGAACTCATCCCATATTCTAGATCTCTCTCCCCTCTCCAATTGAAGGTAATCCTCATTCCCTCTTTTCAATTTCCTTGTAGAATAGTTCTTTCTCTTAGAATTCCCTTTCTTATGCACTTCTCTCTTTGGGAATGGGCGTAGAGATTGTAGAACCAGCTATTGGGGTGATCTTAGAGCTTTTGGAGAGAAGCCAAGCTATTTGAGGAGAATCTTCCTAATTAGGCAAGTAAACATGCTTAGATTCCTTACTTAAATTGATTAATATGCTTAAATTGTTAATTATTGTCTTTTATGGATGTTTGGCATGATTTTTGTATTTGGATGGTTGATTGGATTATATGGTGTGTTGGATTGTTTTTCTAAGCCTTTCTTATGTGTTTTTGGCCATTGATGGATGTGAATCTCCCATTTGGAAGATCAATGGCCCATTTGTGATGAATCATGGTGTAGGAGGTGTACTTGATGTATGGAGATGATTGACGTAAATCCGGGATCCATTTGATAGAGTTTTAATGGAAAATAAAAGATGACAAAATCCTAAAAATTAGGGTTTCACGTGTACCTAGTCAACCTGGCCACTCAGGATATCAACCGGACGAACTACAGACTTCCCCACAAATAGGAGTTGAAATTACACTCAGGGTTCCAGAACCCAGTGTACCCGGTTGACAGGCCACACTGAGAAATTCCCTTCTACCAAGTTTTTGTGGAAATGCCTCCTAGCTCATCCGGTCGACTAGAGGACCCTCCAGGTCGACCAAGAACACTGCAGATTGTGATTTTTTCTTCCCAATCAAGTTGTCATTTTCGCAATATATCAGGTCGACCCGATGACCCTTGATGTCGACCCGGTACACTGCAGACGGTAACTTCTCATATATGTTTTCTTTCATAATTCCATCATGTGTGGGCCCCATTGACCTTCCATTTAGACTGTTGGGATACGCTAGACACAAGTCAAGAGTTGGGCTTAACCTTGACCCGTCTAGCCACCTAAGGAGGGTCTTGGGTTGTAAAATGAAATCCAATTCGATGGTTATGGATGTCCTATGATGCTAAACACCTACAGGAGAACCAAGAATACTTAATAAGCATCTGGGACTCCGTGATCACTATCTTAGGTGAAGTGGGACCTCAAACTTGAAAAGATAGGCAGCGATTGTGATTTATTGAGACACATGGTACTCGTATTGTTGAGAACGGACACTAAGGCTAGCTGGTATGTCCGAACCTTGGATATAGACCTCGGAACGTATTATAAATCAGGGCATTGCCCTTGGGCTCTAATCCACGATCATGATCCGAATTGAATAAGATGTCAGGACATTGAACTTGAAGTCATGATCTGTAATAATTGGAACTTAACGGTAGATATTGATGGACGGACTGTATAATGAGATAATATTAATTAAGTGTATAGAGAAGCGGAGTATACAAGGGTATGCATTATTTGGGAATCACGGGGATGGATTAGCTATACCTAAATTATGTGGCTCATATCCTTGACTAATATCGTTTCATATTAAGGATAATAAGGCGATCTAGTTCAGAGTACCCCCACTTAGTGGTCTATAAGATTGTGGATGTACGGTTGGACTATCGAGGGATTATGGTACCTGCATGTATATTGTTATTGAGATGTGGTTGAGTACAGTAGGTACGTTCGGGGTACCGAGACCGCTGACACTAGGACCAGGTACATGTGGATGGATGTTGTTGTTGAGATATCACGTCAGACCAATGGCTGGGACTTGGCCGTGGCTATGGATATTGATGGATGAAATAGACTCTTGTGCGTTCCTATTCGATGATATGGCAGTGATGGGTGGCCATGACCCCCATGGTTGATGTCCATCAACAGTTGTTACGACAATGACGGGCCTTCTCTGACCCCCCACGACCCTTGTACTTCAATTGTGGACGTACCTTTATGTGATACATGGATGTATAATGAATGAATGATTATTATGTATAATGGATGATATTGCTTAGTGTCTTTAACTACCGATGTTGATATGGTTGGATCTAGATACGATGGTTACGGACATGGTAAGGCTACTTTCTCAGGTTAACTATGTTGCTGGTAATGCTTATGTGCTCATGTGATTTAGGTAATATAGTGGTGATGATCGCTTCTCTTATCTACCTGATATGCTGTATCAAACATATGTTATATAACTATCTCGATTATCATTCATACACTACACTCCACACCGTTTCTGTTGTACTCTGATATTCTATATTTGTTATTGAGATACTAATCATGCAGGTACAGCTAGGATCAAGTGTGACCTTCTTTCCTATTTGTTAATATAATGTATTGCTAGCTAAACATGCCTATTTGCCTGGCTCATCAAGCCTGACCCAATCCTTGGTGTGTTCCGGTATCCTCTCCCCCTTCCTTTGCTTGGTGGTTTGCTTGGCTGTTGATCCATTGCCGCAGGGTTCGAAGAATGATGCAGTTGGTATATCGAGAGATGTCTATCACATAGATTTCTTTTCTTTCCCGTATTTGTAGCTGGCCATGTTAGCCTGGGATTGTACTTAGTCTAATTCCGGAAAGTACCTTGTAATCCCTTTAAAATGAAATAAAATTGTAGGACATTGCTTATTTACTTGCTCATATGAGATTCATAATTGTACTTCTTCTTAGATGTTCCGCTTCTCTTGGGTACTTTCCTGTAGCGTCTCGAGATTCAAGGCGCCCGGATTTTTGGACGTTACATTAATGGGTGGATTTTTACTAGAATTTCTAACAAGAATTTGGTGTATTGGGAATTCATGACAATGACATGATGTGATGGCTAGTTCATTGGCATTTGCAAATGCAATATATCTTCATTAGAATTTCAAAATCCCAACCACTTAAAAAGTCTCAAATGACCTTTGGAATTCTTATCATTCCAAATCCTTAGCTTTTTGGTGAAATTTCTAGATCCTTAAGTACAAACAAGCACAAAGGAGCACTTAGAAACTTCACTATATTTGGGAATTTCAAAAATTTTCCAAAGAGGAATTAATTGAATTTCAGCATTGAAACAAGCCACAAGGTTTTACCTCATATAGTCCTGTCCATGGCTTTGGCACAACCAAGCCAGTTAAAGAAACAAGCCCTAAGGTCCTACCTCATGTAGGCCTGCAAAGGTCTTTCTTACAATTGGGCATGTTTCTTAACTAGACTAGAACTTAGCAAGACTTTGTATGGAGAAATTATCACCCGCCTGACCATTCAAAAATTCCACAAAAAATAATAAATTTTGAAATTCAGGGAAAGTAATATCATGAATTTCCCAACCCACCAAATTCTTAAGAATGAGGTAGGGGTGTTCATGGGCCGAGCTAAGGCATATCCAGGCCTGGCCTGTCTTTAGAAACACTAGACCAAACCCAACACGGGCCATAAAAGTTAGGCCTAAGCCCGCCCATTAAATTAATCGGGCCGGGCTGAACCAAGCTTCCCATCACTTTTGTGTGCATTAGAGCACTAATTAAATTAAATTACACGCATTCCTTACACAAGCCGGATTAGGCTCGAGCTGGCTCGGCCGATGAGCAACCCTAGAAAAAGGCCCGTTCTGCCCCATGCGTGAGGTTAGGGCAGATCGTGGCCCTCCCTGGGTTGACCCTTTGACACCCATTTTGACCATTTTTAATCGACAAACGGTCGAGGCATCGTTTTGAGGATGCGAAATCCTGAATATATATGGAATTCTTGCTTACTGCTCAGACACGACAATCAACATTCACAGACATTTGTGTTGTGGGGCTACTGCTGATTGAGAGAAGATCGATGGAGAATCCCAACAAGAAGCAGATACTCCTCTTCTACTGTGTGGGGTGCTTTAAATACTCTTGATAACATGGTTTTTTTTTTTTTTTTTTCTCTACTTCTTTTGTAGCCTTGGGTTTTTGTCCTTTTGCCTTGAAATTTCCTTTGGTTCATCTCTCATGGGTAGATTTTATTGTATATTTATTTTTTCCCAAATGGGTTGTGTAGCTTTTGGTCCTTGGTTCTATTTTTCTTCTTAACATGAATGTTTTGGCAGAGGGCACATCAGTTTGCTCTTCTGTGCTTTTGGCTGGTGCTAAAATGGGAAATCTTAATGGATTTTTTTGGTGTATAATCAGCATTGGCGATGGGATAGTGATTTAGCTGGAAAATGATAATGCACCAATGCATTTTCCAATTTCCTTGATACCCCCTATTGCGAAAGCGGAAGGAATTTTGAAACCACGTTTTTTTTTAGCACACACTAATGCTCTAATATGTTCAACAAGCTTCAACTTTGGGCAGGAATGCACTTATTAGGTAAGACCCATAAGTGGCTAGTAGGGATTTGCTTATCGCTATGATGACTGACAGTAACTTGAGAGATTACACAACCCTTCTGCTGGTGACACATCATTCAAAATTATGCCCTTTAAACTTGCAGTGGTAGGATAGTGGCGCAGTGTATTGGCTTTGGATGTCATCTCAGGATTTGGGCCCTATTGTTGGCCTTCAAACTGAAAGGACCCTATCGAACTACCATGAGGATGGTCCATCTTTTATGGTCCCCTCTTTGAGATACATTGCACTGAACATCATGAAGCTCTACCCAAACCGTCGTTTTGATTACTATCTCAAATCCTTTGACTACTGCAAAAATAAAAAACTCACCAAAACAACCAATTTAATATAATAAATATAGTAAAGATATAACTATACTTTCCAAACATCAACCTATACAAAAATAGTGAATTACGAGGCCCAAAATGCAAGCAATGCAAATCTACGCAAGTTTCTAACTAATGATGCATACTGTAAAAATTTCAAGTATGAAAACTATTGTACAAGCCCAACTTTGCTGGACTGCACAACTGGCCTAAGATGATCTAAACCTAAATCTAATGGTTGGAATACTAGAATTTCTAGATTCCAGCCACATGGACCAGTTTCTTTACTAGAATTCCTGACAGGAATTCTAGTGGTTGGGGTTTTTAAGACATGTCACATCATGTCCTCTGGTATTTCCAAATCCCTTGTTTTTTGTTAAGAATTTTTGAATTCCAGCACATGAAAAGTCCCAATTGGCCTTGGAGAATTCAGGAATTCCACCATTTTTGCATTTTGGTGGATTTCTGAATGCTCAAGTCCAAAGGAGCATCCAGGAATTTCACCTAGTCTGGGAATTCTAGAATTCTCCATGCATTACTTTCTGGATTTCCTGCAAAGAAACAGGCCCTAAGCATTGTGATTTCATAAACAAAAACATGTTCTAATGTAATTTCTAGTTATGATGCATGTACAAAAATACTTTCCAACCATAGACTATTGCAAGTAATAAAAATAGAAAGTTTCTACAGAACATGGAAAGATGCAAGTTGTCAAGAATTTGCAATAAAAATAATCAAAATATTAACTGAAAATAAAAATAAAAAGGTGGAAAAATAAAAGCGAAAAAAAAATATATATGTAAATCAGGCACTTAGAACACCACTATTTCATAAGCATTGAAAATACAGGTACTTTGGCCTCTCCCCCCTCTAAACAGAGATAGGAAAAATTCAAAAATTGATTTTAAATGCGAGATGCCATTCTCTGTAATTCACCAAAATCATAAATTTCATTGACTAATCCTAACCATATGATGTATCTTTTACAAAAACAACATATCAAAGAACTTAGAACAATGAAAAATCAAGTACCAATTTGAAGAGGTTGATAACACGCAAAATCAATCAAAGTACTTCATTTTATTCCTCACTCTTGAATTTACATGAAATTAAGAGCATTTCTCCTTCATCATCCTCCACATACAAAGTTCGAATAACTAGTCTAGAAAAGGACTAGAAAGCGAAGTGTAGAAGGGGACTAGAGAGAGAATGGTGGATGGAGATGGATGGACTTCCTCTATTGTGCAATGAGACTTGCAGTTCTATGAAGAGGGCTGGTCATTATTGTTACACCCCGACCCGAGTTAATCAAGATTAACTCTAGTTAATCGAGCTTAATGTGGATTAAGCATGATTAATCAACTTAATGGTGATTAATGACTAAAATGGATTGAATTTGTCTCATTTGAATGGATTACACCATAATGAACAAATTTGAGAGAGATTAATTCAATAGAGTTGAGTTTAGACTCAAATTAGTGAAGTCGAGGACTTTTTCGTAAATACGGATTTTAGCGTATTTCATCGAATGTGGAGGAAACTAATACCAACATCTGTATCTCAATGAGTACAATAACTTTCATAATATACTCATATTCATTTGACTTAAGATGAAGCAATTGAATCTTAATTTGACTCAAATTAAGAATAATCAAAGAAGATGGGTTTATGTGCAAAAGTGCATGTGATATGTGTCAAATGGACTCAGCTCCATGTCATTTGAATGTTTCATTCAATACTTTCATAACAGCAACAGAGAGAGAGAGAGAGAGAGAGAGAGAGAGAGAGAGAGAACTATCTTTCTTCTTCATTTCCTTGTAGTTCTTCATCAAAAGTGTTTTATGAGATTAAGTTGGTGTGGGAGTTAGAGTTTTCTTCATCTTCTTCATCTCCTTGCTTGGATTTCTTGGGGTAAAGTTTGAAGGAAATCTCAAATTTCCTTTCCACAAGTTATCAAGTAAGTGTTAAGAGTAAATTTAATTGTAAATGAGTTCTTTAAACCCTTTTCCATTTCAAAAGATCATTGAGTTTGGATTTGAATGATTTGATGATGATAGGGTTTGAATTGAGTGGATTTGTATCAAGTGAAGCTTGGAAAAGAGAGGTGTTTTCGTGTTAAATAACAGCTAAAGGCAAGTATAAGCAGTACTTGTGATTAATTTGCTATTTGATATGAGTTTCTTGTCATTAGTTGTGGTTTTATTTGATTTATGTAGAAATGATTTGATTTGTGGATCATCTGAATGGTGATTGAAGTGATTATATGATAAGTAGAAGTATTAATCTTATGAGAAATGATGTTTGAGGAAGGGAACAGGAGGTTCCAGAATTTTATTGCAGGGAAAATTGGTTCATGTGTATGTAGACTTGTATGGTTCATTAAATTTGATTTTTGTGAACAATTTCCATTGGTTATAAATGATGGATAAATTGTCTATGGAATATTAGAGACTCAAAGTATGTTTAAATGGTCTTTGAAAAGACCTACAAATGAGTAGAAAAGGTTAGGAAAAAGTCCAGTGCAAAACAAAACTTTAAAGGTTCTGTTATGAAATTTCTGCACTCGAACGTTCGAACTCTGTACAGGAACGTTCGAACTCTTGTCTAAACGTTCGAACTCTGTACAGGAACGTTCGAACTCTTGTCATCGCTGGTTTTTGACTTGGAATGTACTGCACAGGAACGTTCGAACTCTGTACAGTAACGTTCGAACTCTTGGCAGACCATTAATTTTGGCAGATTTTCAATCGGCCATAACTTTTTAACCGTACGTCGGATTTTGGAGTTCTATATATCGATGGAAAGCTCTTGGAACGTAAAATCTAATGGTCTACATTTCCAATCAATTGTATGACTCAAAATGAGTCCGAACTTAGGTGATTCTATTTGAATCAAAAACTCCTCCTATGCGTTTAAATAGGTCTGTAAATTAGTCTTGAGACTAATTATAAAGTAATTGAGAGTTATTAACTTTAATAGACAATAAAAAGGAGAATTATTAATAACTTAAATGTTGTTTTACCTCCATGGGTGTGAATTAATGGGACTTTAATGTACAAAATACACATTAATTGTGATGCCATCGAGAATAACATGTACATTAAACAACTGAGGATTTCACCTGAATGGTTGGTAGTATTTATTTGAAATTGTAAGTTGAATTATATATTGTAAGGTATTCAACATGAATCATAATTGAAAAGAATTGTTTATTGAATTGCACCCGTTAATTTGTAATTTAACAGAATTAATGTGTTATTCATTAAGTCTGGCACTACATAGTGATTTCTATAAGCTCTTTGGAGCTGTTACTGCTGCAGCAGATTATTTGGGAGTGTTCCGGAACTCCGTGGTGATATCAGTCGTCCCTGGCCCGGGCACTGATAAATCCCACAATATATGATTTCTTCCGTTTGGAAGATGTGATTCCTTCCTTTTTAGGAAGATGTGATATGAATTGAAATGAAATGCTACTGTAGGTTTGCCAACTATGAAAGACTCATATTGATTTGAATTAAATGGTAAATTGTATTAGTCTAACTTGGCTTAGACAAATGAAATGATGTGTTAGCTTGTTAAATCAGGTAATTGTTTATACATTGCTGAATTGTCAAATTCATAGTGTTATTGATGGCATTACAGGCAAAGCTGCCCATGCCGACTCTTCTAAGGCCTCAACGTCAACGGAGAAGACCACTCAGGTTCCTCCAGGAGGATTAGTAGAGTGGAAATGAAATGAAAACTTGAGTTAAATGAATTTGGAACATTTCACACTTTTGATCCTTGCATTGTATTTAAATATTCAAGTGATGATGTAAATGAACTTTTGTTTTAACATAAGCAATGTATAGTTGTTTATATTCCGCATAATATGTATTTGATATCCCTTGTGAATTTTTTTATGGTGATTGGAATTCACGGGAGTAAGTATACGTCACGACTCGGGATTAACTCGGATTTGATCTTAATCTCGGGCTCGGGTCGTGACATACTTTTTGTATGGTATCAAAGCAAAGTGAAAGATTTGAAAAGTGAAATTTAAAACCTTTAGGAATTGTAAGAACGGTGTGAGAAAACGTTAACTTACGAATTAAATCCTAACTTTTGGATTTATTGTTTATTGCTTCCACTACATGTGAATTGCTTTTACTATTTGTGATGTCTATGTAATGGAAGTATGAAGATGTATATCTTATCTTCCTGTATTATTTTCTGAATGGCATCTGGTTCAGGAAGCGGAGGTAATGGAAATGATCACCCTGATGTCGTGATCAGTGGAAATGAAAGTCCTACACCCACTCCTCCACCTCCAAAAAGTGATGCTAGATTTGCAGCTATCTTAGAGCAGATGGCTAAAAGGCATGAAGCACAGTTGAATATGCAAGTTCAAATCAATACCATGCTGCAAGTACAAGCACAGATGCAAGCTCAAATGCAAATTCCACAAGTGCCACCAATTCAACCACCACCTACTGTTGGTACTCAGGTGGTAGTTCAGTCGAAAGAAAAATATCCTAATGTTCTGTATGAACAGTTTAGGAAGAGAGGAGCAACTGAATTTTATGGTAAGGAAGATGCTTTAGTGGCTGATGAGTGGATACAACACACTGAAGATGTGTTCGACACCATTGTTTGTACTCCAAAACAAAAGGTGTTACTGGCTTCTTCAATGCTACGCGATGTAGCAAAAGATTGATGGAAAGGTATTAAAGATACCACGCTTGAAACACCGGCAGCCACTATGTGGGAGAATTTTAAGAAGCAATTTGGGAGGAACTTTGTTCCGGAGCATGTGAGGCAGCGGAAAGAATCCGAATTTCTGAATTTGAAGCAAGGGCAAATGACTGTGACTGTATATGTTCATACATTTATACAGCTATCCAAGTATGCTAAAGATCTGATTGATACGGAAGAGAAAAAGATCAAGATGTTCATAAATGGTTTGAACCTGGCTTATAAGAAGATGGTCTTGGCAAGCCAAATGCCTGTGCATTTTGATGATGCAGTAGATGGAGCATATACTGCTGAAGAGGTTCATCGTGAAGAACTGGAATCAAATGCTGGTTCTAATATTGGTTCTAAAAGAAGTAGTGGCCCTTGGTTTAAAAAGGGAGGCAAAGATGAGAACAAAAGGCAAAAGTCTGATACTAAAGCTGAGGGTAAACTGATTTGTGGGACGTGTGGAAAAGCTCACAAAACTGAAGTGTGTTGGAGAAACACTGGGGCATGTTTAGCTTGTGGTTCAATGGAGCATAAAATGGCTCAATGCCCCAGAATTAAAAGAGATAACCAAGCTCCTCAGCAACAGCCTCCTAAAGGACAAGCAGCAAATCCTGCTCCTCCACAGCAGCGTCAGTGGCAGCAACGTCAGAGACAGCAACAACCACTGCAACAGCAACAGCAGAATCGGCCCCAGGTTGCAGGACAAGTCTATGCTGCTAATAGGGAACAAGCTGAAGCTGCAACTAATGTGGTGGAAGGTATAAATTATGTTGATAATAGACCTGCGATTCCATTGTTTGACCCTGGGTCTACTCATTCATTTGTTGCACCTCCATTTGTTTGTGATATGCAAAAACAGATTAAACAGTTGTCATATGATTTTACTGTCACTACTCCATTGGGAAGAAATGTAGTGTGTGAATTATATGTACCCCAATGTAGTGTTAAAATCGGAGAGGTGTCAATGCCAGCAGATCTAGTAGTGTTGGCTATGAATGATTTTGATGTGATTTTCGGTATGGATTGGCTCGCGAAGTACAGAGCTTGTTTGGACTGTTTTCGCAAAATCATCACTTTCAAGATAGATGAAGCCAATGCCAGTGTATTATTTGAAGGAACACAGAAGCAGTTTGGGACAAGGCTTGTTTCAGCAATGAAGGCTGAACGAATGATGCGAAGTGGTTGTGAAGGCTACATCGCATTCATCACTGAAGAGAAGCCAAAGAAGGAATTAGAAAATATTCCTATAGTCTGTGAATTCCCAGATGTATTTTCACAAGAAGTGTCAGGTCTACCTCCAGCGAGGGAAGTAGATTTTACTATAGAGCTTGTGCCGGGTACTGCACCTATATCTCGGGCACCGTATAGAATGGCACCGTCAGAATTACATGAATTGAAGAAACAAATACAGGATTTGCTAGATAAAGGTTTTATTAAACCTAGTGTCTCGCCATGGGGAGCTCCTGTATTGTTTGTCAAAAAGAAGGATGGCACCCTACGTATGTGTATTGATTATAGGCAGTTAAATCTGATAACAATCAAGAACAAGTATCCTTTGCCTAGAATTGATGAGTTGTTTGATCAACTCCAGGGTGCAGCGTATTTTTCTAAGATTGATCTCCGATCTGATTATCACCAGATTCGTGTTAGAGATCAAGATGTACAGAAAACGGCATTCAGAACTAGATATGGACATTATGAGTTTCTAATTATGCCTTTTGGACTAACGAATGCACCTGCAGTGTTTATGGCTTTGATGAACAGAATTTTTGCTGCTTATTTAGATCAGTTTGTCGTGATCTTCATTGATGATATTCTGGTATATTCAAAGTCAGAGCAAGAACATTCGCACCATCTCAGAACAACATTGCAATTGTTGAAAGACAATCAATTGTATACAAAGTTAGAGAAGTGTGATTTCTGGTTGCAGCAGGTGGCATTCTTGGGTCATATTATTACTAGAGAAGGATTAGCTGTGGATCCAGCTAAGGTTGAAGCCATTACTAATTGGCAAAGTCCGAAGAATGTTCCAGAGATTCGGAGCTTCTTAGGATTGGCTGGATATTACAGAAGATTTGTGAAAGATTTCTCTAGAATTGCAGCACCATTGACAAAACTGACTCGGAAGGACATTCCATTTGTATGGAATGATGATTGTGAGTCTAGTTTTCAATTATTGAAGCAGAGATTAGTCTCAACCCCAATTTTATCATTACCTGATGGCAGAGGAGGATTTGTAATCTATTCTGATGCTTCTGGTTTAGGATTGGGGTGTGTATTAATGCAGAATAATAGGGTCATTGCCTATGGTTCGCGTCAATTAAAAGAACATGAGAAGAATTATGCTACTCATGATTTGGAACTTGTGGCTGTTGTATTTGCTTTGAAGCAATGGAGGCATTATCTGTATGGAGAAACCTTTGAGGTTCATTGTGATCACAGAAGCCTTCAATATTTGTTCACTCAAAAGGATATTAATATGAGGCAACGCCGTTGGTTAGAGTTGATCAAAGATTATGATTTTCCATTTACTTATATACCTGGAAAAGGTAATGTAGTAGCTGATGCTTTAAGTCGGAAGTCTGCTTATTTGGTATCATTGGAGTATGGATGGAATCTAATTGATGATTTCAAGGATTTGGATGTGTCTGTTGACGTAATTAGTGATCGCAGACTGATTGCACAAATGTTTGTATTCGCACCACTCCTTATTAAGGATATTAAGGAAAGGCAGTTCGAAGATCCTGAGTTAGTGAAAATCAGGGATAACATTGCAGCAAGACCTGATTTTGTGTTAGTTGAAGGAGTTCTTTACTTCAGAGACAGATTATGTGTGTCAGCACAAGAGGATTTGAAGCAGACAGTGATGTTTGAAGCTCCTCACACTCGATATTCTATGCATCCAGGAAGTACTAAAATGTATAGAAATCTCAAAAACAGGGAAATAATACCAATATCTTGATATCTCATGAGTACAATAACTTTCATATTATACTCATATTCATTTGACTTAAGGAGAAGCAATGATGTCTTAATTTTGACTCAATTAAAGAATAATCAAAGAAGAATGCGCGTTTAGTGCAAAAGATGCATGTTGATATGTGTCAAATGGACCAGCTCCATGTCATTGAATGTTTCCTGCCGGTCTTTCATAACAGCAATAGAGAGAGAGAGAGGAACCAACAGAGAGAGAGAGAGAAACTATCTTTTCTTCTTCATGTCCTTTGTGGTCTGGGCATCAAAGGGTTTTATGAGATTAAGTTGGTGTGGAGAGTTAGAGTTTCTTCATCTCTTCATCTCCGTGCTGGATTTCTGGGTAAAGTTTGAAGGAAATCTCAAATTTCCTTTCACAAGTATCAAGAAGGTTAAGAGTAAAATTTAATGTAAATGAGTTATTTTAACCCTTTTCCATGTCAAAGAGATCAATTGAGTTGGATTTGAATGATTTGATGATGATAGGGTTTGAATTGAGTGGATTGTATCAAGTGAAGCTTGGAAATATGTAAAGGCAAGTATTAAGTGATTAATTTGCCTAGATGGTTTGTTGTCAATTAGTTGTGGATATGATTATGTAGAAATGATCATGTGAATCTGAATGGTGATTGAAGTCGATTATATGATAAGTAGAGAGTATTAATCTTATGGAGAAATGATGTTTGAGGAAGGGAACAGGCAGGTTCAGAATTTTATGCAGGGAAAATTGGTTCATGTGTATGTAGACTTGTTAATGGGTCATTAATTTTGATTTTTGTGAACAATTCCATCGTTAATAAATGATCGGATAATTGTCTAATGGAATATTAAGAGACTCAAAGTATGGTTAATGGTCTTTGAAAGGACTACAAATGAGTAGAAGGTTTAGGAAAAGTCCAGTGCAAAACAGAACTTTAAGGGTTCTGTTATGAAATTTGTGAATACTCGAACGTCGTCGAACTCTTTGTCTGAAGTCTCGAATCTGTATAGGACACCTCTCTCAGCACAACTCCTTTGTTCATCACTCATTACTTTTTACAACTGCAGGAACGTCGACCGCAGCCCATGGGCCGGGTCACCGGGCTCAGAGGAAAAGGTCAACCTGCTTTGTTCAGGTTGACAGCCTTGCGTGTTCATAATTGTCTCGATTCGCCGCGCGCAGGGCAAAATGGGTCGACTTGCCTATTTGAAAATGTTTAATTTGTTTTTGTTTGTTGAAGTAATTGAGTTGTTTTATTAATATAGTTGATTAAAGCTCTAAACGCTGTTCTTACATAAGTGTAATTAAGGTTATCGAAATACACATATTCAATTTACGTAAATGTTATCCATAAGGATTTCACGTGCATTGATAGCGAAACGTTTCACTCATTTGTTTGGTTGTCAACATATTATTTGTAAAATTGTTTATGTATAATTGAATTGATTAGTGAGTCTGTCTGCACTACATAGTGATTTCTATAAAGCTCTTTGGAGCTGTTACTGCGGCATCAGATAATTTGGGAGTGTTCCGGAGCTCCGTGGTGATATCAGTTGTCCCTGGCCCGGTCACTGGTAAATTCCCATACAAAACGTGATTCCTTCGCTTTTAGGAAGATGTGAATATGAATTGAAATGCTATTGTAGGTTACCATTTATATAAGACTCATATTGATTTGAATTAAATGGTAAAATTATATTAGTCTAACTTGTTCTTAGACAACTGAAATTGATATGTTAAGCATGTTAAATCATGTATTCTGTTTGATACATATGCTGAATTGTCAAAATTCATAGTGTTATTGATGGCATTACAGGCAAGGCTGCCCATGCCGACTCTTCTAAGCCTCAACGTCAACGGTTGAAGGACTACTCAGGTTCCTCCAGGAGGAATTAGTAGAGTGGAAATGAAATGAAAACTTGAGTTAAATGAATTTGGAACGTTTCACACTTTTGATCCTTGCATTGTATTTAAATATGCAAGTGATGATGTAAATGAACTTTTGTTTTAACATAAGCAATGTATAGTTGTTTATATTCCACATAATATGTATTTGATATCCCTTGTGAATTTTTTTATGGTGATTGGAATTCACGGGAGTAAGTATGCGTCACGACTCGGGATTAACTCGGATTTGATCTTAATCTCGGGCTCGGGTCGTGACATACTTATTGTATAGTATCAAAGCAAAGTGAAAGAATTGAAAAGTGAAATTTAAAACCTTTAGGAATTGTAAGAACGGTGTGAGAAAACGTTAACTTACGAATTAAATCCTAACTTTTGGATTTATTGTTTATTGCTTCCACTACATGTGAATTGCTTTCACTATTTGTGATGTCTATGTAATGGAAGTATGAAGATGTTATCTTATCTTCCTGTATTATTTTCAGAATGGCATCTGGTTCAGGAAGCGGAAGTAATGGAAATGATCACCCTGATGTTGTGATCAGTGGAAATGAAAGTCCTACACCCACTCCTCCACCTCCAAATAGTGATGCTAGATTTGCAGCTATCTTAGAGCAGATGGCTAAAAGCCATGAAGCACAGCTGAATATGCAAGTTCAAATCAATACCATGCTGCAAGTACAAGCACAGATGCAAGCTCAAATGCAAATTTCCACAAGTGCCACCAATTCAACCACCACCTACTGTTGGTACTCAGGTGGTAGTTCAGTCGAAAGAAAAAGATCCTAATGTTCTGTATGAACAGTTTAGGAAGAGAGGAGCAACTGAATTTTATGGTAAGGAAGATGCTTTAGTGGCTGATGAGTGGATACAACACACTGAAGATGTGTTCGACACCATTGTTTGTACTCCAAAACAAAAGGTGTTACTGGCTTCTTCGTTGTTACGGGATGTAGCAAAAGATTGATGGAAAGGTATTAAAGATAGCATGCTTGAAACACTGGCAGCCACTATGTGGGAGAATTTTAAGAAGCAATTTGAGAGGAACTTTGTTCCGGAGCATGTGAGGCAGCGGAAAGAATCCGAATTTCTGAATTTAAAGCAAGGGCAAATGACTGTGACCGTATATGTTCATACATTTATACAGCTATCCAAGTATGCTAGAGATCTGATTGATACGGAAGAGAAAAAGATCAAGAGGTTCATAAATGGTTTGAACCCGGCTTATAAGAAGATGGTCTTGGCAAGTCAAATGCCTGTGCATTTTGATGATGCAGTAGATAGAGCACATACTGCTGTAGAGGTTCATCGTGAAGAACTGGAATCAAATGCTGGTTCTAATATTGGTTCTAAAAGAAGTAGTGGCCCTTGGTTTAAAAAGGGAGGCAAAGATGAGAACAAAATGCAAAAGTCTGATACTAAAGCTGAGGGTAAACCGATTTGTGGGACGTGTGGAAAAGCTCACAAAACTGAAGTGTGTTGGAGAAACACTGGGGCATGTTTAGCTTGTGGTTCAATGGAGCATAAAATGGCTTAATGCCCCCAGAATTAAAAGATATAACCAAGCTCCTCAGCAACAGCCTCCTAAAGGACAAGCAACAAATCCTGCTCCTCCACAGCAGCGTCAGAGACAGCAGCAACCACGACAACAGCAACAGCAGAATCGGCCTCAGGTTGCAGGACAAGTCTATACTGCTAATAGGGAACAAGCTGAAGATGCAACTAATGTGGTGGAAGGTATAATTTATGTTGATAATAGACCTGCGATTGCATTGTTTGACCCTGGGTCTACTCATTCATTTGTTGCACCCTCCATTTGTTTGTGATATGCAAAAACAGATTAAACAGTTGTCATATGATTTTACTGTCACTACTCCATTGGGAAGAAATGTAGTGTGTGAATTATATGTACCCAATGTAGTGTTAAAATCGGAGAGGTGTCAATGCCAGCAGATCTAGTAGTGTTGGCTATGAATGATTTTGATGTGATTTTCGGTATGGATTGGCTCGCAAAGTACAGAGCTTGTTTGGACTGTTTTCGCAAAATCATCACTTTCAAGATAGATGAAGCCAATGCCAGTGTATTATTTGAAGGAACACAGAAGCAGTTTGGGACAAGGCTTGTTTCAGCAATGAAGGCTGAACGAATGATGCGAAGTGGTTGTGAAGGCTACATCGCGTTCATCACTGAAGAGA
Source organism: Camphora micrantha (assembly GCA_003546025.1). NCBI lineage: Eukaryota > Viridiplantae > Streptophyta > Magnoliopsida > Laurales > Lauraceae > Camphora > Camphora micrantha. Next base: position 10,862,697 of record QPKB01000006.1, on the reverse strand, counting down.
AGCCAAAGAAGGAATTAGAAAATATTCTTATAGTCTGTGAATTCCCAGATGTATTTTCACAAGAAGTGCCAGGTCTACCTCCAGCAAGGGAAGTAGATTTTACTATAGAGCTTGTGCCGGGTACTGCACCTATATCTCGGGCACCGTTTAGAATGGCACCGTCAGAATTACATGAATTGAAGAAACAAATACAGGATTTGCTCGATAAAGGTTTTATTAAACCTAGTGTCTCGCCATGGGGAGCTCCTGTATTGTTTGTCAAGAAGAAGGATGGCACCCTACGTATGTGTATTGATTATAGGCAGTTAAATCTGATAACAATCAAGAACAAGTATCCTTTGCCTAGAATAGATGAGTTGTTTGATCAACTCCAGGGTGCAGCGTATTTTTCTAAGATTGATCTCCGATCTGATTATCACCAGATTCGTGTTAGAGATCAAGATGTACAGAAAACGGCATTCAGAACTAGACATGGACATTATGAGTTTCTAATTATGCCTTTTGGACTAACGAATGCACCTGCAGTGTTTATGGCTTTGATGAACAGAATTTTTGCTGCTTATTTAGATCAGTTTGTCGTGATCTTCATTGATGATATTCTGGTATATTCAAAGTCAGAGCAAGAACATTCGCACCATCTCAGAACAACATTGCAATTGTTGAGAGACAATCAATTGTATGCAAAGTTAGAGAAGTGTGATTTCTGGTTGCAGCAGGTGGCATTCTTGGGTCATATTATTACTAGAGAAGGATTAGTTGTGGATCCAGCTAAGGTTGAAGCCATTACTAATTGGCAAAGTCCGAAGAATGTTCCAGAGATTCGGAGCTTCTTAGGATTGGCTGGATATTACAGAAGATTTGTGAAAGATTTCTCTAGAATTGCAGCACCGTTGACAAAACTGACTCGGTTTGACATTCCATTTGTATGGAATGATGATTGTGAGTCTAGTTTTCAAGAATTGAAGTAGAGATTAGTCTCAGCCCCAATTTTATCATTACCTGATGGCAGAGGAGGATTTGTAATCTATTCTGATGCTTCTGGTTTAGGATTGGGGTGTGTATTGATGCAGAATAATAGGGTCATTGCCTATGGTTCGCGTCAATTAAAAGAACATGAGAAGAATTATGCTACTCATGATTTGGAACTTGCGGCTGTTGTATTTGCTTTGAAGCAATGGAGGCATTATCTGTATGGAGAAACCTTTGAGGTTCATTGTGATCACAGAAGCCTTCAATATTTATTCACTCGGAAGGATATTAATATGAGGCAACGCCGTTAGTTAGAGTTGATCAAAGATTATGATTTTCCATTTACTTATGTACCTGGAAAAGGTAATGTAGTAGCTGGTGCTTTAAGTCGGAGGTCTGCTTATTTGGCATCATTGGAGTATGGATGGAATCTAATTGATGATTTCAAGGATTTGGATGTGTCTGTTGATGTAATTAGTGATCGCAGACTGATTGCACAAATGTTTGTATTCGCACCACTCCTTATTAAGGATATTAAGGAAAGGCAGTTCGAAGATCCTGAGTTAGTGAAAATCAGGGATAACATTGCAGTAAGACCTGATTTTGTGTTAGTTGAAGGAGTTCTTTACTTCAGAGACAGATTATGTGTGCTAGCACAAGAAGATTTGAAGCAGGCAGTGATGTTTGAAGCTCATCACACTCGATATTCTATGCATCCAGGAAGTACTAAAATGTATAGAAATCTCAAAAATAGGTTTTGGTGGAATAATATGAAGCGGGAGATAGCACGATATGTATCTTCATGCTTGACCTGTCAGCGTGTGAAATTTGAGCACAAAAAACCACCTAGATTACTTCATCTTTTACGTATTCCTAGATGGAAGTGGGAACACTTAATTATGGACTTTGTATCTGGTTTGCCAATGACCAGAAGGCATCATGATACTGTATGGGTTATTGTGGATCGTCTTACAAAGTCAGCGCATTTCCTTCCATTTAGAAAGGATATGGGATTCAGTGAAATGTCCAAGATGTTTGTGAAGGAAGTGACTAGGTTGCATGGAGTACCAGTTTCGATTGTGTCTGATCGAGACAATCGGTTTGTGTCTACATTTTGGCAGTCATATCAGAATTCAATGGGTACTAGACTTCGATTTAGTACTGCATATCATCCACAGACAGATGGGCAGTCTGAAAGAATAATTCAGACATTGGAAGATTTGCTTTGTGCCAGTGTTATGGACTTTGGTAGTGATTGGGATGAACATCTCGCATTGTGTGAATTTGCATACAACAATAGTTTTCACTCCAGCATTGAAATGGCACCATTTGAAGCATTGTATGGTCGAAGATGTAGGACTCCAGTTAGTTGGGAAGAGGTTGGAACAAGAAGTTTCCATGGTCCTACTATTATTACAGAAACAGCTGAAAAAGTGCGAATGATACAAGACAGATTGAAAGTAGCCCGATCAAGGCAGAAGAGTTATGCTGACAATCGTCGGCGTGATTTGGAATTTGATGTTGATGATTGGGTATTTCTGAAAACTTCTCCAATGAAAGGTACAATCCGATTTGGGCAGAAAGGGAAGCTTTCACCAAGATATATCGGACCTTTCAAGATAAAGAGCAGAATTGGAAATGTGGCTTATCGACTAGATCTTCCATCGCAACTCTCCGGTATCCATAATGTATTTCATGTGTCAATGCTTTGAAAGTATATGGCGGATCCTACACACATCATTGATTATGATGAGATTCAAGTTCAACCAAGCACCACATATATCGAAAAGCCCGTTCGAATTATTGATACCAAGGAGCAAGTTCTCCGTACGAGGACTATCAAATTGGTTAAAGTCCTTTGGGCTCATCATGAATCCAATGAAGCCACATGGGAATTAGAGGAACAAATGGCTCGAAAATATCCGGAGCTATTCGTTCAAGTAAGTTTTACTTATTTTATAGTTTTACTTGTTGAATTTATGTCTGATTTTGTTTATGTTTCATTCGGAGGACCGAATGATTCTAAAAGTTTAGGAGAATGTTACACCCCCACCCGAGTTAATCAAGATTAACTCTAATTAATCGAGCTTAATGTGGATTAAGCATGATTAATCAACTTAATGGTGATTAATGACTAAAATGGATTGAATTTGTCTCATTTGAATGGATTACACCATAATGAACAAATTTGAGAGAGATTAATTCAATAGAGTTGAGTTTAGACTCAAATTAGTGAAGTCGAGGACTTTTTCGTAAATACGGATTTTAGCGTATTTCATCGAATGTGGAGGAAACTAATACCAATATCTGTATCTCAATGAGTACAATAACTTTCATATTATACTCATATTCATTTGACTTAAGATGAAGCAATTGAGTCTTAATTTGACTCAAATTAAGAATAATCAAAGAAGATGGGTTTATGTGCAAAAGTGCATGTGATATGTGTCAAATGGACTCAGCTCCATGTCATTTGAATGTTTCCTTCGGTACTTTCATAACAGCAATAGAGAGAGAGAGAGAAAGAGAGAGAGAGAGAACTATCTTTCTTCTTCATTTCCTTGTAGTTCTTCATCAAAAGTGTTTTATGAGATTAAGTTGGTGTGGGAGTTAGAGTTTTCTTCATCTTCTTCATCTCCTTGCTTGGATTTCTTGGGGTAAAGTTTGAAGGAAATCTCAAATTTCCTTTCCACAAGTTATCAAGTAAGTGTTAAGAGTAAATTTAATTGTAAATGAGTTCTTTAAACCCTTTTCCATGTCAAAAGATCATTGAGTTTGGATTTGAATGATTTGATGATGATAGGGTTTGAATTGAGTGGATTTGTATCAAGTGAAGCTTGGAAAAGAGAGGTGTTTTTGTGTTAAATAACAGCTAAAGGCAAGTATAAGCAGTACTTGTGATTAATTTGCTATTTGATATGAGTTTCTTGTCATTAGTTGTGGTTTTATTTGATTTATGTAGAAATGATTTGATTTGTGGATCATCTGAATGGTGATTGAAGTGATTATATGATAAGTAGAAGTATTAATCTTATGAGAAATGATGTTTGAGGAAGGGAACAGGAGGTTCCAGAATTTTATTGCAGGGAAAATTAGTTCATGTGTATGTAGACTTGTATGGTTCATTAAATTTGATTTTTGTGAACAATTTCCATTGGTTATAAATGATGGATAAATTGTCTATGGAATATTAGAGACTCAAAGTATGTTTAAATGGTCTTTGAAAGGACCTACAAATGAGTAGAAAAGGTTAGGAAAAAGTCCAGTGCAAAACAGAACTTTAAAGGTTCTGTTATGAAATTTCTGCACTCGAACGTTCGAACTCTGTACAGGAACGTTCGAACTCTTGTCTGAACGCTCGAACTCTGTACAGGAACGTTCAAACTCTGTACAGTAACGTTCGAACTCTTGGCAGACCATTAATTCTGGCAGATTTTCAATCGGCCATAACTTTTTAACCGTACGTCGGATTTTGGAGTTCTATATATCGATGGAAAGCTCTTGGAACGTAAAATCTAATGGTCTACATTTCCAATCGATTGTATGACTCAAAATGAGTCCGAACTTAGGTGATTCTATTTGAATCAAAAACTCCTCCTATGCGTTTAAATAGGTCTGTAAATTAGTCTTGAGACTAATTATAAAGTAATTGAGAGTTATTAACTTTAATAGACAATAAAAGGGATAATTATTGATAACTTAAATGTTGTTTTACCTCCATGGGTGTGAATTAAGGGGACTTTAATGTACAAAATACACATTAATTGTGATGCCATCGAGAATAACATGTACATTAAACAACTGAGGATTTCACCTGAATGGTTGGTAGTATTTATTTGAAATTGTAAGTTGAATTTTATATTGTAAGGTATTCAACATGAATCATAATTGAAAAGAATTGTTTATTGAATTGCACCCGTTAGTTTGTAATTTAACAGAATTAATGTGTTATTCATTAAGTCTGGCACTACATAGTGATTTCTATAAGCTCTTTGGAGCTGTTACTGCTGCATCAGATTATTTGGGAGTGTTCCGGAACTCCGTGGTGATATCAGTCGTCCCTGGCCCGGGCACTGATAAATCCCACAATATATGATTTCTTCCGTTTGGAAGATGTGATTCCTTCCTTTTTTAGGAAGATGTGATATGAATTGAAATGAAATGCTACTGTAGGTTTGCCAACTATGAAAGACTCATATTGATTTGAATTAAATGGTAAATTGTATTAGTCTAACTTGGCTTAGACAAATGAAATGATGTGTTAGCTTGTTAAATCAGGTAATTGTTTCATACATTGCTGAATTGTCAAATTCATAGTGTTATTGATGGCATTACAGGCAAAGCTGCCCATGCCGACTCTTCTAAGGCGTCAACGTCAACGGAGAAGACCACTCAGGTTCCTCCAGGAGGATTAGTAGAGTGGAAATGAAATGAAAACTTGAGTTAAATGAATTTGGAACGTTTCACATTTTTGATCCTTGCATTGTATTTAAATATGCAAGTGATGATGTAAATGAACTTTTGTTTTAACATAAGCAATGTATAGTTGTTTATATTCCGTATAATATGTATTTGATATCCCTTGTGAATTTTTTTATGGTGATTGGAATTCACAGGAGTAAGTATGCGTCACGACTCGGGATTAACTCGGATTTGATCTTAATCTCGGGCTCGGGTCGTGACATACTTATTGTATGGTATCAAAGCAAAGTGAAAGATTTGAAAAGTGAAATTTAAAACCTTTAGGAATTGTAAGAACGGTGTGAGAAAACGTTAACTTACGAATTAAATCCTAACTTTTGGATTTATTGTTTATTGCTTCCACTACATGTGAATTGCTTTCACTATTTGTGATGTCTATGTAATGGAAGTATGAAGATGTATATCTTATCTTCCTGTATTATTTTCAGAATGGCATCTGGTTCAGGAAGCGGAGGTAATGGAAATGATCACCCTGATGTCGTGATCAGTGGAAATGAAAGTCCTACACCCACTCCTCCACCTCCAAATAGTGATGCTAGATTTGCAGCTATCTTAGAGCAGATGGCTAAAAGGCATGAAGCACAGCTGAATATGCATGTTCAAATCAATACCATGCTGCAAGTACAAGCACAGATGCAAGCTCAAATGCAAATTCCACAAGTGCCACCAATTCAACCACCACCTACTGTTGGTACTCAGGTGGTAGTTCAGTCGAAAGAAAAAGATCCTAATGTTCTGTATGAACAGTTTAGGAAGAGAGGAGCAACTGAATTTTATGGTAAGGAAGATGCTTTAGTGGCTAATGAGTGGATACAACACACTGAAGATGTGTTCGACACCATTGTTTGTACTCCAAAACAAAAGGTGTTACTGGCTTCTTCGATGCTACGGGATGTAGCAAAAGATTGATGGAAAGGTATTAAAGATACCACGCTTGAAACACCGGCAGCCACTATGCGGGAGAATTTTAAGAAGCAATTTGGGAGGAACTTTGTTCCGGAGCATGTGAGGCAGCGGAAAGAATCCGAATTTCTGAATTCGAAGCAAGGGCAAATGACTGTGACTGTATATGTTCATACATTTATACAGCTATCCAAGTATGCTAAAGATCTGATTGATACGGAAGAGAAAAAGATCAAGAGGTTCATAAATGGTTTGAACCCGGCTTATAAGAAGATGGTCTTGGCAAGTCAAATGCCTGTGCATTTTGATGATGCAGTAGATGGAGCATATACTGCTGAAGAGGTTCATCGTGAAGAACTGGAATCAAATGCTGGTTCTAATATTGGTTCTAAAAGAAGTAGTGGCCCTTGGTTTAAAAAGGGAGGCAAATATGAGAACAAAAAGCAAAAGTCTGATACTAAAGCTGAGGGTAAACCGATTTGTGGGACGTGTGGAAAAGCTCACAAAACTGAAGTATGTTGGAGAAACACTGGGGCATGTTTAGCTTGTGGTTCAATGGAGCATAAAATGGCTCAATGCCCCAGAATTAAAAGAGATAACCAAGCTCCTCAGCAACAGCCTCCTAAAGGACAAGCAGCAAATCCTGCTCCTCCACAGCAGCGTCATTGGCAGCAACGTCAGAGACAGCAACAACCACTGCAACAGCAACAGCAGAATCGGCCTCAGGTTGCAGGACAAGTCTATACTGCTAATAGGGAACAAGCTGAAGCTGCAACTAATGTGGTGGAAGGTATAAATTATGTTGATAATAGACCTGCGATTCCATTGTTTGACCCTGGGTCTACTCATTCATTTGTTGCACCTCCATTTGTTTGTGATATGCAAAAACAGATTAAACAGTTGTCATATGATTTTACTGTCACTACTCCATTGGGAAGAAATGTAGTGTGTGAATTATATGTACCCCAATGTAGTGTTAAAATCGAAGAGGTGTCAATGCCAGCAGATCTAGTAGTGTTGGCTATGAATGATTTTGATGTGATTTTCGGTATGGATTGGCTCACGAAGTACAGAGCTTGTTTGGACTGTTTTCGCAAAATCATCACTTTCAAGATAGATGAAGCCAATGCCAGTGTATTATTTGAAGGAACATAGAAGCAGTTTGGGACAAGGCTTGTTTCAGCAATGAAGGCTGAACGAATGATGCGAAGTGGTTGTGAAGGCTACATCGCATTCATCACTGAAGAGAAGCCAAAGAAGGAATTAGAAAATATTCCTATAGTCTGTGAATTCCCAGATGTATTTTCACAAGAAGTGCCAGGTCTACCTCCAGCAAGGGAAGTAGATTTTACTATAGAGCTTGTGCCGGGTACTGCACCTATATCTCGGGCACCGTATAGAATGGCACTGTCAGAATTACATGAATTGAAGAAACAAATACAGGATTTGCTCGATAAAGGTTTTATTAAACCTAGTGTCTCGCCATGGGGAGCTCCTGTATTGTTTGTCAAGAAGAAGGATGGCACCCTACGTATGTGTATTGATTATAGGCAGTTAAATCTGATAACAATCAAGAACAAGTATCCTTTGCCTAGAATTGATGAGTTGTTTGATCAACTCCAGGGTGCAGCGTATTTTCTAAGATTGATCTCCGATCTGATTATCACCAGATTCGTGTTAGAGATCAAGATGTACAGAAAACGGCATTCAGAACTAGATATGGACATTATGAGTTTCTAATTATGCCTTTTGGACTAACGAATGCACCTGCAGTGTTTATGGCTTTGATGAACAGAATTTTTGCTGCTTATTTAGATCAGTTTGTCGTGATCTTCATTGATGATATTCTGGTATATTCAAAGTCAGAGCAAGAACATTCGCACCATCTCAGAACAACATTGCAATTGTTGAGAGACAATCAATTGTATGCAAAGTTAGAGAAGTGTGATTTCTGGTTGTAGCAGGTGGCATTCTTGGGTCATATTATTACTAGAGAAGGACTAGCTGTAGATCCAGCTAAGGTTGAAGCCATTACTAATTGGCAAAGTTCGAAGAATGTTCCAGAGATTCGGAGCTTCTTAGGATTGGCTGGATATTACAGAAGATTTGTGAAAGATATCTCTAGAATTGCAGTACCATTGACAAAACTGACTCGGAAGGACATTCCATTTGTATGGAATGATGATTGTGAGTCTAGTTTTCAATTATTGAAGCAGAGATTAGTCTCAGCCCCAATTTTATCATTACCTGATGGCAGAGGAGGATTTGTAATCTATTCTAATGCTTCTGGTTTAGGATTGGGGTGTGTATTGATGCAGAATAATAGGGTCATTGCCTATGGTTCGCGTCAGTTAAAACAACATGAGAAGAATTATGCTACTCATGATTTGGAACTTGCGGCTGTTGTATTTGCTTTGAAGCAATGGAGGCATTATCTGTATGGAGAAACCTTTGAGGTTCATTGTGATCACAGAAGCCTTCAATATTTGTTCACTCACAAGGATATTAATATGAGGCAACGCCGTTGGTTAGAGTTGATCAAAGATTATGATTTTCCATTTACTTATGTACCTGGAAAAGGTAATGTAGTAGCTGATGCTTTAAGTCGGAAGTCTGCTTATTTGGCATCATTGGAGTATGGATGGAATCTAATTGATGATTTCAAGGATTTCGATGTGTCTGTTGACGTAATTAGTGATCACAGACTGATTGCACAAATGTCTGTATTCGCACCACTCCTTATTAAGGATATTAAGGAAAGGCAGTTTGAAGATCCTAAGTTAGTGAAAATCAGGGATAACATTGTAGCAAGACCTGATTTTGTGTTAGTTGAAGGAGTTCTTTACTTCAGAGACAGATTATGTGTGTCAGCACAAGAGGATTTGAAGTAAACAGTGATGTTTGAAGCTCCTCACACTCGATATTCTATACATCCAGGAAGTACTAAAATGTATAGAAATCTCAAAAATAGGTTTTGGTGGAATAATATGAAGCGGGAGATAGCAGGATATGTATCTTCATGCTTGACCTGTCAGCGTGTGAAATTTGAGCACAGAATACCACCTGGATTACTTCATCCTTTACATATTCCTAGGTGGAAGTGGGAACACTTAATATGGACTTTGTATCTGGTTTGCCAATGACCAGAAGACATCATGATACTGTATGGGTTATTGTGGATCGTCTTACAAAGTCAACGCATTTCCTTCCATTTAGAAAGGATATGGGATTCAGTGAAATGTCCAAGATGTTTGTGAAGGAAGTGACTAGGTTGCATGGAGTACCAGTCTCGATTGTGTCTGATCGAGACAATCGGTTTGTGTCTACATTTTGGCAGTCATATCAGAATTCAATGGGTACTAGACTTCAATTTAGTACTGCATATCATCCACAGACAGATGGGCAGTCTGAAAGAACAATTCAGACATTGGAAGATTTGCTTCGTGCCAGTGTTATGGACTTTGGTAGTGATTGGGATGAACATCTCGCGTTGTGTGAATTTGCATACAACAATAGTTATCACTCAAGCATTGAAATGGCACCATTTGAAGCATTGTATGGTCGAAGATGTAGGACTCCAGTTAGTTGGGAAAAGGTTGGAACAAGAAGTTTCCATGGTCCTACTATTCTTGCAGAAACAACTGAAAAAGTGCGAATGATACAAGACAGATTGAAAGTAGCCCCATCAAGGCAGAAGAGTTATGCTGACAATCGTCGGCGTGATTTGGAATTTGATGTTGATGATTGGGTATTTCTGAAAACTTCTCCAATGAAAGGTACAATCCGATTTGGGCAGAAAGGGAAACTTTCACCAAGATATATCGGACCTTTCAAGATAAAGAGCAGAATTGGAAATGTGGCTTATCGATTAGATCTTCCATCGCAACTCTCCGGTATCCATAATGTATTTCATGTGTCAATGCTTCAAAAGTATATGGCGGATCCTACACACATCATTGATTATGATGAGATTCAAGTTCAACCAAGCACCACATATATCGAAAAGCCCGTTCGAATTATTGATACCAAGGAGCAAGTTCTCCGTACGAGGACTATCAAATTGGTTAAAGTCCTTTGGGCTCATCATGAATCCAATGAAGCCACATGGGAATTAGAGGAACAAATGGCTCGAAAATATCCGGAGCTATTCGTTCAAGTAAGTTTTACTTATTTTATAGTTTTACTTGTTGAATTTATGTCTGATTTTGTTTATGTTTCATTCGGAGGACCGAATGATTCTAAAAGTTTAGGAGAATGTTACACCCCCACCCGAGTTAATCAAGATTAACTCTAATTAATCGAGCTTAATGTGGATTAAGCATGATTAATCAACTTAATGGTGATTAATGACTAAAATGGATTGAATTTGTCTCATTTGAATGGATTACACCATAATGAACAAATTTGAGAGAGATTAATTCAATAGAGTTGAGTTTAGACTCAAATTAGTGAAGTCGAGGACTTTTTCGTAAATACGGATTTTAGCGTATTTCATCGAATGTGGAGGAAACTAATACCAATATCTGTATCTCAATGAGTACAATAACTTTCATATTATACTCATATTCATTTGACTTAAGATGAAGCAATTGAGTCTTAATTTGACTCAAATTAAGAATAATCAAAGAAGATGGGTTTATGTGCAAAAGTGCATGTGATATGTGTCAAATGGACTCAGCTCCATGTCATTTGAATGTTTCCTTCGGTACTTTCATAACAGCAATAGAGAGAGAGAGAGAGAGAGAGAGAGAGAGAGAGAGAACTATCTTTCTTCTTCATTTCCTTGTAGTTCTTCATCAAAAGTGTTTTATGAGATTAAGTTGGTGTGGGAGTTAGAGTTTTCTTCATCTTCTTCATCTCCTTGCTTGGATTTCTTGGGGTAAAGTTTGAAGGAAATCTCAAATTTCCTTTCCACAAGTTATCAAGTAAGTGTTAAGAGTAAATTTAATTGTAAATGAGTTCTTTAAACCCTTTTCCATGTCAAAAGATCATTGAGTTTGGATTTGAATGATTTGATGATGATAGGGTTTGAATTAAGTGGATTTGTATCAAGTGAAGCTTGGAAAAGAGAGGTGTTTTTGTGTTAAATAACAGCTAAAGGCAAGTATAAGCAGTACTTGTGATTAATTTGCTATTTGATATGATTTTCTTGTCATTAGTTGTGGTTTTATTTGATTTATGTAGAACTGATTTGATTTGTGGATCATCTGAATGGTGATTGAACTGATTATATGATAAGTAGAAGTGTTAATCTTATGAGAAATGATGTTTGAGGAAGGGAACAGGAGGTTCCAGAATTTTATTGCAGGGAAAATTAGTTCATGTGTATGTAGACTTGTATGGTTCATTAAATTTGATTGTTGTGAACAATTTCCATTGGTTATAAATGATGGATAAATTGTTTATGGAATATTAGAGACTCAAAGTATGTTTAAATGGTCTTTGAAAAGACCTACAAATGAGTAGAAAAGGTTAGGAAAAAGTCCAGTGCAAAACAGAACTTTAAAGGTTCTGTTATGAAATTTCTGCACTCGAACGTTCGAACTCTGTACAGGAACGTTCGAACTCTTGTCTGAACGTTCGAACTCTGTGCAGGAACGTTCGAACTCTTGTCATCGCTGGTTTTTGGCTTGGAACGTACTGCACAGGAACGTTCGAACTCTGTACAGTAACGTTCGAACTCTTGGCAGACCATTAATTTTGGCAGATTTTCAATCGGCCATAACTTTTTAACCGTACGTCGGATTTTGGAGTTCTATATATCGATGGAAAGCTCTTGGAACGTAGAATCTAATGGTCTACATTTCCAATCGATTGTATCACTCAAAATGAGTCCGAACTTAGGTGATTCTATTTGAATCAGAAACTCTTCCTATGCGTTTAAATAGGTCTGTAAATTAGTCTTGAGACTAATTATAAAGTAATTGAGAGTTATTAACTTTAATAGACAATAAAAAGGAGAATTATTGATAACTTGAATGGTGTTTTACCTCCATGGGTGTGAATTAAGGGGACTTTAATGTACAAAATACACATTAATTGTGATGCCATCGAGAATAACATATACATTAAACAACTGAGGATTTCACCTGAATGGTTGTTAGTATTTATTTGAAATTGTAAGTTGAATTATATATTGTAAGGTATTCAACATGAATCATAATTGAAAAGAATTGTTTATTGAATTGCACCCGTTAATTTGTAATTTAACGGAATTAATGTGTTATTCATTAATTCCGGCACTACATAGTGATTTCTATAAGCTCTTTGGAGCTGTTACTGCTGCAGCAGATTATTTGGGAGTGTTCCGGAACTCCGTGGTGATATCAGTCGTCCCTGGCCCGGGCACTGATAAATCCCACAATATATGATTTCTTCCGTTTGGAAGATGTGATTCCTTCCTTTTTAGGAAGATGTGATATGAATTGAAATGAAATGCTACTATAGGTTTGCCAACTATGAAAGACTCATATTGATTTGAATTAAATGGTAAATTGTATTAGTCTAACTTGGCTTAGACAAATGAAATGATGTGTTAGCATGTTAAATCAGGTAATTGTTTATACATTGCTGAATTGTCAAATTCATAGTGTTATTGATGGCATTACAGGCAAAGCTGCCCATGCCGACTCTTCTAAGGCCTCAACGTCAACGGAGAAGACCACTCAGGTTCCTCCAGGAGGATTAGTAGAGTGGAAATGAAATGAAAACTTGAGTTAAATGAATTTGGAACGTTTCACACTTTTGATCCTTGCATTGTATTTAAATATGCAAGTGATGATGTAAATAAACTTTTGTTTTAACATAAGCAATGTATAGTTGTTTATATTCCGCATAATATGTATTTGATATCCCTTGTGAATTTTTTTATGGTGATTGGAATTCACGGGAGTAAGTATGCGTCACGACTCGGGATTAACTCGGATTTGGTCTTAATCTCGGGCTCGGGTCGTGACAGTTATATAGTTTTGCACGCCTCCTCTTTGCAACTCTTTGTTTCCTCTTTAAAATTGGATTATTTGCTTAATTCCCAAGCAACGCTTCTTAGAAGGAAAGATTTTGAATTGTAGAGAGTTTCTTGCCAAATTGAGTGTCTTGGAGAACAAGAATTTCCTTGGAGATTCCTAAAATTTCTCTCAAAGATTGTTTGATGATGTGGAGAGGAAACTTGCCAAAAATTGGGACTTTTTTCAATTCCCACCTAAAACTATAGCAACCAACTTCCGAAGGTCATATCTCTCTCATTTCAGTTCCGATTGATGCAATCTTGGGCTCCATGGATATCTACTCGAAAGGATCTTTCCAAAGGTGGGTAGACTATGCTCATCCAACACTTGGTATGAGAGTTATGTCTATTTAAAGTTTCTATCCCAAAAAAATCTAGGAATAATTGTGCACAAATGGAAGCTTCTATGTTGGGATGTGCAATGGGTGTGTGGGGCCCATGTTGGACATCCACGGCAAGCTTAGACTATGTCCTTGCTTCCTTAGGTGACTTTCTTTGACCTCTCTTCTCAAATTTCATCAATGTGGGTCCCATGTTGTTGATTTCTCCTACAATTGAAAGAAAAATCAAATGTAAAAAAATAAACATGAATCATGCATGGGACCCTACATGCCTAATGATGCACCAAAATGACAAAAAGCTAATTTTGGGCGATGAATGAGATGAAAAAAATCTAATTTCAGAAATGTCATGCAATGTGATGAAACTGAGTGTAATTCTATGCAATTAAACCTAATTAAGTCCACAAATGCTCATGAAATGATGACCCAATGTCCTGATTTTGTGGACTTATCAATCACGTCTCCTTGATTGATCGCCCAAACCCTTTCCATCATCTTGTGAATCTCTGTCTTTCTCTATCTTAAGAATCCCGTCTCCATTCCAACCCTAATCTGACCTTAATTTACTAACTTAAGCCACCAAATCCCATCTCCATTTCTTGATTGCTACTGAATAATGAAAGTTCTTGTGGATTGATCTCTAGATTGGTCAACTCAATAAAATAGCACAATTGTGTGCGAAAACAATAAACTATGCAGCGGAAAGTAAATTAAAAAAGGCATACACCGCAAGGACACCAAATTTAGAGTGAAAATCCCTAACCTGGTGAAGAACCACGGATCTACACTAGATCAACAATCAATCACTATGAATGATCTCGCAATTACAAGAAACTCACAGATTCCTCCCCAGATATCCCCTACCTAAGGACTACAGTTACCTCTTGTGTCACTTCACGCTTTAACGACTTCACACCGTCGATTGCAACATACTCAAAGTGGCGCCTGAGTCCTCAAATATTTTGCACAAGAAGATGATCATCTACTATGGATGTAGAAGAAACTGCTCTCTAGAAAAGCTCTTCAACACAATTCTTTAATTGATTTTCTAGAGAAGAATTCTCTCAAATTGATCCTACGACTCAGAATAATACAAAAGAGGTCTATCTTTTGGGTAACCCACAAGTCCTTTAAATAGCCTTTAGGATGTGCTTAAGGTTGCCTAAGAAGATTAGGACTAAAACAAACAGTTTGGGCATAATTAGAAATAGGTTTCTAATTTTCGCAAGACTTTGACCCCATATCTGCTCGAGCGGATTAATTCTTGCTCAAGGGAACTCCATTCTGTCTGGTGCTTCTAAACCACGTCCGCACGAGCGGACCTCTTTCTGGATTAGCCGGAATTTCAACACTTTTAATTCTTCCTAGCTTTCTTCTTCTAAAACTTTCGAACTTCTTTTTCTCCCTTCAGTATATTTCTAATTCTGTCTGATTTCGTACTTCTAATTCGGCCAAACTTTCTTCTTCGAGTCCTTCTAGTCTTCTATCTTCAGAGTAGAAACACAGTCCTTTTCTAAAAATAAAAAATTACAACTCACTCAACCCATGGTTTTGTCTAACCCATGAATTAGCCAACTCTAAATTAAAAACCTAACAAATAGAATGCATAAGACAATGGTTGTGATTGGTTCTTTGCAACAACATTGATGTTGGGATCACTGCAATAAAGTGGGGTGTAACCAGGAAGAAAAGAATACGCTAAACGTATTTGTTATCTCTAAAATGGTTTAATTGAATGGCTACATGTATGTTAAATCTTATTTTGATTTATTCTTAAGTAAAATTATTTTATTTGTGTCTGATAATTACACGGCATGTGAAGAATCCACAACTCTGCCAAACATGAAAAACATTATTTCACTTGAGAAAAAAACAGTGCACCAAACATCGGTTGCCAGCAGCTCCCTAGAAATTATTTCCCAAAGATTCTAACTGCCACGGATCTGCTTATATGATGTGGGAATTTTGCATTTCCATAGAAAGCACCTATACACAATCATGCCCTTATGCAAGTTGGGTCAAATCTGATCCAACCAACAAAAGGGTGGGAAATGTCTTGAATGTGAACCAATAGTTCCCTCCTACTAGCAAGTATATGTGACATTTTGAAATTCATATCCCAATGATTTTAGAATATCTATGCAAACCTTTTACTACCCTTAAATTGGCATTTTATTAATATTGGCAATAAGATTTGTCCGTAAGATCCTTCAAATCCTTTATCTGGCTCAAATTAGAATAAAGTTGATTAAAATTTAAATCTCTAAAGCAATGCTATCTTGTCTCTCTGTCCCATTCTCATTTCTTACAAAGGGGGCCAACGATGGTCATTAGGCCATCCAATTCCAAAATGGAAGTCACGGTTTCTGCTGTAGTAATTCCAATCACGTGCTGACACTTGACATTACTATTGCAACTGGCCTGTGACCAACGCTAGCTATGATAAAGAATAATTAAAATTCTAATTAAAAATATTTATAAAAATTTAAATATGTTATAAACAAATATTAACATATAATTCATAGTACAAAAACAAGTAAAATATAACATCAAAAATCAAGGTCTTAAAGGAAAAAGTAGGTAAAATGATACAATTGAATTATCTAATACATGATATCAAAAGAATGACTCAATTACGTAGAATAATGGGTCAAAGAAAGTGGAAAATTGAAGAGCAATTATGAATAATATAATATTTGATGAAGAAGAAAATAGAAAAGAATAATCAATTTGAATTGATGATGGTACGAAGAGTGGATTAATTTATAAAAACTATTCATGCTTGAAAGACTCTATCCATTACTTGGTCCAACATCTAGATTTGTCGTATTTTATTATTCCTTTGATTCTCTATATTTATTATTTAGTTAAATTAGTAAATGTAAATGATAATAAAAAAAATTGTGAGAAAGATGGAGACTTAAGAGAGAAGTTTTATGGACCTGAGAGATTTTAGGGCAAGATCAAGTAAACAGTAGATATTTTAAGACCTTGATTTGATTATATTTGCTCTTAAGCATAAATTGAGTGTCAATTTGAAAACTAAATGTGGATTTTGAAATCAATTGGCTTCCACAATGGGCCTCACAAATTAATCTTACTGAATATTGAAATGAAGATAAGTATAAAATTAAAAGCGGCGAAATATAACACATGAAAGTGGCCCCCCGTTAAGTGTGAGTTTGGAGAGGAAAAAAAAAATTGGCTTTCAAAATGGGACCTCGCAGATTTTTTTAGTTAAAACAATAAATGTAAATGATAATAAAAGAAATTATAAAAAAGATGGAAACTCATGAGAGAGTTTTAGGGAGTTAGGAGATTTTTAGGAAACCGCAAGTAAATAGTAGAGATTTTAGGACCTTGATTTTATAATATTTGTGCTTAGGCACAAATTGAGTGTCAATTTAAAATTTTAATGCGGATTCTGAAATTAACTGGCTTCCACAGTAGGCCTCACAGATTAATCTTACTGAATATTGAACTGAAAATAACTGAAAAATTAAAAGTTGCAAAATATAACCAATGAAAGTGGCTCCCGTAAAGTGTGAGTTTGGAGAGAAAAAAACTGTCTTTCACAATTGGACCCAGCGGATATATTTTGTTAGGCGTACATGTGTTATATTTGTTCTTAGGCGTACATTGAGTGTCAATTTAAAAGTTTAATGCTGATTTTGTAATTAACTATCTTCCATAATGCGCCCCAAAGATTACTCTTACTAGATACTGTAAGGAAAATAAGGAGAAAGAAGTAACAAAATACAGCCTCTGAAAGTGGTCCCGTAAATTATGAGTTTGTAAAGAAAAAAAAAAACTTGGCTTTCACAATGGGACCCATAGATTATTTGAACTTGGGAAAAAAAAAAGAAAGAAGGAAAACTTGCTTTCACAGTGGGCACCACAAATTGATTAAAAACATCAAAGAAAAAACCGACTATGATCTATAAGTAGTCCCTAACTTTTTGCATCTTGTGATCTAACATGAGGGTCCCACAAATTGACCTGCAATAAAATTTAATACATACACGCCCAACTATTGTTAAAATCATAGCCAACTTGATCTCTATATTTTTCTTCGGTCTATAGGCCCACTATCAAACCCAAAGGGTCTTTGTTTTTTTATTTTTCTTTTTGTTAGTTTAATAATTTGTAAGGCCCATTGAAAGTAAATGGTCAATGTAATCTCAGAAAATGATTTTGTGAGATACCAAAAGAAGTTAGTATCATATGCTATGTTTTAGGGTAGAATAGTGAGGTAAGGAATAAGTCTTTTTGAAATTTGAAAATCCAAGAAGAACGTATTTGTAGGAGAGCTAATTAGAATGTCAAGTGTCACTCTCCCACGAAGAGTTCTGCTATCAATATATATAATAGCAACAATCGCCTACGTTTAGCCAGCCTGGTCCAAAATAAAAAAAAAAATTAAAATCTGAAAAGTGTTGAGCAAAGGATATTAAAGAAACCAATAAAAGTAAATATATTTATATTATTTGGCCAGGGCTAAGCACTAATGCTCAATATTGCGAATATAACATAAAAGACGCTTCTAAAGGGCCCAACTATTTAGATCTTATGACCCAAAAAATATCAACCTCTTTCATTTTTGTTTTACCCACACAAGTTTTATGGAACTCAATAAACCGGACCATGTACCATCCGAGTGGGACCTATCAAATAAATATTTTACTAAGCTATTTAGAATAGATTGAAGATCATAGTCATCTTAAGTTATTCACATTATCTACGGGACTCATTGAAAGTCCGGGATCCTAACCCTAGAGGGGGGGTGAATAGGGTGATCTACACTTTATGACTAATCATGGCCAATTTTAATTTCTTAACAATTAACTAGTCACATGTGATGATATAGAACTAAAGTGCGGAAGATAACAAAAACAATCATCATAAAGCATACACCATAACACAAGGATTTATAGTGGTTCGGCCTCAATGCCTACATCCACTACCGGCTTGTGATCCAACACCCCACCGGATTTCCACTATTTATGATTTTCAATAGGCTAAGCAATAACCTTTACAGCATGCTTTCCAAGGCTAAGCAATAACCTCTTACACTATGCTTTTCTTAGGCTAAGCAATAACCTCTACAACCATAAGGTTGGTTATCTCTGTAAGTAGTGTCTAAATACACTTGATGGAGATACAATTATAGCTAAATACAATGCCTCTTAATTAGGCGGATATAAAAGTGAAAAACAAATTCACACACACACACTATGAATGCAAAGATGAATGCACAATGTGTATGTATGATGTCCTCAATCAATTTGAAAATTAAAGCTCATAAATGTATGCCAAAGGCTTTTAAAAGTTTTAGCTCATAAAAACATTTATGATTGAGGTAAGAATGTTAATCACATGTTTAAAAACAACTTGTAAAAGATTTACCAATCTAGTTCAAGCAAGTTGTGAAAGATTAAGAACAAAACATGTGATGCATAAGGATTTCAATCAAATTAACAATGTAGCTTAAAATAAGTACGCTTAAAGCATTTAAAAGTATAAAGCACAAAAATAGATTTGATTGAAATCAAGGGACAAATTATATGTACTTAAAAATACAACTTGAAAATGATATACCTATCAAAGCTAAGCAAGTTGTGAAACTTTAAAACAAAAGTACATATAATTTGTGAAGTTGTTGAATCCAAAACATAAGATAGATTTGAAAGTGATTTTCTTATGATGAAAAACAACAACCAAAGATTCAACCAAGTATAGGAATCATGTTTACATATAATTTCAAAGATGTTTACAAAAACATGATTTACTTAGATATACCAATTTAAGTACTACTTGGTTTGAATCTTAAAGTGTTGCATCCAAAATAATAAATCAATTCAAAACATATACATGTTAAGGATACAACAAATCATAGTTTATCATGCTAGAAAAGATTTACCAATATATAAAACAAAGCATGAAAATATATGATTAAGAAAAGCTAAGCTTACTTAGAGATTTAACTTCATTAATCCAAGCTTTAGCTTTCCAAATGTCCCTTAGCCATCCTTAGCTCATTCCCCTTTGATTGGCCTCAAAACATCTCAAGGAGGGCCTCTTTTTTCCTCAAAATACCTTTAGGAATGAGCTTCTTTTTATACAAAAAATTGCCCAACGGCTAGTCCCCAGTCGACCTGGTACACTGCCCGGTCGACCTGGCCTTCAACGGTCAAAAATCTGACCGTTTGAAAGAGAGCACAACGGCTCTTTCCCGGTCGACCGAGCAGTGTGGCCGGTCGACCGGGTCCATGGGCTCGGTCGACCGGCCACACTGCGGGTCGACCCGGCCCAGGGACCAATTTCCCTTAAAATTGCATTTTCATAGAATATTTCTTGTGGGAAACTTTGGGCCATTGAATCAAGCTTGGAATCATGATTTTAATTCAATCTAAGTTCTTTTAAAATCATGAAACATACAAAGCCAAAAAAGATTTGAAACTTCTTAAAACCATTGGCTAGCTTGATTTATAAAACTTCTTTTCCAAATTAAATGCATCCAAAATTAAAAACAAATCATGCATAAAGCATATGATTTACAAGATTTAAAACAATGCAAGAATAAATCAAGATTTCAAGTTTTTCTAAATCAATGCAAGTGTGAAAATTCAAATGATGCTGAAATGATAATACATCCATCAAATTGCAATACACAAAATTCCTAGCACTCATTTGGTGAAAGATCGACATATATCTATTATGTATAGTTGTGTTTTATTTATTTTTTGTGCTTTATAGTAAAAATCTTGAAGGGAATTTTACAAAATAAGTGTTCCTAAACAGGTATTAGCCAAATTTAAACAGAAATACACCAAAACACCCATTTTGGTGTTCGTACACGCAATTTGGATGTCTTTACCCCTCATTGTGCGAACGACATCTTAATTTCATTATAACCCTGAAAACTCAATTGAACAATTTCATTCTCATTCCCTTCCCCAAACTTTCTCCTCTCCTACCTTTTCTCTCTTTCTCCTCTGCTCCCTGCTCTCTCTTTCCCTCTTCCTAACATTGCAGTTCCTGCTCTCTCTTTCCCTCTCCCTCTCCCTCTCCGCTCCCTACTCTTTCTTTCCCTCTCTCCGACATCCCGACTCCTACTCTGCCCCTCCGCTCCCTGCTCTCTAAGTAATTCTGGCCAGATCCTCTAGCGGAACTCTTGACGACTGCTCCAACGTCATCTTCCATTTGAGATTTTAGTGAAAGTGATTTTTTTGGTTTTTCTCTCTTCCACATTCTCTATTTTCTTATTTTCTTTTCATTTTCAGTTTCTATATCTGTTGGAATTGTGGGGTTCTTGAGAGGGGATTCAGTTTGGGGTATTTGCAAACAAATGGTTGTCTGGAAGTTGCAAGCATGGAAAAAACTCAAAATTGAAGAAACCACTTATAGTTTATTTTATTTGTAGACAAATACAAATACTTTTATAGTTACAACCTCTTATAGTTGCAGACAAATACTTGTCTCCATCTTTAGAGAACTGTAGATTGAATTGATAGAAATCTCTTATAGTTTATTTCATTTCCAATACTAATTTAATGAAAGGAATCACATGCGTGGGAAAGTAGAGCTTCGCATCGTCTTTGTTATGGTAGAGGGTAATTTGGTGTCGACCCGAATTTTTTAGAGCCATCCAGAAATCGTATTCACCACGATGCGAAAGCATGAAGAACATGTTGGCTGTTAAATATCTGAGGACCTTTATGATAGTGGTCACATTGTGACACTCAAGATACTGGTGTTTATGATTGACCAATCCTTGATAGAAGAACCAAAAACAAACTTTGTATATGTAGCAGGACATATGGGAAGGTTGAGATTTTCCAATTGTCTGATGGTGGGAAGGTTGTGAATTTTACAGCTAGCTCTCTGTTTTGGGATGGGGTTTTGGTTCTAGATGCATTATCAAGTCAGGTATTTTGTTTGGGGGGTGGGGGGATGAAACAAACATCATTGTGTGTGAGCATTGTATAATGCTATGGGCTAGTGTAAATAATAATGCCATGTGCTAGTGTAAATATAGGTGATCAGATTGGAGGAAACAATCCTCATTATCAAGCGGGTAATGATTCTTCTTACTCTTGGGGTTCCTTTCTTTTGTACGTTTGAAACAGTCATATAAATGGATTGAGTAGAGTTTACTACTAATTTCAGTGTTTGATAAACCTCTAATCAAATTTCACAATTAGAACTTATATTTAGTAATCAGGCTATGCACTCTTGTCATGGATAGCCTTAGAGATGACACTACTCTGGTAGTAGTCTGGGGAAGAAGAGCAGCTACCAAGATGTTTCAATAGAACTTGGAAATGAGCTTGTATGCCTTGGCATAGACTCATTCTCGCTCTTTTCCCACTTTCCTCCTACCGGGATCGTAGTGTTCTTGTCGTTTGACTTGCTACTTCATTCAATCTTTCATTAGATTTTCTTATGGCAAGGTTTTTAGTTCAATTTGATTGTCTCTTATGGGTTTTATTTCCCTTCCCTTTAATTGTTCCTCTTTGTTTCTTCTATAAATTTTTCCTGGTGCTTGTTTTGTTTCTATGGTTTTGGCTTGGGAATTTGCTGCTTCAATTTAGTTTATTTTATTCCCAATACTAATTCGAACAAGCAAGGATCTCACCCATTTGATCAATGCATTGTAAATAAACAAGTCTGTCTCCCAAAAGAACTTAGAAGAAAGAACTCTTATTCTAGACCTTAATTTAATTAGCTCTTATTAATCAAATTAGAGTTACCAAACGGCCCCTATGTTTACACGGTACACTGTTAGAGCATGTTTTGCATCATAGACTTGAAATCAATTAGTCTCCCTTGACTTGTTTTCCTATTTAATTTGCATTGTTTTCCACAAGTTTATGCATCCTTAGTAAGTAATTACCGCATTTGATGTTCTTTTAAATATGTTGTTATGTGTCAATGGACGATGTAGACTGTGGGGACACCATGTGTAGGTTGCATTGATAGTTTGATTGTTGGCGGCCGATCATACATTATCTTAGAACTTATAAATAACATAAATAATGGTAATGAAACTGTAAATATAAAATATATGTTGAAAAAATACCCTGGGTGAATCCCATAAGTCTTACACATCATCTATGCATTTCATTATAAACTTATTGCCAACTTCTTGTTGGAGAGACAAAAAAAAAAAAGGGCCAAATAATCTAAAAATCAGCATAACGATATAGTAATCACGAAACTTTAACAAATATATTCTGAGTAAGATCGTTATATCTTTATCAATGTTTATGCATCTCAATATAAAAAGTATATCATTAAGTACTAGTTGAAAAAACATAATCGTATGAGGAACTATAAGGGAGCATGGATGGACAATTGGGCTAGTGAGACTCTTGGTCCTTCCTAATGTTTCAGTTCTGACTGTAAGAATGCCGAGGCATCGAGGTCTGTTCCATCACCTAAGTGATTTCCATTCTATCATGCAGACTATGCACTCTGGTTTGAGATATTAAAGAAGCAGGCTGCATCTGTAAGGTCCGCGACCTTACTAGGTCAGTTGGGCACAATAACCGGCCCGTTGACCCATTTATTTTGATATTATTATAATTATTGTATTTTATTAGATGTTTAAGTGGTTTTAGATGGTGAGCGAGTTTCTTTTAACATTAGAATAGTGCCTGCGAAGTTTCGTGCGATTCTGAGTTCGTTTGACCTTAGTAGGGGGGTAGTTTGCAAATTAGGAAAAAATTGAGTGTTTTTCTGAAAAATTCCTATCACCGTGATTTTGGGTTCGTTGGAAAGGTCTCGTCGCGTTGATCAATTTTGTCTTCTGGCTCATTGCGATCCGACGATCAGAAACGCTTTTAATAATCCATTCTTTCACCAGACCCACTTAAGGGTAAACTAGTCTTTTTCTATTCCCTCTCTTCTTAATCAGGGATTAGCCCTAATCTCTTAATCATTCTCTGCAACGAACGAGGCTACTGTAAGTCCATGGATCCGAACCCTAGAGGGGGGGTGAATAGGGTGAGCTTCTATTAAGTAACCAATTATGCCAAATTCTAACTTCTTTAAAATCAATTAGTCACAAGTGATGATATAGAACTAAAGTGCGGAAGATAATAAAAACAATCATCACAAAGCATTCACCATAACACAATGATTTATAGTGGTTCGGCCTCAATGCCTACATCCACTACCGGCTTGTGATCCAATACCCCACCGGATTTCCACTATTTATGCTTTTCAATAGGCTAAGCAATAACCTTTACAACATGCTTTCCAAGGCTAAGCAATAACCTCTTACACTATGCTTTTCTTAGGCTAAGCAATAACCTCTTCAACCAAAAGGTTGGTTATCTCTCTAAGTAGTGTCTAACATACACTTGATGGAGATACAATTATAGCTCAATACAATGCCTCTTAATTAGGCGGATATAAAAGTGAAAAACTAATTCACACACACACACACACACACACACACACACACACACACACACACACACACACACACACACACACTATGAATGCAAAGATGAATGCACAATGTATGTGTATGATGTCCTCAATCAATTTGAAAATTAAAGTTCATAAATGTATGCCAAAGGCTTTTAAAAGTTTTAGCTCATAAAAACATTTATTATTGAGGAAAGAATGCTAATCACATGTCTAAAAACAACTTGTAAAAGATATACCTATCTAGTTCAAGTAAGTTGTGAAAGTTTAAGAACAAAACATGTGATGCATAAGGATTTCAATCAAATTAACAATGCAGCTTAATATATGTATGCTTAAAACATTTGAAAGTGTAAAGCACAAAAATAGATTTGATTGAAATCAAGGGACAAATTACATGTACTTAAAATACAACTTGAAAATGATATACCTATCAAAGCTAAGCAAGTTGTGAAACTTTAAAATAAAAGTACATATGATTTTTGAAGTTGTTGAATCCAAAACATAAGATAGATTTGAAAGTGATTTTCTTATGATGAAAAACAACAACCAAAGATTCAACCAAGTATAGGAATCATATTTACATATAATTTCAAAGATGTTTACAAAAACATGATTTACTTGGATATACCAATTTAAGTACTACTTGTTTTGAATCTCAAAGTGTTGCATTTAAAACAATAAATCAATTCAAAACATATACATGTTAAGGATACAACAAATCATAGTTTATCATGCTAAAAAAGATTTACCAATATTTAAAACAAAGCATGAAAACATATGATTAAGAAAAGTAAAGCTTACTTAGAGATTTAACTTCATTAATCCAAGCTTTAGCTTTCCAAATGTCCCTTAGCCATCCTTAGCTCATTCCCCTTTGATTGGCCTCAAAACATCTCAAGGAGGGCCTCTTTGTTCCTCCAAATTTCTTTAGGAATGAGCTTCTTTTTATACACAAAAATGCCCAACGGCTAGTCCCCGGTCGACCTGCCCCTGTGCCCGGTCGACCTGGCCTTCAACGGTCACAAATCTGACCGTTTGAAAAAGAGCACAACGGCTCTTTCCCGGTCGACCCGCAGTGGGCTCGGTCGACCGGGTCCATGGGCTCGGTCGACCGGCCACACTGCGGGTCGACCTGGGCCTGGGACTTTTTTCCCCACAAATTGCATTCTTTAAAGATTTTTCTTGTGGGGTCTTCTGGGCCATTACATCAAGCTTGGAATCATGATTTTAATTCAATCTAAGTTCTTTTAAAATCATGAAACATAAAAAGCCTAAAATGATTTGAAAGATTTAAAACATAGGTTAGCTTGATTTATAAAACTTCTTTTCAAAACTATTTGCATCCAAGTTTAAAATCTAAAACATGCATGAAACATTATTTCTAAATGACATAAAAACAATGCATGAGAAATTCAAGATTCCAAGTTTACTAAATCAATGCAAGTGTGAAAATTCAAATGATGCTAAGATGATAATGCATCCATAAAATTGCAATACACAAAATTCCTAACAGCTACAGCAGCCTTTCTTCTTCCTCATTCTTCCAATGCTCCATAACTCCTTCCATGAGGGATCACTTCCGCGATCCGAGCCGCTCATCTTCTTCCTCGCGATCTCCTCTTTCTATTGACATCAGTTTGGTAAGATTTCCCTCTTTCTTTTCCTCAATCAATTCTTTTTGGTTTAGATTTAGGTTAGATCTTAATCTTTTCCTCTCTTTTTTTCTCCTTTGCGTGTCAGATTGCGTTTGGTCGGGGTAGATCGAGGTTTCCGCAGTAGTAGGGCTTCTCCTCAGATTTCCCCAATTCCAATCTTCTTCTTGGTTGAGGTAAGTAGATCTGCATTTTATAATTAAGCATGTGTGTATGTCTTCTATTGATTGGATGTGTTTTCTTGTTAGGTTTCCCCAATTCCCAAGCCTATTCTGTTATTAATCTGGGTTTATTTAATTTAATTGTTAATTTTAGTGTTAATTGATGTAAGTGGAAATGATGATGGATGGAATGGATTATTGGGGGAGCACGGTGGCTCAGTTTTGTGCAGGTGAATTTTTTGAATGGATTGGGTGAAAAACTGCACAAAAAAAAAAAAAAATGGGGTTCTGTATTTGACAAAAAGAAAAGAAAAAAAAAAAGAGAAGGGGGTAATCTACGTCAGTCAGCAAATACATTATGGCTTTAAAAAAAAAAAATGTTGAATGGCCACTGAACGTCCATGGCCATGACATCAGTGCATAGTTGAATGAATAAACAAAAAATAAATAAAAAAGAAAGAACATTGATGGCCACTGCTGCTGACATGAATATGGCTGCTGTTGCATCATACATCTGATGAATCGGACACATGTCGGTCCGTCGCGCTTTTATATATATATATATATATATATATAAAGGGGCAAACTTCTATGGGCCATAACTTCTAAACTATACGTCGGAATTTCGCGAGCCATATACCGTTGGAAAGCTCTTTGAGCGTAGAATCCAATGATACATGTCTCGCGATGATTGGGGATCAGGTAGGGAGGTAGCTAAGGAGATTAATTATTTAGACCACTTTCTTGTTAGTAACGAGATTGTTAGCCTAGGTTTGGGCCTTAGACATTTGAAACCATGAAACCACTCTCACATGACCATTAATGGGGTTTTGAAATCGTAGCACGTGGCTTGGTGTGCTTCGATGGGTTGTCTAGGTATTCGTGTATTGTGTATGGTTTAACCGAATGCGTATAGAATTGAATCAATCGATGCTCAACATGATTGTACACCGAGGAAATTCTTTATAAGCATTGATGATTCAAATTCCCCACGCACTCCGTTACACCACATATGGTATATGGATGACAACACTTGCCTAGGATTGGATTGTAATCTCTCCTTGATTTGTTAATCGTATCCGTTGATTTTGTATCCTTGTACACTCTCTTGGCATAAAACACCTAATTAATTATGAAACATAAACTCATGTAGAATTAGAACAAGGACCTGATTTAGAGTGTACCTTAGGAACCATGTATCGTGTATTGATAAACATGACTGGCTAGAATGTAAGGGATTATCGTGTGGATGGTCTAACTTGTATTATTTGAATGATATAATCCCTAAGAACATGCTTTGTTTGCTGAGCTAGCCAGACTTGCTTGTCTTGGTTTTTCCCTCGTGTCAACACCACTTTAGTATTATTATTATTATTATTATTATTATTTACATATCATGGCCAACTGCAATTTGGGGTTTATTGATGGGCCGGTTACTCGGACATCGGGGTGGGCAGTTCGGCTTTGGATGGCATCCATGGCGTTGAATAGTTGGGAGCGGGCTTGGACCGTGCTACTATTCCCAAGACCGGGAGCTTGGATCCCCCTGGAGCCGGACTTTGGTATCAGTAGTCCTGATAGGATTGTTATTGGTACCCCGTGAGGTGGCTTGGACATACATGGGGTCTCCCTCTTGTGCATTGCATTACATTGGTAGTGGTGATTGTTAGTATTGCTAGGATTTCTATTTATGATTCTGATGGTTATTTACTCATGCTACATGCCTAGTATTGTTCCTTGTATTCCTACGACCTTGTACTTGTCATTACTCTTATATTTGATGCATGTTATGTTTTAATTATATCTTGCTTATCTATTGCTCAACATGTCGTTGACTCGGTTCCTTGGTGTGTAGACTCCTCAGGTGAGTATTACTATGAGGAGCAGGTCGGTGAGGAGATCCCAAAGGATCTCCAACTAGCAGAGGAGGCACGAGAGTGGAGTGCCGATGACGTAGAGTAGCGTCATCATTACCAGGCATATGAGAGACTCACAGGGGCACTTCATTAGACTTTCATTTATTCATTTATTATTCCTTGTTGGTACTTTCATTGCATTGACTTGATGTTGTTTAATGGCCTTGGTCATTGGGATGGTCATTGTTAATACATTAATTTCTTGGTTAGCTTTATTTATTCCTGTTGCAACTTTAAATATCAATTGAGATTTATTATCCATTGTTTGGTATTTAGATATGCCTCGAATTGTATGAATTCCGCAATTTTATATTACTTGAGGTTTGAAATACAATATCCTCACAGCAGACTTACGATCCTTGGGCCTAAAGGGCAAAAATTTTAATTAGCCCTAAATTTCACTCCCCGGATCCGATTTATTCTCTAATCGGGTTCGGGGGACGTGACAGCATCGTCATTTTTTTTTTAATGTGCTCTATCTGTAAGTGCTAAAAGAATCTAACATAATATTTATGGGCATGTGCTTCATAGCCTTTTCTCTTCCCGAAAATAATGAACCATACAAACATACAAGATTGGTATGTGCACGCTCAATCAAGCAAGAAGTTCATTCAAAACTCCTTCAGCCTAACCATTCTTGATAACATGATGGAAACGGAGTTCTTGTTCTTTTCAGTATGGAACCTCCACTTCTTTCTTCTAGTTGGCCGAGTCAATGGACGGCGATGGGAGTACTATAATAGCTTGAAGCACGACGGAGATTACATATTTGCTGAAAACTATGTAAGTTGGCGTGTAGCCATCTATCCAGATTTTCTATAATTCAACCATAGTATTTCTATCAACATGTATCTGAGGTGGGATGTTCGTCTGTTCTATAGATTGACTGGATCAATGAACACTTCATGCAATTCGGGTGGAATGATCCAGCAATATGGACAAAACACCACATGGAGTGCCCCATGCAGACGAACCAGTTAAATTCGCTGAATACGGATACTCTAAATGCAATATGTTTACAAAACATGCCATACAATCATCGGTTAACCTACCTGCATAGTCTAATTCAAAGTTTTTGTGTTTACAGCGTCGATTGTGGAATTTTTGTCATGGCATTTGCGCAGCACATTGCTATGGGGCTGCCTATGGAGTTCACGATGAGCGATATGTACTATTTCCATTGCAAGATCGTTTATGACATTACATTGACTAATATGCGCGTTGGAAGCAGAAGAATCCAAACGAATCGATTCCTGATCAATCGGTGGACTAACGTTACTGAGCTTCTTGATCATTTGAGTTTGGTGAGGGACTAATTTAGTTTTTTTTTTCTTTTTTTTTGAAGTAAAAGATTATTAATCATAACCATTCATAAAAAGGATAAAAGGGTATTATAATGTTTTTTTAATTTTTGTTGTATTAATTGTCCATCTCTTTTCTTTTATTTCAGATATCTATTATGTTTGATGGAAAAACATACAAGTCAAACAAATTGATTGTCCTCATTTTATTTCCATTAATTGTCCTCTTATAGTTCAAGAGCCTTCTTTTGGAACCATCATCACATTTAGTCAAACATTTTTTTTCCTCATGACTTTTAGAAGTAAGAGTACATTAAATTTTGGCTCGGGTAGAGTTCAAAGAGTCTGCTTTTCCTTCTTTCTTCTCTCAAGAATCCTTAGTCCTAAGCTGGAAAAAAAATGGACTAATATATCTCTCAATATCTGGGGTTGTAGTTGTGGAATTGCAAAATCATGAAGAGGTTGAGTAGCTCAGATAATATGGGTGCTACAGTGATTTCTATCTGCCCATCTGCAGAAGTTCTTTGACTCTCATTACCCTATCTATTAGACTCATTTCTACTCATTTAATGCTTGTTTACTATTTGAGCCATTCATGGTTTTGGTGTGGCGGGGTTATCTAGTATCTTTCAATTTCCTAGTTTTACTTGCTTTCTTGAATGCATTTCATGTCTCTTCATCTGTAGTATCTGCGGGGTTATCTAGTATCTTTCAATTTCCTAGTTTTACTTGCTTTCTTGAATGCATTTCATGTCTCTTCATCTGTAGTATCTGCGGGGTTATCTAGTATCTTTCAATTTCCTAGTTTTACTTGCTTTCTTGAATGCATTTCATGTCTCTTCATCGGTAGTATCTGCTCCTATTTGTTTGTGCAAATTTTAAATGGATCTCAAGCACTAAATGGAAATTTTCAATCCTTTTCCTTGTTTTTCCACTTTCCTCTTTTAAGTGTAGTGCTAAAAAGGTTAGCCTTGAATTGGATGCTTGCTCTAATCTGTAACTATCTTCAATATTCTTGATCTAGGTGTTGTGTAGTAACTGGCAGCCTAGACGCTCATAACCTAGCCTAGAAAATAGCTTATGTAGTAAATGGCATTGCTTATCCTTCCATTCTTCGAACTAACGAACTAGAGCGTAAACCGGTATTACTTATATTCCTTTCCATTTTCTTTATTCCTTTTCTTCTTTAAGTACAGGTGTATCATTAATCTCTGTCATTGCCTATTTCCAGATTGCCTTTTTCAGTAAAGCACTAAGCGTTCAAAACTTCAACGCGGCCATGACTGTTCGTGCTGCACTTGGCTTAGACCCAACTATTGCAAACTCAAGTAAGAACTGTTGTCATACACAGTTTCACAATTTAGAGTTCCCATGTAGTTTATGTATTTGGATGTATGTCTTGCCATTGGTTGAAATACGTTTTATGAACAAGAGGATTATCTATTCTGTTGTGAATTTTGTTAAAGAGAAGAATCATAATAAGTGGATACTAGTTTCATTAAAAACTTTACGCCTCCTGGTGCTAACAATGATTTGGGGCTGATAAAGCTGAAAGTTTCAGTCCTACCTATTTTGGTTTCTGATTTCTACATCAAGCCAAATGCATAGCTGTCGTGACCCCGGACCGGGTCAAGGGGTTTAATCCGGGATCGGGACGCAAAAATTGATGTGAATGATGATGATAGTCCATACTATGAATTTATTTTAACCAAAACGTATATGAGTAGATAAAAAAAGGTCACTCGTATACGCGATTTCCCACAGGTGTCTGCGGTAAGGATATCACAACACATGAATATTTCTTTTGAATGTGGAAGCGTGTAACAAATCTAATTCATACATTCATATCCAAGATAACATGGTTGAAACATTTCTAACAAGTATCAGAATGAGCAATGATCTTTAGTGCTTTTCCTAAAGAAAAGTTAAAGTTTATACAAAAGATCATTTAATTACATTTCCCAAAAAATAGAGGCCAACAAAGGCCAATATAAACAAAATATCCAATTCTCAAAAGAATGGTTAGTCCAAACCCAAAAGGTTACGTAACTCGGGCAACCAAATGTCTAAACGACATCGTTGGCATGCCACTCGACTAGTCGTTGCGGTTCTCTGACCACCTCCTCATGCTCCTCCTGGGGAAACCAACAACGGGACCTGAGTACCAAAGCAAAGGGTCAACGTTTGGCAGGTGGGTGAAAAGACATAACAATAATTGAAATTACTTTGGAAAACATTTAAACCTTTTAAAACAATAACTTTCACAAAACAGAAGAATCATTTACTGGAAAACAATATGCAATATAAAATATGTAAGGTATCCAAGGAAATCAGGGAAACAAGCAATATGGCAACCACATGAAGCTAAGTCCTCTATCACCAAAGTGACATGAGCATATCGGGATGTTGACCTCAGTCACCGAAGTGAGGAGATACAACATAAATTACATATATATATACATAATAAATACGAGATATGACCACGGTAGCGAACCGGGCATCGGAAACCACAGTAGCAATCTGCGGCATCAGGACAAGACTATGGTAATAACCAGGTAGCGGGATCCAAACTGCAGCTAGTGGGACGGGAGGGGGATCTCCAAGTAGGTGGATCAGACCAACAAGGTTATCCAAGCTTAGTGGTACCGACTCATAGGTCAAATGAAATAAAACAAAGCATGTACAAAATACATATGATGCACTTATATAAACGGGCGGGACGGGGTGCTTGAAGACACAACATCATTTCAAACGGGAAGTGCATATCGGGACTAACAAAATGCTACAGTTGCAATTTCAGCATTTTCGGGAATGATAAATCATAAGTCACGGATTTCGGGACAAGTATCTAGATTCAAAATCAGGTCAAGGTAAATAAAGGTCTCGTATGTCAATTTCAATATAAATTGGTACTCCTTGAATTTGGAGACATTCCAGGCTTTTTATACCTTAGGAATTTTCAAAACTTTAAATGAAAGTTTGTAATTCGGTTTCTCTTATCAAATGGGTTCAAACAATGCTCATAAGTCTTCCCATCACAATAGGGTTTCCCAACAAACCTCTCTCAATCATTTAAATATTTTATTTATGCTCTTAGAATAGTTCCAAGTGAACAGTGTTCATCACTCGAGCGGACAAGGAGTTCGCTCGAGCGACGAGCTCTCTGGAATGGTTTTCTGGGGAGGTTCTCTCGAGCAAATAATGGGTTCGCTCGAGCTAACATGTTGGCTTAAGCGAACAATAAGTTCGCTCGAACTAACAAGGTTCTGTGAGGAACCTGGGAGAGTTCTGATATGGTTTTGGGAATGGTCGCTCGAGCGAACTGTCTACTGGAATGGTTCGGAACCCTTTCTGGACAGGTCGCTGGAGCGACCTGTCAAGTTCGCTAGAGCGAACTATCCAGAAACTTGTTCAGGGACAGTTCTGCTTCTTCTATTTTTCCACTTCTTATAAACTCCTTTAGCCACACTTTCTCATCAAAATGAGAGGGTCAAATCCTCCTTCTTACAACATTCAATAAACCATCAAATCCCCATCAATACTTCCATAAACATCAAATGAAAAATCTTCCTTTTAATCACATTCACCCACAAAAAGAGAAGAGAAAACCACATTCACAAGGAGTCATTTATATCACAACAAGTAATAAATGAGAGGCTATCAACCACATCCCCATAACCATAAATGAGTTAGCGAAACTCTTTAATGAACATTTATTTCAAATCAATGCAAGCAATAAACATGGACATGAAAGACAAAACGAACATATTTTCATAAAAACATTTAAGTGTTCAAACTTATCATTTCATCCACTTGCCTTGGGTCTCTAATTAAGCAAAACAAGCACTAAACACTCTCTCCAAGCCAAGCTCCTAAGCAACACAAAAACCCCCAAAACAAACCCTAAAATGGGTCAAAACAAGGAAATAGAAAGAGGGAGCTTCCAATAATGAAGATGGAGCTTCTGTTGGGTTACAAGAACACAAATCTAGAAAATGAAGAGGATTGCTTACTTGAATGATCTTCAAATGGGCAAGACTAGTTCAATGAAGATCTTGAAAATGGAGGTTTTCTCCAAAAATGGTATCAAGAATAAGCTTTTAATGAGAGGGAGAGAATGGTGATCTCCATGAAAGTCTATGCAATATAGATCTGAAATCCCTTGATAGGGACGTCCATGGCTGTTTTTTAATCAGCAAAACAGATTGCAGAAATCTGTTTTGGGCAGCGCAAATCAGCCTTAATATTCGCATAATAACGCCATGAAATCATGATCAACAAGTATATAATAAAAGGAGATGAAAGAGGACTATTACCTTGCTGTTATGAAGACTTCAAATCTCTGAAAACAAGGCTCCAAGGGACTGATTCTTGACCTACAATCAGCAATATGTGTTGCTGGAATTTTCTGCAGTATTTTTTCTTTTGATCTTCTCCTCTATTCCACAACCCAATCTAAACGGCTATGATTGTGGGATCAAACTATGGAATCCTTAAGAGGTTTTTCTGAACTATAATTTGTGGAAAAACCCAGACTGATTTTCTCTCTTCAAGGAAGAAAGAAACAACTAGCAATGGGCGTGAAACAAGTTGTGGACAGCCAAAGGGTGTTGCACGCCTAGGGCCTCTCTTCCTCACTCATCTATTTCTCTCAACCTCCTTGGACGTCCAAAAGGGAGATTAATATGGATGTCTCTTTCCCTCTAAGTACTTTCCAATTAGAAATAGGAAACTAAGAGAACCATCCCATAAAATTAGCAACCAGCTACCTTAGGTGTGCAACACCTTCTAATATTAGTTTCTAAAACAATTAGGAAACTTTTACTATAGGAATCCTTACCCAATGAGGAGTCCAACCTTCCAAGTAAAAATACTTACTAAAGATTGGAAACCTCACACAAGGGACCCCCTTTTATGGCTGGCCCACAAGATAGAAAAACACACCATGGCCCACAAGTCAATAATTTAGCTAGAGTTAAATTCATGTATGCCTTCAAAAGCCTATTTGAATTTAAACTCAAAATTATTTTTCCACAAAAAATAATTCAACCACATATCATCTAATCAAATTAGGAAACCATGCCAATATAGGAAAGTGGCTAGAGAAGGGACCAAAAGACATATTTGCCCTTGGCTCCCAAAATGACCAAAATGTCAATGCTAACCCCATAGCAACATTAAGATCATTTTAACCCTAACTCATTCCACTAAAGAGTTATAGTTGCACTCCAGGGACAAATATTAAATATGAATTAAGCTCGTCAGGAAATGACATTCGTCTTCGACCTACTAAATGAAATGACCGAAATGCCCCTCTATGTAACATCCATAATCAAGTCAGGTTATCTGATGTACTATCAACCTTCTTGATTATATCTCAACCTTAGAACTTCATATCCTTGACTTAATCATCATCCGGATATCATTCTCTTGGTCCAGGGAGCGACCCACAAGTTCAATATCCATATGGAACATCCATATACTAAGATCTTAGATTTTGATGATTAATTGGATAATTCTAAGGGGACGAACACTCCATCACAAGATGGCATAGATTCTTTATTGCATCTACACATCCTAACTAATCAAGCCCGAGTACCCAAAACACAGAGCTGTCGACCCATGAACAGGATCTCACCCATAGTGAATTAAAGCACAAGAACTCGACTTCGTCAGTTCATCCACATATTCTCAAAATTAAGAGCACTGGTCACTCAATAGCATAAGATGACTTGATCTCTCTCAGTGATAGTATTATTTTAGAGATCACACCTACAATGGTCCTGTTCAATTCATGACACATGCACTAATGAGATAAATCCAGAAAAGCTTCCCGTGACTAAGGTAAGTCTCCCTGAATACAGGAGAGTATCTCACTATAACTTATACCAATATGAAGTGCCCAACTCCATCTCTCAGTTATGAACCAGTTTATTGTTTCAAGTGTCCATGACTCATACCTGTCTGTGTGTAGCCACTACACACCGAAGTCATTTACTAGAAACAATGGACCTTACACAAACATACATATATACATGCAGTAAGAGAGAAGAATAATTCTAATAAATAACCAGTAAATATCCAGTAACAGAGATGTGAGTGCTGTTAGTGGGCTTTAGGGCATACACAAATCCCAACACTCCATTTGGCCTTTAATGCAAGATTGGTAGTGGTTTGTGAGATGGAAGAGTGGGGGGAGGAAGGGAAAGGAAAAGCCCTAGCTTTTTGGTGGGTTTGAGCTAGAAAAAGGGAAAAGAGAAGAGAAAGTCTCCTTATAAAGCAATTGGAAGTGGGCTCCACCCTTAAGAATTCTTGTGGGGCAGTAATAGTGGTTTTTGGGGCTTCAAATGAATTCGACGAAGAAGGGAGAAATGATCGTCGAAATTTTTAGTTTCTAGAAAATATATGTTTAACGGGTTTCGGGAATATCAAATATTGGGTATAGATTTAGTGTAAAAAGACTGTTTTTGCCCTTGAAGCAAGGAAAGTCGGGTTCCGAGATTTCGAACGGGAACAGGATCAACATGAAAGTTGAAGAGGTTAAAAATATGAGTAAAACGGGATAAAATCACTAATCAAAGAAATCTAGGATAATCCCCCAAGTAATCGCAAGTAATAAAAGGAACCCCCCAAAGGGCTCCACTAATCACAAAGGCACTCAAAATTTCCTAAAGCTATAACAAAGCTATTCTAGTCCCAACTAAACCAAAATACACTGATCACGCTTAAGAGTAACACACAACTTATTTAACACTAATCGAGGTCTCTCGGGTTGCAATAGCAGAATGGGTGCAACTCTGTTCTACTGTAATATATGGGAACAAATTGTGATGGGTTCAACTGAATTAATTCTAACTACTTAAGCATTGTGCTAGTTGTGATTCTTTTTTGTCATTTTACTTTGTTATATAAATTGTGCATTTCCATTTTGGTTTGGCAGTACATCGAGTAATTAATAGTACCGTTGGTTCTATTCTACCATTTGGAATGCAGAAGGAAGTCTTGGAGAGTATTTTTGCATTAGGTCGTGCTCAACTCTCACGACCTTTGCTGAATGAAAAGAACCCAATTGGATCTGCCAAGCTTGCCAAGTTGAAAAGTATTTTCGATGAAGGGAAGAGCATTCAACTCCAATTTCCTGTAAAGGATCTTGGTTTCAGGTTGGTCTATGTAATTTTTGATACCTTGATGAAGCAGAAATGTGTTAATACTAATCGACCAGGGCATGTATATTGGCCCTAATTTGACCAAACTCTTCTGGGGTACCAGCAACGTCTACAACAGGGGATATCACATGTCTTAGACAACCTTGATGAAGAAGACTGCATAGAGGAACCCAGACACGTTGCAGAGAAGAAAAGTCGACTGAGCATCGAGCAAATGAAGGCCTAGGAGAAGAACTTTGAGGTCTAGAACAAGCTCGAACCAGATCGAGAGGTGAAACTAAAGCCATCACAGGGCTTGTAGCTTCTTGCCCATATGGAACTGGGCTTACAGCCTTTTGCCCGTATGGAACTAGGAAAAGCGGCCTCTTTGAACTATACTCAAGATATTTGTTGCAGCAAAAACAGTCATAGACATGACATGATAGAAAAATCTAAATTTGTTAGTGCATTTAAACCTTCATTGTATCGTCATTGTATCGCTGTTGCACTCACATCGTTCTGGACTAAGTGGTCTATGTAGCAATAATTTTTTTGTGTTGGAATGCAAGCAACTGTTGAAGCTTTTTGCCTCTACATTAGTATGCTTACATTAAAGTTGATGCAGCACCGACCAAAGACCACATTTTAATTATGATGCCATCATGTTGATAGATAACAAATTTTAGAATGAAAACTATTCAGGACAATGAAAAGGTGGGTCAATGAAAAAACGATGCCGTTCGCACACCAAGGGGTAAAGGCGTCCAAAATGCCTGTACAAACACCAAAATGGGTGTTTTGGTGTATTTGTGATTAAATCCGTCTAATACAAGTTTAGAAACATTATTGGATAAAAATCCCAATCTTCAATTATCGTCATCAATTTTCTCTTTTATATAATTTTTCATAACAATTTTATAGAAGGCAATAGCATGTCAATCTAAATTTTATAAATAAATAATTTAGTATTTTTACTAAATAATATATTTATTTATTTTAGTTTATTTCTTATCATTAATGTTTTAAAAAAATAATAAAATTAAATATATTTTTATTATTTGGCCAAGGCTAAGCACAAGCTTAGGATTTCGAGTAGCATTTGGTGTGAAAAACCTAACATGGTGGGTGGGTGGATGGAATTAAATGGAAAGCGGTGCCGAGGTATGTGCCTCATCGCTTCAAATTTGTGTGCTTTTACCTGAAGAAGCCTCGTGATGTCCCGGCAATGCAATCGCCTACTAGAAACGAACTTCAAGACAAGGGACTTTGAGGGCAATTATGGCTTCAGCCTCTCCTGATGGCGGGTGTCTATTTTAATGCACAGCTTCCAAAGAACATAGAAAAAGCGTCGCCAAGTTGAATTCTACTTCTCCTTCCTCTTCATATACGCCAAAGATCGTGTGTCAGCAAAAGAGGGAAAAGAGATAACTTATGGACCCTTCTTTTTTGTAGGCTCTTTGTGCATTGAAATAGACACCAGCCTCCAGGATATAGGCTAGATACTCTGCACAGATGTTCTTGACTGGTCACGTGGGCTCAAGTGATATGGGGAGTGTGATGGATGCCGTGAGAGATGTCCTTGAGGGACTGGGTTCAATTTGGGCATTATAGGTTGGTCGGTAGAGGCTTGTTTGGAAGGGAGATGATGAGAGAAAATGGGTATAAAGAGAAAAGAAGATGGAGATGGAAGTGGAGATGAGGAAGGTGGGCCGGCTTTCGCTTAGGCTTGGGGAATTGGGATGACTAAACCAAGAGATCTTAAGGCCTTTAACTAGGTGAAAGCGAGGGTTGGTGATAAGTTGGTTGGTGTGCTATGAGTAGGATAGAGGATGATAAAAAGGAAAGAAAATCTCTTTCCATTCATTTGTGTAGATCCTTATTACCATTTTTAAAATGAATATGAAGAGAAGATCCAATGACTCAATTTTCTCATTTAAGCTTACCATCTTGAAGTGAATTTCTATATCTTCATATTATAAAGTCTTATATTAATACTAGCAACAAACGCCCGTGCTGAACTCGGGCCTAATAGATGAAAATATGTTTAAAGTTCGTGTTTTCTTTATAAAATTATTATAAATATTTAAATATTTGAATCAACCATACGTGTGCCTAATCTTACCAACCTAGCTATTTCAACTAAAACCAAATAAAATAGATCCTAAAAAGAACTATTCCAAAAAAAAAAAAAAAAAAAAAAAAAAAAAAAAAAAAAAAAAACTAAAATAAACCTTAACATCCTTCTTATTCATGTAAATCCACAGCCTTGAATGTTAGTATCACAATATGATAGCAAACGAACTACTTAATTGCATTACTGCTCCCAAAACGCACATTTAAGGTCAAAAAAAAAAAATCAAAGATACAATAAATAAAGAACAGTAAAGGAAAAGAACGAAGACAAAATAAATAAAAAAAAGGTGAAGAAGATGGGTCGACTAAGATCATCTAGTTGATCACACTTCCTAAGAGAAGATGCATATGTGATTTGAAATCAACAAGTTGATCAAGCCTGTAGACCAATCCAACCCAACACTCTTCCTGAAGATCAAACCGATCATGCATCCCAATTGTAGATCAACCCAATTAATCATCTGCCCCACTTCATCAAGAGCGGTGAGAGAGAGACGCTAGCGTAGGGATTGGACCTTGGTAAGTAGGGAAAAACAAAGAGGGAGGAGAGGGAGAGGGATCATTTTGCAGGGGCAGAGAGAGATGCTGGGTGGGGATTGGGCCTCCGGAAGAGGGAAAACAAAGAGGGATGAAGAAGGGAGGGAGAGAATTGGCAGGAAGAAAGAGGCCGGGTAGAGACTTATGCCAACGGGCTGTGTCATAGTCGACACTAGGATACAGATAATAGGTACACAATTGGATTTTATGGAGAAAATTTAGGAGGTTTTTATTGAATAAAGAGATTTGAGGAGGAGATTTAGAGAGGTTTAGTGGTCCCATGTGAATGCCAAAAGATGTATGTTTTTTCTAAGCATTTTTTTTTTATGGAGAACTCCATGGGTGCTAACGTGGCGCCCTTTACTGCCTCCCTCTCTATTTCTTATATATATATATATATATATATAAAGATGAGAGAGTTATAGCAGGCCTTGCCCTTTTAATTTATATTTTCTATTATTTTAGGGTTTGAGTAGATTCAACCATATCTATTAGATCTTATGCCATCTAACAATGTTCAACAATCTTGAACACTATATGTATCACAAAATATTTAAAAGTAAGCTCCATAGGTATAGAAATTTTAATAGATAAAATTAGTAATGTATTATAAATCTTATTGCATAATATATCAATTTATAATTATCAAAAAACATTTTCTGTATATACCCCTCTAAGGTTTTTATGATTTATAAATAGGTCCCTGTGATTTTAGTATTTGTAAATAGGCCCCTACCTTTTCATTTCAATACCTTTCATTTCCCCAAAAATCATTATTCCTAATGAGAATGGGTAACCACCATTCTTATAATAATGACAGCTTTGCCCTTAAATCCAATAAATAAAAATGGGTGTATTATTATTTAAAAAAATTACCATGGGACACCTCGAATTGGTCTTTTAAAAGTAAGGAGAGCAAGATCCCCCCTAGATGACCTATTGAATTAGGAGTGTGATACACCCTAGTAATTCCTTTTGAATTAGAGATGTGAGACGCCCATAGTTAGTTTTATAGGAGTTAGGGGTGTGTGACACCCCTAGTTGGTCCTATTGGAATTAAGAGTGTGAGATGCCCCGAACTAGGCAGAGTTGGATAGCTGACCTTATTAGAAAAGTAGAATGTTAGATCCTACTATCCTACTGGTTGTCTATTAGTATTCCAAAATGTTATAAACCTAGACCCCATTGACCTACTAACTAATGATTAGAATTCTAGAGTGTTTGATGGTGAACCTTGTTTGTCCCGTAATCCAGAGAGTTAGAAGATCAGGCTGATGAGAATGCAAAATGTTAAATTTTCTCCCTTAATGTTTAATCCTTTATACTTATTTGATGCCTAAATGTACTCATTATTCTTATATTTTGATTTAGGATGCAAATGGAGGTGCTGAGTGCAAAACAAAGCTAATTGGGCGATTTTGGACAGTTTGGACATCGCTTCGTAATCTGGGCATAACTCTCTCATCAGAGCTCCGATTACAATGATTCAAGATGCTGTGGAACACCAAGAAAGAGCTCTACAACTTTCGTGCTTTAAGAGATACTGGTTACATCAAGAAGTTCCAGATCTGAGTTGCAAGAAAGGTGCTCGTATTTGATGCTAAATGGATGAAAAATCAAGAAGAAGGGCATTATGGTAATTTTGA
Source organism: Camphora micrantha (assembly GCA_003546025.1). Classification (NCBI taxonomy): domain Eukaryota; kingdom Viridiplantae; phylum Streptophyta; class Magnoliopsida; order Laurales; family Lauraceae; genus Camphora; species Camphora micrantha. Next base: position 10,822,065 of record QPKB01000006.1, on the reverse strand, counting down.
AGAAATCAGGAGTTTCTCAAAACATATCCAATATTGGGTTCATATTGTCCGGAATGAAAAATGGTACCACTTTAATTCTTGAACTGAGTCCAACCGAAGCCACAATGGAAAGATATAGGCGAAATAAAGAATTTTCAATAACTTTAATTCCAAACCCAAAATTCCATTCATACCCCATATACACACCTTCCCCATACACGTTTCTCATTCTCTCATAATCCCATCATCACTCTTTCCCTCTTTAGCTACCCACGTGACATCCTCTCCTACCTTATCTCTCTCTAATCCCTAATATTTCTCATTCAATCAATGCATCATCACCTCTTTTCTCTCCTAACTCTACCCTACTTCACATCTATAAATACAAAACGTCTTCTACCCATCTGAGCATTCGAACGTGTGATCTCTGCACTGCACGTTTTTTCTCTTTCTTCTCTACTAATTCTATTTCTTTTACAAGTTTTTATCATGGCCCGGCATGACTAAATTTCTATAATTGGTCAAAGGAGACAGAAGCCTTGGAATCAATAAAACTGTGAGATCTTATTTATTTTTATTAATCAATTTATGCTTGGAGTATGGGTTGTTCTTCTGTGCTTATTTTTATTATTGTTTCGTTTAATTGCTAGGGGGCCTACTAGTTTATTAATCGTTGCAATTTACTGCTGAGTTAGATATCAAATCCGTAATTGTTTGATCTCTCTTATTTGTAAAGCAACTAATATTTAATGATTTTCTGCTTCAGAAATTATTAGATATTAGGAAGAACACTCAACTAAATTAAATACAACCGCTTGTGCTTGTGTTGTTTAGATTCATCGATCTCTCTAATTCTTAATGCTGTTACTAGATTAAATCTTTAGCACTTGTCTTGGGTTGTTTAGTAATTAGGGTTAATTAGATCGCTTGTTTTCTAATTAACTTTACCAAGGAGAGATAGGAAAATGGTTCCAACGATGAATATTCAAAGTGTGGATTGATATTTACTTCTATCAATGATCAGTTATAAAATTCCGATGGTGGATGTTGACTTAGGCCAATGCTTGCTCTTAGATTGATTTCGTTACTTTAATTTGAATTGCTTCTTATTTATTTTTCTTAACATTGCTTTCATTATTAAAAATATATATAAACCAGCCCCCCCCCCCCCCCCCCCCCCCAATCATTGATCACATAGCATAAAACTAGGCTAGACACTCTTCGTGGGAACGATCCTTACTCGCACTACTACATATATTTTTAGGAGTAAAGGTTTTATTATTTTTTGGTGCATGCGACAGCATGCCATAGGTCATGTTGTCCTAATTAGCTACTGAGTAGTATTCCTTAGTGTGAGCAGATCAGACCTTATTGTTCCGCCAGCTATCTATTTTTATTCCAGATTGTTAGGAGATCAGATCCATTTTGTCCTGCTGACTACTGATTAGTACTTGTAATCTCGAGTGTTAGAAGATTAGACCATGTTAACCTACTGTCTGTTAATTAGTATCCTAGAGTGTTAGAAGGTCAAACGCTACTGTTTTACTAGTTGTCGATTGTAACTTGGATAGTTGTCTCACTAGTTGTTGTCGATAATTTGTATTTTTAGAAGAATAATTCTAGTATCCCTTCTAGTTATGACGAGCTATTCTGAGTGTTAACTGGGTAGTTTAACTCCCATTTTGTAAAGTTGGTTATAGCAAAGACCTTAGAAGTTTAGAAGTGGTTGTTTTGCATTTGGGGACCAAATGTGTATTAAGAGTGAGAAATGAAAGGACCCGTCCCTAGAAATACCTAGTGGGACCCAGTTTGACCAAGTCAACCCTAGGTTATCTGATTTAATAAGTGATTAGCATGAATAGTTAGCAATTCCCCTCCAACTAAGCCTAGTTTATAGGATTAAGACCCTTGTGATGTTAATAGTTCCTTTTAGGAGATTAATTGGATTTCTTAGAAGTAATTAGATAATTAGAGGCCATAGTTGTAATCCTAATTATAGAAAGGTTTTCCTTAAAGAGTTGTGTGCAATTAACCTTAGAATGACTCAATTTCCCATGGCCTAACCTATTAGCCCATTAATTATATAAGGGTACTCTAGTCCTTCCAACCAAAGATTTCCCCTCCAAATTGTAAATCTAAATACCTTAAATGACCTTGGCCTCCTTCATTATCGACCAAGTAAACATGGGCACTCTAGTCATTATAAATAGCCTACCTTTATTGTCTTTAGGCTCCTTCATTTACAACCACTCATTTGAGGGCACCTTAGTCATTAAATATGGATACCTAAACTACCCTAGTCCTTATCCTTTACTTCTATTAGCAACCAAGCACCCTTTGGTCATTCCATTTAGACCTTCCCTAAATACCCTCATACATATCCTAAACTTACACTAGCAAGAGAGGGCGCCTTAGAGATTTTCCATTCCACCAATTCCTATAAAAAAAAAAACGCTACCACAAGCTTTCCAAATGTTTCATACCATCTCTCCCTCTCATTCTACTACATTCCCTCCCATCTCTCTCTTTCTCTCTCTTCTTTCTCTCTAGATCCAGGGCTTCCATTTGCTTAAAGAGGAGACTCACCAAGGTTCAACTATCTTCAAGCTAGGGAACTCATCCCATATTCTAGATCTCTTTCCTCTCCAATTGAAGGTAATCCTCGTTCCCTCTTTTCAATCTCCTTGTAGAATAGTTCTTTCTCTTAAAACTCCCTTTCTTATGCAATTCTCTCTTTGGGAATGGGTGCAGAGATTGTAGATCTAGCTATTGGGGTGATCTTAGAGCTTTTGGAGTGAAGGCAAGCTATTTGAAGAGATTCTGCCTAATTAGGCAAGTAGGCATGCTTAGATTCCTTAGTTAAATTGATTAATATGCTTAGATTGATAATTATTGTCTTTTATGGATGTTTGGCGTGATTTCTCTATTTGGATGGTTGATTTGATGATATGATGTGTGGGGTTGTTATTCTAAGCCTTTCTTATGTGTTTTTGGACATTGATGGATGGGAATCCCCCATTTGGAAGATCGATGGCCTATTTGTGATGGAATCATGATGTGGGAGGTGTACTTGATGTATAGAGATTATTGGTGTAGATCTGGGGATCTATTTGATGGAGTTTTGATGGAAAATAGAAGATGACAAAATCCTAAAAATTAGGGTTTCATGTGTACCCGATCGACCTGGCCACTCAGGATATCGACCGGGCACACTACAAACTTCCCCACAACTAGGAGCTAAAATTACACTCAGGGTTCCATAACCCAGTGTACTCGGTCGACCAGCCACACTGAGAAATTCCCATCTGCCTGGTTTTTATGGAAATGCCTCCTAGTTCATCCGGTCGACCGGAGGACCCTCTAGGTCAACTTGCAACATAGCAAATTGTGATTTCTACTTCCTAGTTAAGCTGTCCTTTTCGCAGTGTATTAGGTCAACCCGATGATCCATGATGTCGACCCACTACACTGCAGACGGTAACTTCTCAAATCTAGTTTCTTTCATAATTCCATCATGTGTGGGCCTCCATTGACCTTCCATTTAGACTGATGGGATACGCTAGACACGAGTCAAGGGCTGGGCTTAACCTTGACCCTTGTAGCCACCTAAGTAGGGTCTTGGGTTGTGAAACAAAACCCGATTCAATGGTTATGGATGTCCTATGATGCTAAACACCTACAAGAGCACCAAGGATACTTAATAAGCATCTGGGACTCCGTGATCACTGTCTTAGGTGAAGTGGGGCCCTGGACCTAAAGAGAAGGACATCAATGGTGATGTATTGAGACACATGGTACTTGTATTGTTGAGAACGGACACTAAGGCTGACTGATAGGTTCGAACCCTGGGTATAAGCATCGGGAGGTATTATAAATCAAGGCATTGCACTTAGGCTCTGATCCATGATCACGGTCCGTATTGGATGAGATGTCAGGACATTGAACTTGAAGTCCCGATCTGAAATAATGGGAACTTAATGGTAGATACCGATGGACGAACTGTATAATGAGATAATATTAATTAAGTGTATAGAGAAGCAAAGTATACAATAGTATGCATTATTTGTAAGTCACAATGATGGATTAGCTAAATCCGAACTTCGTGACTCATACCCTTAACTAATATCATTTCATATTAAGGATAGTAAGGGGATTCAGTTTAGAGTACCCCCACCTAGTGGTCTGTAGGATTGTGGATGTATGGTGGGACTGTCGAGGGATTATCGTACTGGCATGTGTATTGTTATTGAGATGTGGTTGGGTATAGTAGGTACGTTTGGGGTACCGAGACCGCCGACACTCGGACCGGGTACGTGTGGATGGATGTTGTTGTTGAGATAGCCCGTAAGACCAATGGCTGGGACTTGGCCGTGGCTATGGATATTGTTGGGACGTTCCTATTCGATGAGATGGCAGTGATGGGTGGCCATGACCCCCATGGTTGATGTCCATCAACAGTTGTTGGGACGACGTCGACAGGCTGGCTCTGACCCCCCACATCCCTTGTACTTCAACTGTGGACATACCTTTATGTGCTCCATGGATGTATATTGAATGTATGATTATTATGTATAATGGATGATGTTGCTTAGTGTCTTTAACTACCTATGTTGGTATAGTTGGACCTATATACCATGGTTACAGACATGGTAAGGCTACTTCCTCGGTTATATCTGTTGCCGGTGACGCTTATGTGCTCATGTGATTTAGGTAATATAGTGGTGATGATTGCTTCTCTTATCTACCTAGTATGATGTATCAAACATATGTTATATAACTATATCGATTATCATTCATACACTATACTTAACATCGAAACTATTGTACTCTGATAGCCTATATTTGTTTTCGAGATACTAATCATGCAGGTACAGGTATGATAAAATATGACCTTCTTTCCTATCCGTTAATATCATGTATTGCCATCTAAACATGCATATTGGCCTGGCTCATCGAGCTTGACCCAATTCTTGGTGTTTTCAAGTATCTTCTCCCCCTTCCTTTGCTTGGTTGTTTGCTTGGCGGTTGATCCATTGTCGCAGGGTTCGAAGAATGATGCAATTGGTGCATCGAGAGACGTCTATCACATAGATTTCTTTTCTTCTCCGTATTTGTAGCTGGTCGTGTTAGCCTAGGATTGTAGTTAGTCTAATTCTGAAAAGTACCTTGTAATCCCTTTAAAATGAAATAAAATTGTAGGACATTGCTTATTTACTTGCTCATATGAGATTCATAATTGTACTTCTTCTTGGATGTTCCACTTCTCTTGGGTACTTTCCTGTAGCGTCTCGAGATTTGAGGCGCCCGGATTTTGGGGCGTTACATTAATGGGTGGTTTTTTACTAGAATTTCTAACAAGAATTTGGTGTATGAGAATTCATGACAATGACATGATGTGATGGCTAGTTCGTTGGCATTTGCAAATGCAATATTTCTTCACCAGAATTTCAAAATCCCAGCCACTTAAAAAGTCTCAAATGACCTTTGTAATTCTTAGCATTCCAAATCCTTTGCTTTTTGGTGAAATTTCTAGATCCTCAAGTACAAACAAGTACAAAGGAGCACTTAGAAATTTCACTATATTTGGGAATTTCAAAAACTTTCCAAAGTGGAATTAATTGAATTTCAGTATTGAAACAAGCCACAAGGTCTTATCTCATATAGTCCTGTCCATGGCTTTGGCAGAACCAAGCCAGTTAAAGAAACAAGCCCGGGCCTACGGTGAATTGAAGTATAGTGAAGTGAAGCATCAAATCAAGAGAGAATCTTTTTGACTTTTTGTATAAAAAAATGGAGATTTTTTGTCTTTTAGTGGAGAAAGGAGGTTGCTTCTTTTACTTCTTTTGAAAAATTCAGAGAGAATTTTAAAATTGTGTACTTTTGATATGACCCATTGTCATTTCTAGTCAGGATTCACTTTACTTTACTTTAACTAGTTAATTGCCAAACACACCTAGGTCCTACCTTATGTAGGCCTGCAAAGGTCTTTCTTACAATTGGGCTGTTTCTTAACTAGACCAAAACTTAGAGAGACTTTGTATGGAGATTTTATCCCCTGCCTGACCATTCAAAATTATGCAAAAAACAATAAATTTTGAAATTCAGGGAAAGTAATATCACGAATTTTCCAACCCACCAAATTCTTAAGAAAGAGGTAGGGGTGTTCATGGGTCGGGCTAAGGCATATCCAGGCCTGGCCCGGCTTTAGAAACACCAGACCAAACCTAACACGGGCCATAAAAGTTAGGCCCGTGTCCTCCCATTAAATTAATCGGGCCTGGCTGAACCACGCTTCTCATCACTTTTGTTGGCATTAGAGCACTAATTGAATTAAATTACATGCACTTCTTACACAAGCCGGACCGGGCTATGGGGTTTCTATCACTGAATCCAAGTAATTGGGCCCTAATTACATATGCAAGCCCGGCCCAAAGCGGGCTAGGCCCGGATTAGGCTTGGGCTGGCTCGGTCCATGAGCAACCCTAGAAAGACGCCCGTCCTGCCCCATGCGTGAGGCTAAAGGCAGACCGTGTCCCTCCCTAGGCTGACCCTTTAACGGTCGAGGCATCGTTTTGAGGACGCGAAATGCTGAATATATGGAATTCTTGCTTACTGCTTAGACACGACAATCAACATTCACAGACATCTGTGTTGTGGGGCTGCTGCTGATTGAGAGAAAATCGATGGAGAATCCCAACAAGAAGCAGATACTCCTCTTCTACTGTGTGGAGTCTGAACATCTTGCTCGTAAAGTCGCTGCCCAATCTGACTACATTCAGCTCCAATCCATAAACTGGAGGTTTCTTCACTTTCCCTTGTCCTGTGTTCTTCTGCTTTGTTTGTCTTAGAAAATACAGTCTCTTTTCCTTTGGGTGCATTAAATACTCTTGATAACATGTTCTCTTTTTTTTTATTTTTTATCTCTGCTTCTTTTGTAGCCTTGGGCTTTTGCCCTTTTGTCCTGTAATTTCCTTTGGTTCATCTCTCATGGGTAGTTTTTATTGTATATTTATTTTTTCCCAAATGGGTTGTGTAGCTTTTGGTCCTTGGTTCTATTTTTCTTCTTAGCGTGAATGTTTTGGCAGAAGGCACATCAGTTTGCTCTTCTGTGCTTTTAGCTGGTGCCAAAAAATGGGAAATCTTAATGGATTTTTTTTTTTATGTTTCATCAGCATTAGCGATGGGATAGTGATTTGGCTGGAAAATGATAATGCACCTGATGCATTTACCAATTTCCATGATACCCCCTACTGCGAAGCGGAAGGGATTTTGAAACCACAATTGATTTTGAGCACACACTAATGCTCTAATATGTGCAACAAGCTTCAACTTTGGGCAGGAATGCACTTACTAGGTAAGACCCATAAGAGGCTGGTGAGGGATTTGCTTATCGCTATGATGACTGATAGTAACTTGACAGATTGCACAACCCTTCTTCTGGTGACTTACCATTCAAAATTCTGCCCTTTCAACTTGCAATGGTAGGATAGTGGGCCATGTTGATTTTGAAATCGCTTGATATTTGAATGGGCCTGGACCTATTCCACATATATCTAATAAACAATTGCTCCATGTCAAAATTTTGTGATCGCCCTATGTCACAAAACCTTGGTGAGAGACTCGTGTTCTCTTTAGACATCTTCTTCCTACCGACAATACCAGATCTTCTTCGCCTCGTTTTCTTTCGGCATCTTCTTTTACTGAGAGTGCGAGATCCTCCTGAGAGTGCGAGATCCTCTTCGCGGTGATTGAGCCTCTCCTCACGGGTCATCTCGTGGTTAATATCTCTCCCTCTCCAAATAACCCTAAATAAAGCAATTTTCCTCCCCTTCAGATGTAATATTATCCTAATCACTCCATACCAAAAATTTGAATCCTTAATCTCCAAATCCTAAGCCCTAAACCACCAAATCTGAGCATATCTACAAGCCGAAGATGACCAAATCACCATTAGACACACTTTAATCTTCAATTTGTACATAAATTGGGTCTTAGAGTTTCATATGTTTGGATAATTTGAGTTACATTTGAGTGGCAATTTTTTTTCTTTGCCTTGAGCCCATGACCAATTATAGGAAATTATTTTTACAGCGAAGGCAGGTGCAGGCAACCAAATTCCTTAGATACAAATAAAACCCCTCTGGGAACCTAAATTGGGTAATTGGGTGCTCACTCAAATCATCATTTCAAGCATCCAAACAAATAGGATTAAAGGAAATGTTATCTTAGGCTATTTTGATGACGATTAATTGATGATCACCTAAATTTGGGAGAGGGAGTGGGAAGACCCTTCAATTGGGCAGGGGATCTGAGCATGAAAGCAAATTGAGTCTATTTAAATGCAATAAAGTTTTTCTTTTTGTATTGCTCATGTGAGAAAAGTTAGCAAAGTTGACCAAAAGTTTAGCCCCACCCAAATAAAAATCCTGGGTCCGCCACTGATAGTGGCATAGTATGTTGGCTTGGGATGTCATCTCAGGATTTTGGTCCTATTGTTGACCTTTAGACTACAAGGACCCTATCGAACTACCGTGAGGATGGTCCATCTTTTATGGTCCCTTCTTTGAGATACATTGCACCGAGCATCAGAAAGCTCTGCCCAAACCGTTGTTTTGATTACTCCTTTTGATACTATGTTTCAGTTTTCCCTTGCCATGTCTTTTGTAGGCCATGAGGACGATCCATCTTTTGTGGTCCCTTCTTTGAGATAGATTGCACTGAGCATCACAAAGCTCTGCCCAAACCGTTGTTTTGATTACTCCTTTTGTAGCATGTTTCAGTTTTCCCTTGCCATGTCTTTTGTCGGCCATGAGGACGGTCCCTCTTTTATGGTCCCTTCTTTGAGATACATTGCACTGAGCATCACAAAGCTGTGCCCACACCGTTGTTTTGATTACTCCTTTTGATAGCATGTTTCAGTTTTCCCTTGCCATGTCTTTTGTAGGCCATGAGGACGATCCATCATTTGTGGTCCCTTCTTTGAGATATATTGCACTGAGCATCACAAAGCTCTGCCCAAACCGTTGTTTTGATTACTCCTTTTGTAGCATGTTTCAGTTTTCCATTGCCATGTCTTTTGTAGGCCATGAGGACAGTCCATCTTTTATGGTCCCTTCTTTGAGATACATTGCACTGAGCATCACAAAGCTGTGCCCAAACCGTTGTTTTGATTACTCCTTTTGATATCATGTTTCAGTTTTCCCTTGCCATGTCTTTTGTAGGCCATGAGGACGGTCCATCTTTTATGGTCCCTTCTTTGAGATACATTGCACTGGGCATCACAAAGCTCTGCCCAAACCGTTGTTTTGATTACTCCTTTTGATGGCATGTTTCAGTTTTCCCTTGCCATGTCTTTTGTATGCAGGTGCATGTCCTAAGCCTGAAGAAAGGCAGAGGGTTGTATAAGATTGGTAATCGGCTATAAAAAATCTTGCCAAACAAGTTTTTAAGTTATACTATGAGAAAGTTAGAACCCAGCCAATCCTAGATAGATGGGATAAGGCCATCATGATGCTGACTAAGTACTGAACCACCTAAGTTGAATTTTATGGAGGTTTTACCGTCTCATCGCCATCTCCAATTCATCATCACCATCATTCTCTCTCTCTCTCTCTCTCTCTCTCTCTCTCTCTCTCTCTCTCTCTCCCCTGTTCTTCCTGTCTGTTTGTTTGTGGCACCTGTGCGTGTGGAATAGCTTGATTGAGACTTGGGAGTACTGTAAGTTTGTTGGCATTGAATTATTTTTGGGAACAGTAACAAAGATTTTAAATCACCAAACTCCCTTTCGTCGTCGTCTTTTTTTTTTTCCTTTTCTGTAGGGGTAGTTACTTATGTATCTTATACAGAATAAGAGCTATCTTTACAAGATATGTACAGTTTATGAGCCCAACCTTTTAACCCAAGAACTACCAAATTTAATTCCTCACTATCTACACATGTCTATCAACACCCGCATTTGTTATGGGTCCATTTGGCCCATTCATAGTTAATTTCTAGGAATGCCGTAGGGCCTGTTTGTTTGCATTAGGATACATAGGAATTGATTGTATGGGGTGGTTGAAAATGAAATTTAAAGGTGAATTTCCAAAAATGAACAACGATTAACATTTTCTTTTAGGGAAATAGAATCGAAAGAAGATGTTATTTGATACTCATTTTTGGAAATTCACATTTGATCTTCATTTTTAAGTACCCAGTGTATTCTATTTCTAAGCATTTTAATGCAAAAAAAAAAAAAAAAAGGGCCTCAGAATAGGCTTTTGACAAAGGGTTTAAGAGTGAAGGATCAGGAGTGGCAATTTACAATGGGCTATAAAAAATTTCCCATTTGATAGGGAAGGATTCAACATTGGTGATCCCATGTAGATCACCCTTCGCTCTTCTTTACCCCTTTTACATAAGTCCTGTAGGATTTCCAAGGAATTCAGTTGGAATTTGCCAAATGTACCCTTAAGAATCACTATCGCATTCATATGTAACTTTATATGCCTAAAACTTACCCACGGCAAAGAACTTAATCCTTAATCTTCTTTGCCATGAATGAAAGTTTTCATGGCTTACTCCTCTCCAACATTGTTCATTATATAGCATTGAACAAAGGCTCAGTTTGTTGTAGGGCATCAAAGATTGATTAGAAATATGGAAGGAAGAAATGGTTTTGAAGTTAATTGCTTTCTGTGGTCTTTCTTAGACAATACCTTTTCCATTCGGAAACCTAGAAAGAATTGTAGAAAATGATAGACCAAAAACATTTGAAAGGATCAAAGGAGACTAGCTTCTAGGAAGAGTGACATCTTTCATAGGTGAGAGAAGGGGAAGGGCAGTAACAAATGCTCTCTTCCATTTGTCAAAGTCTCTCTCTCTCTCTCTCTCTCTCTCTCTCTCTCTCTCTCTCTCTCTCTCATCTTCTTATGTCAAAATCTTCGACTATGCATTTGATAAGGGGGTGACTATGACATAATCAAAGGAAGCTAAATCTGATCATTCATGAACCCAAAGCCCCAAAATAAAATCGACGGTAACACGAGGAAAAAAGTCACAGATTAGCTTACCTCAATTGCTAAATCTGTTGAATAAGATCTTCAATCCACTCATAGTTATTCAACGAAGCAAGAAAAAAAGAAGGAAAGTGCATAAATCAGCCACTTTATTGAGAAATAATAATTTTCATTATAGTCTAGGGACTGTGGCTTTCATGAGCCTCTAAGACAATACCTAGTGAATCTCATCTATTCATCTAAACCCTAAACCCTACAAAAATCTAATCTTGAGAATCTTAATTACATTTTAATGAAGAAAGGAAATGAGGAGGATCAAATCTGTCACACCCCAGGATCTGGGCACCTCACACCCCAGGACGTGAATGAGAATTACCTCAGTAAACACATAAGTCAAATAATGTGGACAATTTAAAATCCATATAAATCGCAGAGCATGGGTGAAAGGTTACATTAAAGTTCCAAATGTGACAATGACAATATGTTTTCAGTTAAATTAATGCAAACATAGATCCCAAAAGGGGCAACCTAATTGTACAAAAGGGTAAGGCTAAGTGAGATAAATGTGCGGCTTTCGAATGTGGTGATGGGGCACTTCTAAGTCACATCTACCGCACATCCCTCTGAATCTCCCAATAGCTTATATTCTAGCACCTTAACCTTCGCGCTAGCGGTCGGTGGCCTAAAACCTACAAGCACCAAGAGCAGCATTAGGCTTATAAAGCCAAGCAAGTAAACGTGAGTAAATAACATGATATGTATTGCAATATTAAATTAGGGAGATATTCAGGTGCATCCATCCCTCACCAAAATGGTGAGGGACGGCTGACATGGAAAGCCCTCTCCTTTCATGCATTAAAGAAGCCCATCCATTCAAAGCACTAGGATTTCTGGAGCCCGCCAAAATGCTGTTTTGAATTTTCAACTCCTAAATAGAGCGTCAAAATGACACTGCCATTTCATTTTCAAGTACAGGACCTGCCATTTCAACTCTCAGGGACGCCACCCATCTTCTCATGGACCTACCATTTTGATTTTCTCATCTTCTTAGGGACGCCACCCATCTCTCTCTCTCTTCCACTTGTTCACGTGTAGTTTTTGGAGTCCATCAAAGTTTTGTTGTATGCCATTTATATTTATCGCCACTAGGCACAGAGAATCCTGTTGGTACTTGAAATGGGGTTTTCCTCTGCCCCAATAGATTGAGATGGTTGGACTGTATGCATGGTTGAAACTGATATGGAAATACATATAACTGGTGGATGGATTTCAGCCTGAGCCTGAGCCTTAACCATTTTATGTGGGTTTTTGTTTTGTGGGATTTTGTGATATTGTGGATGGAGATTGGAGAAGGAGGTGCGCTGTAGATGGATGCTCATTTGAGCTCCAAACAGAGTTTGTAGGTGGATCTGTTTGTTTCCCTCTCCTGTTTTTGAATTGTGGTTTTGTTTGCTTTACGTGAACTATGCAGTTGCCCTATTATAATATGAGTGGAGGTGGTTCTCAGATCATGGCCTGGCCAGTGGCAGGGGCTTTGCGATGGTCCATCTAGTCTAGAGATGAAACTGGTAGAATGTTTAGTGGACCAAGGTATTTATGGCAGATGCTTGTCTATTTTCATGTTTTAAAGCATTTGGGAATCAATCCAACCAAAACAAATGGATGGGATTTGGACTCATTTGGAATAGATCATCATCATCATCATCATGACAACATTTTCGTGGCAGATCTAGTACTGATTTTATATGGAAGTGGAACAAAAGCTTGGTTTCAGGAGTTTTTGTAATTGATAATAATTTGTCTAATTAAATTCAGGAGAGATCTCTTTCCTAGGACACTGCAAAAGCTAACGTCATAACAATACTGCAAAAAGACTCCCTTCTGCAATGTCAGATTTTGATGAGATGAGCCCACCTGCAATATTTAACTGTTCATGAAACATGGAAGCCTGGTATCTCCAGATTTCCAAAATAAGTGATTTTCCTAATTTCCATCCAGGCAGTTTCTGTTCCAACACTAACACATTGATGAACTTCTCCACTGCATTGTGGTATTGGGTTCCCTGTAACATGGATATGCAAATTGAAACGCCAAATTAGAAAAAAGGAGATGATCTTCATCAGAGATATTTTAGCAACGCCGGACGAAGTTGTTGGGGAGATGAAAACGAGCACTATATCCCGTGGAGCAAGAAAGGGAGACGAAACTAAGACCTAAAATCTCCTTTGAGAATGAAGGATTTCCTTGGAAGCCCTCTCTCCAGAATGTTAAACCCGTGGAGCAAGAAAGGGAAAATAAAGAGGAGGGGGGGGGTGGTTTAGATGCACTGAAAGGGGAAACCAAAGAATTCCCCTTAAATTTCTCTCTCCTTTTGGCGGGGTCTAGGAATTTTAATGCTTTGATCCACTGGCTTCTTTAATGCATTAAAGGAGAGGGCTTTCCACGTCAGCTGTCCCTCACCAAAATGGTGAGGGATGGATGCACCAGAATATCTCCCATTAAATAAATATATATATATATATATATAAACTTACCAGTACCTGTAAGACAAGACATCATACCATGGGTTAGTAAATATGCAAATAATAATAAGAGAAATAAACATAAATATAGACATCTAGTATAATGAGTGAAACCAATCAAACATGGGCAGGTAAAGTAAAGGCACAATGTTAATAAAGACATCTAGCAGAATCAAAGTCAATCACAACATAAGCAAGAAAACAATAGCGATTGTATATGGGATGGGACATTACAACGCCTACAATTGTTGGAAGTAGGTGGGCCTCGTGGATAGGTTTTCAAAACTTTTTGACCCACTTGACTCAGGGATCAGGTACTCATAAGGCCATAAAACCCAATCCAGGATCCAATCCCTCAAACTCATCAATCATGTACAACAATAAACTCTATCTCGAAGATAGAAATCAGCAGCACCATGCAACCAAAACAATCCACAACATAGGAATAAGTAGATTATACCTTTGGAGCCCGGTAGTGCTCTAATGGAGAAGAAGACAAATTACTTAAACAAGAACTCTTCTTGTAGCGAATTAGGATCTCCAAGACCTTATTGTCTTCCACGCTATGACCCGTTTCAGATCTCTTTTCTCAAGAAGAATGGTGGAATCTTCAAGAGAAAATCAATTAGAAGCTCTAAGGAAAATAGAAGAATAAACTAGAAAAGGAAGAAGAGAAGTGGGCATGCAACTCTTGCACTTGAGAGGGATGGGCGCGGACTCCAATGCATGGGACGTCCACCCCTCCCTTCTTCTCCTTTTATAGCCTAGCAACCTCCTCTTTTACCAATCGAAATAGAAGTCCTACTTCTATTAAGAATTTGTAACTTTCTCCTTTCTAATTATTATAGAAGTCTCACTTCCACAACAATTAGTGACTAACTATTACTACCATTAGAAGTTTCACTTCAAATAGAAATAGTAACTATCTAATTCCTTCCTTTTGAGTTCAAGTAGAATTAGTAATGATCCAATCTTGGCTAGCGTGGGGACCACTAGGGATTCCATAGAAAGCTGGCTCCAACTGGGACACCGTGACCCCACATCTCATGTGCAATCCAGGCCCACAGTTAATTGCAAATAACTCCACCATATAAATGCAATTGCACTCCAGTCTTTGGAAAATATTACAAAGAAGACCCTAAACTTTCCTATGACCACAAGTAGGCTCCTCTATCAATATCCATGGATCAATTGGATAAAATTTGTCCCTTCTAATCTTAGATCCACATCTTATTATCCTCGAGACCCAATTAATCACAGTGATCATCAGTACCATCCAATTAAATCTTAATCAAGATGGGTGTGCACTTACTAATGATAAATTCATTAATTGGCACAAGGGGATAATATAGATACATTCCATCTTGACCATTGAATGTTCTCACAGTCCTACTACCACGTACCCAAGACACTGAAGTGTTGACCTAAAGTTGGCCTCACTCATTGGTGACTCAAAGCAAATGAATAGACAGAAGCTTGAGTTCATCAATGTCTCAGGATTGAGAACCTATTGCTAGGAAATTATGAGAGCAGACCTTAAGATGAAGATAGTGTTTCATAAGGTGCTTCTCATGGTCCTTCAATACGTTCAATGTACCAGCACCATGATCCAGAATCTTACATTCTGATGATCGAGACAAATCACACTATCTCATAGTGATCAAAGTGCTGCAACCTTATCAGATGAGATGCCCAGTCTCATCATTGGTTGTGAAGATATTTAAGTATAAGATTTGTGACACATGTCTTCATATGTGGATCTCATCCATATACATATATCACATCTAATTTACTAATAGGACCCGGTTTATCTCATGAACCATTATGTCATATGTATAGGTTATGTGCATAAAGTAATAAAACACCATTCATCTCATGAAAGGAATGCATGATTTTATTCATAAATAAAGAAATTAATCAATTTATTACACCATCTGATGGATTGAGACCACACAAACGAACATCAAGTTCCTATCCAAGCCTAGTCTAGTAACTCAACATCTAGACACACCCGTAGCTACTGTATGTAACACACCCAATCCAACCTAGTAATCAAACGTGTAGACATACCCATGGCCATATCTACTGCGCATGATATCAGACTAAATAAAAATAATGTAAGCAGGATAACATACACACCAGAACTGAATAGCATCAATAATGACATAACCCATCTCATCATACTCACATCAAACGGTGGAGAATAATGGTCTATACCAAAACAAATGAAACGGAGCGGGCACATTCTCGTCAAATCCACATACACTAATTCGTATCCAATATCATAGTCACCCAACGCCACCACAGCACACATCATCATCAAAGTGCGTATCATCACTCAATATACCAATAATCATCAATGTACTCATAGTCATCATTAATAACATACTCATTACCATCAACTACTCATCATTCACTTCAAAATGCGCGCGCACCATAGTCAAGCTCAAGTTTGGTCCAAGCCCAATACCCTACTATCCGAATATCCAGACTCAATGTCCTGTGACACCTACTGCACCCAGCACCCTGCTGGCTGTCTCAGTATCTGATGATACCTACCGTGGCCAAAATAAAGCAAAACAAAGGCATACCAGCATAATATGGAAGGCATAAACAGATATCCATTTGGAGTGAAAAGTAAGCGTGTATTCATGTCACTCCATCTTATTAACTTGGGAAGGGGGCGGGGGGTGACTATCGTTACGAAAAATTAGTACCGGCCAAACATGACTTCCGTGGAGTCCGAGACATGGTTTAAAAGAACGGACTCGGGACCCGACTCGCCTAGGGCCGAGTCTACTTGGATGAGTTGCATGGGACGGGTGATTATCCTTACGAAAGAGTAGTACTGGCCAAACATATGACTTCTGAGTAGTCCGAAACATGGTTTAAAAGAACGGGCTCGGGACCTGACTCTCCTAGGGCCTAGTCTACTCGGCAAGTCGCATGGGACTCGGCCGAGTCCCTTTGCAATGCTAAAAAAAAAAAAAAGAAATAAAAGAAGAGGAAGAGGAAGAAGAAGTTGATTCTGCTGCTGTATGGGTCTAATAAAAGTTTGAAGCAGAAAAAAATAAAAAAGAAAAAAGAAAAAAAATAAAAAAAAATAAAGAAAATGTATGCCAACAGTTAACAAAGAAGTAGTGTTGCATGCAGTAGTCGCCAGCTAGTGAGCAGAAAAGCTGGCAGCAGCAGTAAAAAGCAGCTACAACAGGCAGAACAGAACAACAACACATCAACAGCTGCCTTCTCTCTCTTCCAGTCCTCCCATCTCCACCGGCTGCCTTTCTCTCTCATCTCTTTTCCCCCCAAAACTGCCAAAAGTCTTCTCCTTTTTCACTTTTATAATTGTCTCTCCCTTTCCCCACTCTATTTAAAGAATTTTTTGTTTATCAAAGACCCCATTTTTTAATATTTTTTTCAGGTTTTAGTTCAAGTTCAAAATGACTTCTGAGCCAAGACCGAGTCACTATGGACTCAACTCGGACTCGGCCGATTTTTTAAACCATGGTCCGAGTGCCTAGCCAATTCTCTTGGTACTTCTGAAGGTTATTGACACCCAGAGCTCCATGTTATCATACCCTTCACTAGGAGCATTACCCATTTGGGCATGCCAATACTCATAAAGGGTTTCCTACTCTCAACAACAGTGAGATGCTTGGGGTTCAATGCTTCCTGAAGTCCTGTGCCAGGGGTCAATGCAGGGTACTAGTCCAGCTAAGTTCCTGGGTTCAAGATCTAGTGGGTAGTAGGTGGGTCGCTACACAACATCTATCTCCTATTGGGCTCCCTACGCTTTATTATCAGGGTGGGGTATCCCCTACACTATTACATAAGGGTCAGGTCAGGGTCTGATAAGGGTGCCACATAAGGCTATTGTACCTCCATGGGTAAGTCAACTATACATCCTAGTGATTGGTCCTAGGTTGTTCGCTGCCCCTTTGGAGTGAACATTATGCCATTCAACACGATGATGCACTGTGGGTTCCGGATACCATCCACTCCAACCTTACTGCTATGATGATCTGGAGCATCACCCATTGGTCCCACAGTTACCACCCCCTTGACATGGCCCAGTCTCTCACACAATACAAGCAGTTGGTAGGGCATGGTTAATCTCATATCCCCATTTATCACAGGTTCAATACTTTATTGGCCATTGGTTAGGTCTTAGGGTCCCAAAGATGGTCCATGGGTTAGAGGGTCCGATTTCTAACCTGTAGAATTCCCAGGCCTACGGTACGCTAGAGGTCCTGTTACAGCCAGCCGAGATTGTTCTATGGCTAGCCTTATGGCTCACTGTGGGTGATCCCACGGCTAGCCGTAAGGTCGTAAAATTCATATTTTGAGTCTCTCTGGAAAAAAGCTGCTGTAGTTCACTCTCAGCAAACTACCTGAATCTCACGGCTAGCCGCAGACCGCCTACGGCTAGCCATAGCTTCCCAGAATGCTATGGTAGAGTGCAGAACAGGTCTGTTCTGGGGAAATGTTCTCCCCTATGCTCCAAGGCTTACAAATCACAATTTTTTTGGGCATCCCATGCCCTTGTTCCAGCCATACCACTATCCATTTCTCTCATGTGGGGGGTTCCAACACTCTAAACACACCCAAAACCTCAAAGCCCCTAAACTAACAAGCAAACCTAATTAGTTAACATCTAAACAAGGTTATTGACCTACTTTTGAAAATACCCAAAATTCCCCTCACAGTGCCGAATGACTAAACTACTCTTTCTAAGCCTGAACTTAGTCTAATCGCGGTTAAACTGCTCAGGCCACTAGTCTAACACCTAAACTTACTCAATTAACCCCTAATCATGATTTATCACCACTAAGCATAATTATCTAGGACCTGGGCCTTACAGAACCTCCCAAAGAAAATTTGCACTTATTCTTTGAAGTTGCTTGTGAGAACCTTTAGGGCGTGGGACCCTTGGTTTCCTTGTGGAGAAATTCACTCGATCCTAATCTCATCCGAACAACTTCCTAAATATAAGAGTCTATTTGCTAAAATAAAAGGAGTCAACCTAAAAGAAAACTAGATTTAGGATAGAATTAGTTGCTGAAATCTTGCTCGTTAGTATTTTGAATGTCTTGTGGGCCACTGATTGTCCCATGGGATCAAACTAGTTGCTGCAGTTTATATGTCAGGTTCAAGTGATCTTCTAAATTGCTGTACTAGCTATATCGGGCCTGATTTGGCTGGATTCAGTTGGCTTGAACCAAACTGTTAGGCCTTTTTCGGATTTGTTTTGGTCCCATAATTAAATCAGCACATTTTGGATTTGGATTGGATCCATCTGGACCGTACATTTCATGTTTTGACCCAATTCATTTGATCAAGCCCTCAGAAAGATGGATCAAAGTACCATTGGATTGATCCAATTTCTAAATACGATAAGAGCTGCTCTAAGACATGATGCTCTAAAGTCTCAACGCTTTGCTCTTGCATGTTGCATCACGGGGTTACTAGTGGGAGGAAAAATCAAAGATTACTACTGCCTGAGGGCACGTCTACCAATGGTTTGAAATTGCTCTTATGAAACAAATTGAAGGGTTACTTATGAAAGGTATTAGGAGAAAAGGGAGGCCATTCAAGACCTTGGATAAAGCTTTGAGGAATGCCTTGCTATTCCATGGGGTGAGTGTATGGTGTTGAATAGAGTTGACTGGAAGAAGAAAACTCACAAAAGTGGTCTCATATATTTGGGTTTTACAAATTACAAATCAAAATGTTGAAGGTGAAGTGTATTCTTAGCTTATCAGAGGGTGGCAATTTTTATTCATTTATTTTTCAAGTGGGGATTTTGAGCCCACTATAAAAGGAATAAAGCTTTGAAGATGACAATGATTTGATAAAGGGGTGAGGGTTTCAAATTTTCATTTGCTGATTCACAAACTGTTTTTAATCCCAGAAAGGAGAGGTAAGAATAATGAGATATTAAGAGGTGAATATAACTGTGATAGGAAAGTGAAATGGAATATCAACTGAAGAAATGGAGGGATTTTTCTTTCTGATTAACTGGCAAAACAAAAGTAATGATTAATGAACTCCAAAGGCATTATTGGAAATGATTGTCCTGCATCAAGGTAGAATGACATCTATGTGTCGTCTCCTTCCCCTTCTTTAAATATTGAACACTTATGCAAAGCCTATACCATATCTTTTTCTTACATCCATGTTCCCTAACTTGTCTATATTTTGTTGAAATTTGTTCCACATTATTTCTGCTTCTATAACACAGCTAAACTTAGACTAGTGTCTTTTTTTGTAGCCTTTGGATACTTTAAAATAGTTTTGAGTTAAATTATTGTTAAGAAGGTGTCTTTTGCTGCTGGGTGTTTGTTGTAATCTGTCTCTGTTACTGATTGGAAACAAAGAAGTGATGTATTTTGTGCTTATTTCAGGAGCTTTGATGACGGATTCCCAAACCTTTTCATTAATAATGCACATCACATCAGAGGCCAGCATGTTGCTTTTCTAGCTTCTTTTAGCTCCCCTGCTGTCATCTTTGAGCAGATTTCTGTCATATATGCTTTGCCGCGATTGTTTGTTGCTTCTTTTAAATTGGTTTTACCATTCTTTCCAACTGGGTCATCTGAATGCATGGAAGAGGAAGGGGATGTAGCGACTGCATTTACCTTGGCACGGATATTGTCTTATATACCCATATCGAGGGGTGGACCAACGAGTTTAGTCATTTATGACATACATGCTTTGCAGGTTGGTTCTTATTTTACTGGTGAACTTTAAGGGCGTAGTTTTTCTTGTTTTGTTTGTATGCATTTTTCTTGCACTTTATGAATTTGTATAAATAAGTTCTCTTCATTTACAAAGCTGCTGCTGCTTTCACTAATTCACTCAGGGTCTGTTTGTTTGCATAGAATACATATTGATGCGGAACGAGGATCAATGCGGGGCGGGCAGGGGAAGATGTAAGAAAAAGGGGATAGGTTAGGCTTCACTCCCGAAGTTATCAAGCTTCGCGCCCATGGCATCACACCATTCCTTTCCAAGAGAGAGAAAGAGAGCAAAGCACTCAAATATTTTCTTCATTAAGTGAAATCTAACTAGCCAAAGAGGCATTACATCACTTATATATGTAAATAAAAGACCTAGAACTAATCTTGGCCATCTAAACACTTTTAACGGCCAAGATTAAAACATCCAACTTAAAAACAATCTTAAACATAAATAAAAACTCATAGGTGGGCTGGGCCCAAAAGTACAAGTTGACCCATGGATCATGGGTTTATCCTGCATCAACTTCTCCCCCCACTTGGAGAGAACTCGACCTTCAGTTCTATAAAGGTCCTCTAGGGTCGAAAATCTAGCGTACAAATCTTCAATGTTCTTCCTGATCTTCATTTTTTTTCATGGCTTCAAAGCTTGAAACAGTCTTTTCCTCCTCCAAGAAGTAAATTGGAGGTGTTGCTTCTTCTGATTCTGGAATTCAGCTTTTGTGTTTCTGACTGTTGGATGCACCAGTTGTTGACTTGAATGAGTGGATCGCAATCTTTTAAAAATGATAGGTTTATCCCCAAAGATGAAATTAATGTGGGGAACCTCAATGACTTGTTCTTCGTTCGAAAAGTCTCTAGCAATATCTGTTTCTCTTGATGATACAATTCACTTTTCTGGAAATGGGCTTACAATTGGATCCATCAGATGATTAGTCTGCTTGCTAAACATATCCAACTTTTCAATGCTCGTGTCCTTTTCCTTTGCTACTTGTATCTTTTGATCACCATTATCCAAAGAAGGAAATTCAGATTCATTGTCTTCTAATTTTGCTAAAGTCTCATCCATCTTAGGAATTCTACATGATGTTTCATTTGACTTTGCAATGATTTCCTTCTTTCCTTGATCTTGCTTCCTAACATCATCCATGACTTCATTTTCTTCTTTTTCATTGCTCTTTGGTAATTCAGTTGAAGGCAATGTCGTAGGTAGAGATGCTATTGTCAGCTGCACTGGAAGTAGTTTAACCTGTTTTCCTTCCTATGGAAAGTTAAATATGTTCTTTTCTTTGTCATAGTGTACTTCCCAATCAAAAAGCCATGGTTGTTCAAGAAGGTTATGAGCAATATTCATATGGATCACATCACACCAAATTGCATCTTCATAAGCATCAATTTTGAAAGATTCCAGACATTTGTGAGTACATAAATGATAGAACCATTAGACCATGTGATTGTATAGGGTTTGGGTAGCTTCTCAGTTGGCAAATGATGTTTGTCAATAAATTATTGTTTATTGCACTACCATTATCAACAACCAATTTAGCTGTCTTGCCTTGGCAGTTAGGATTTTACCCGTGTCTGGAATTTCTCAGTTTGTCTCCACTCTTGATCTCTGGAAAAATGTATCTCCACAACGTGAGCTCTTATTCTTTGCTAAAAGTGTTCAACAGCGTAGCGGCCGCTATTTTGAACCATGCTTAGCACTTTACCCGTGTCTAGAATTTCTCAATTTGTCTCCACTCTTCAACTCTGGAAAAATATATCTCCACAACATGAGCTCTTATTCAATGCTAAAAATGTTCAACACGGATTGCTTCTTTAATTGCTTTTGCAATTGTCTTGCGTTCATTCATTTTCTTCACTCCCATGGCAACACACAATTCCTTTTCAGGAGAGATGAAGAGAGCAAAGCACTCAAATGTTTTCTTCATTAATCAAAATCTAACTAGCCAAAGAGGCATTGCATAACTTATATGGGTAAATAAAAATCCTAGAACTAATCCTGGCCATCTAAACTCTTTTAATGGCCAAGATTAAAACATCCAACTTAAAAAAAATCGGAAACATAAATAAAAACTCTAAATAAGATATAATAAGTGGGATGGGCCCCAAAGGACAAGTCGATCCATGGATCATGGGTTAATCCTGCTTCACATATTCATCCCATGAGTGGTTAAAAATGAAGATCCAAGGTGCATATGCTAAAATGATATGAGATGAGGTGGAGAGTATAAGATAGCAATGTAGAGAGACCTTGACTTTTTTAGAATTTGAATTACTAGGGTTATAGCCCGGTATCCATTTCCCATCTTCCCTTGATTCACTTTCCATTAAAAGGAAGATTATTTGATAATCATTTTTGTATATGCACCTTGTTTCTTCATTTTTAACCACTTGTGGTATGAATTCAATTCCTATGTGGTCTAATACAAACAAACAGGTCCTTAATGAGAATGACCAAATTCAATGTACTACATTTGTAGTGCCATTATCAATGCTATGGGGCCCAATTCAGCCCTGTAATTTTTGGTGGATGGCTTGATTGAAAGAGAACTTCATAGATCACATTCCGTTTAAATTTGAATTTTATTTGATAAAGAATTACAGATCAAAATGGAGGGATTAAACTGGATATATCAAATAGATAAGCATAGGGTGGGCACAGTGGGACCAACTAGTGGAGTGTTATGAGATCTATGAGTAACTTTTCGATTAAAGGGGTGTTCTTTTAAGGTGGTAGTTAGACTTGCTTTAATCTATGGTGCTGAATGTTGGGCAATGAAGAAGTTGAAGTACATATGGTTGGGATGTGCATACTAAGATGGATGCATGGAATTACTAAAAAGGTTAGATTTAAGAATGAATGCATAAGAGGAAACTTATGAGTAGCTCTAGTAGAATGGGGAAAAAAAATCAAGGAATGCCATTTGAGATGGTACAGGCAAGTATGCAAGTAAGATTGAAATAATCTCTATACCATGCAGTGAATGGTTATAGAGAACATGATGGATTGTAGAGATATAGAAACCATGGCTTTAAATGGGGGTATATGGAATAGCATAACTCATAAAGCTGACCTCAAATGGATGGGATAATGCTTTGTTGATGGTGATGGTGATGATGATGATCATAACCATTGAATCAAGACCATGAAATGAACGTTGGGACCAAGTTGTTCTAGCTATCAATTTGGAAGACCTTTATGAATTGTTCTAGCTATCCGTTCGATGGCCCTGGGTTTCTCAAAATTATTCAAAATGCAATTGACTCCAGATATATCCATTGGTTTTATCATATTTGTTCATGAGTATTCCTTAAACACTGCATGTTAGGAGTCACGACAAACAACTATTCCACATCTTGTTTGTCTCGGGTTTATATGGGAATTATAAAGTCATGTTTGGCAATCAAATCCTTGAGGATTCCTCACTAGTTTTCCATATTGTCGTGGAAAACCTACATTTGACAATTATAAATCCCCAAGGATTTAGGCCAGTGAAAGTCCTCATTCTGAGGATTTTTGGGTCCAACCCACATCTCCTATAAGATTTGGAAATCCTCATTTTTGCAAGTTTACACAGACACAAATTTTTCTCAGTTATACACATTGATACACATTGATATTGATGTGAAATCCTCTGCGATACAATTCTTGTGAGGAGTCCTCATTCTAGGGGTAGTGAGGAATCCCCAAATATGCAGATTCCTCACGGATTCCTCAAACATGACCTAAGGGCACGTTTTGTGTAGAGAAGAAAGCTACGGAAAAACAAGCCATGCCAAGTTGAACTTCCACGTCCTATTTTTTCTCCTCATTTGGTGCAGCTTGAATCTCCGCAGATATGCCAAAATTTCCATGCAATTTTCTTGGCAAAAAACAGAAAGTGCAGTCTGACCAACACCCCCACCCACCTCACCCCGCCTTCTCTCCCTTCTCTCTTTTCCCCCCTCCCTTTGAATTTCCATCTCCGCAAGCATTACACAAACAAAGCCCTAATGCCTTTTTAATTTATATAATAAAATGAAAACAAAATTAGGATGGACGTGTGGGCTGGTCCGCAGGTGGCACGACCTAGCATAGCACGAAAAAGTCATGCTGTGGGGCATGCTGGGCGGCCCCAGCCAAGCTGGGCACGGCACGACACGAGCCATGAATTTTCACAGGCCGGCACGGCTGGGCCGGCCTGAAAGCAGGTCGTGCAATGCCAATTTACACCTCTTGCTACAATCTACTTCCAATCACAGACATTGATCATTTTCACCGAGGAACTTTAGACTGCCATGTTTTTACTATATTTTTTTTGATACTATGGTTGAATTTTTATGCGTGAAATTAGAAGATAAAAGTCTATAATTTAGGTTAAGAGGTATAGGTGCTCAGGGCATACTAACAAGATTGAATGGAAAATTTTACAGTACCATGATTGTTGAGGTCAACGTCCACCCTCGCTCCTGAGCGGTCATAATCGTGGTCGAGCCCGAACCCTCACCATAAAACTATTGTTGTGCCGTTTCCTATCACCAATTGGTTTTGGGATAAGTGGTAGCTCAATGAGGTGTAAGATCCTACAAGTGGTATCAAAGCCCGGTAGGTCAGGTGTTCGAGTCACGGGACACACATTTTGCGAGTTCGCACCAGGAGTCGCGGTGGGTGTGTAGTTGAGGGTGGGATTGTTGAGGTCAACGTCTACCCTCGCTCTGAGCGGTCATAATGATGGTCGAGCCCTCGCCCTCACCATAAAACTATTGTTGTGTTGTTTCTGTCAAATACAAGATGGCTCAGGCCCACTTGGGCCCAATATGGTGAAATCCAATCTCGTTGGATATGGTCAAATATTTGCACAGTTTCCTTCTTTCATTAATTAGATTGTAATTAGATTCAGTCTAATACTCTTTCCTTAATTAGATTGTAATTAGATTTAGTCTAATACTCTTTTTTTAATTAGATTGTAATTAGCCAATTACATATTCCTGCCGATTACCCAAAGCGACAAGACGGGCCTTATACCTATCCAGAGTTCCATTAGGTTTAAGCTTGATAGAATAGATCCATTTGCAACCAATTGGCTTAACTGAAGGAGGACACGGAACCACATCCCATGTATGATTTTGCGCAAGAGCATCCAATTCATCCTGCATAGCTTTGTTCCAACATCCATGCTGCACAGCCTGAGAGTAGGAGTTTGGAATAGATGTAGAAGACATGGTGGCCATCAAAGAAGTGTGGGTAAACCCATAACGAGATGGAGGTACTGAAATCCGAGATGACTGACGCAAGGGAGGGTCTCCAGGTGGACCAGATGTAGTTGGGCGATCGTTAGGGGGACTATCTGTGTTTGCCGCATTACTCCGTCTATGATACACGAATTGAGGATCAAATTTAACAAATGGAGTTTTGTCCGAAAAACCAGGTAAGGAAACAACAGATGGGGACTCGACAGACTCAAGATATTGCTGGAAAAAATATTAATTTTCAAAAAAAACAACATTACGAGAGGTACGAATGCGCCATATTTGAGGATCATAACAAAGAAACCCCTTTTGATGACTAGCATATCCTAGAAATGCGCATTTAGCAGATTGTGCAGTAAGTTTGTTACGCTCAGAAGGAGGTAAATGTACAAAACACACCGATCCAAAAACATGAAGATCATCATAAGACGGTGTAGTTTTGTATAATCGAGCATAAGGACTCTCACTTTGTAAAGAAAAAGAAGGTAATCGATTTATAAGGTGGACAGCAGTGCTAAGAGCTTCTATCCAAAAACGTGTAGGAACCGAGGATTCAATAAGCAGAGAGCGAGTAACATCAAGGAGATGTCGATTTTTTCTTTCAGCGACCCCATTTTGCTGAGGGGTATAAGGACAAGATTTTTGAGAAATAATTCCTTTTTGTTGTAAAAAGGTTTGAAATGCTGTAGACACATATTCACCTCCTGAATCAGAACGTAAAACTTTAATACGAGTGGAAAATTGATTCTCAACATATGCTAAAAACAGTTTGAAAACATTAAAGACATCAGCTTTAGAATGCAGAAAATAAACCCATGTAAATCGACTATAATCATCAATAAATGTCACAAAATATTTATAATGAGCATGAGACAAATGAGGAGCAATACCCCAAACATCACTATGAACTAAATCAAAACATTGAATGCTAGTAGAAGTGGAGACAGAAAAAGGAAGAGTTTTACTTTTTCCCATCTTACATGTAGCACAATCAAAGGAAACAAACTTAGAAAATCCTATTGAGTTTAACAATCCAGAATTAACCATGTGAGACATGGTTTTAAAATTGGGATGTCCAAGCCTACTATGCCATAATTGACAATTATTTTGAGTTGAAAAACAAAAATCATTTGCTGAATTATTCCTAATTGGAGTAGATAGATCAAGAGAAAACAAGCGTCCATGTTTAGGCCCCCTCGCGATCTCCTTCCTTGACATCTGGTCCTGCACAACACAAACAGAGGAAGAAAAGGAAACATTATAGTTGTTTTCAACAAGTTGTCCAACAGAAAGAAGGTTTGAAATTAAATTGGGACAGTGATAAACATTCTGTAAGGGCAAGATACTGGAAATATCTCCAATGGCAGTGATAGGAAGATGTCCACCATCGGCTGTTTGAACATGAGCATTTCCAGTATATTTTGTCAAGTTAGAGAGTTGTGCACTGGAATGAGTCAGGTGATTTGATGCTCCGGAATCAAGATACCAAATGGAAGAAGGGGTTTTAGATTTACCTGTGATGCCAAGTGCAGAAAAAGCATTGACGATCATTTGTTGAACTAATTCGGGAGTGAGAGCAGGGGAAGACGAACCAGGCTATGAAGGCACATATGTGGACGCAACATCAGCAGGAGAATAGTCTACTTGGGCAGCATAAGCATTGGGAGACCGAGTTTGTGGACGGCGGCGACATTCAGTAATGATATGTCCCTTCTTCTTGCAGTAATTACAGAACTTCTGGTTGCATTTGAAAGTCCGGGATCCTAACCCTAGAGGGGGGGTGAATAGGGTGATCTACACTTAATGACTGATAAAGGCCAATTTTAACTTTATTAAAAACAACTAGTCACATAAGATGATTTACCAAACAAGATGCGGAAGCTAACAAGAGAAATCACCACAAGCATACAATCTCACACAAAGATTTATAGTGGTTCGGCCTCAATTCCTACATCCACTACCGGCTTGTGTTCCAACACCCCACCGGATTTCCACTATTTATGCTTTTCAAAAGGCTAAGCAATAACCTTTACAATGATGTTTTTCTAGGTTAAACAACAACCTATCAATGTGCTTTTCTAGGCTAAGCAATAACCTTTACAAGATGCTTTTCAAAGGCTAAGCAATAACCTCTATAATGTGCTTTTCTTAGGCTAAGCAATAACCTTAACAAGATGAAGATTTCTTCTCAAAGAAGTGTCTATACAAACACTCAAAGAGATACAATTTAAGCTCAATACTTTTGCCTCTCAAATAGGCTGATATGAAAGTTTAAATCAAGTTACAAACATACACAAACAATTAGCAAAGGTGTGTGGTCAAAGTGTATGAATGTTTACTTCAATCATTTTCTAAAAAGAAGCTCACAAATGAATGCTTGATGCATTTGAAAATCTAAGCACTGAAAATGATGATTGAAGCTAAAAACCAATCACATGAAGAATTCAAACAACTTGGAAAGTCATGCTACATAAGTTGTATGAAGTTTTAAAGTTTAAAAACACATGTGATTGAGATGAGGATGTTTGCAAAACAAACTAGTATTCCAAGGTTATATTGTGTTTGCAAAACATCTCAACTAAAGCTAGAAATCATGCAAATATGAGATTACAAAGATTTAAACATGCATGATTTTAAATGGAATGAAAATCAAAGTTAACTTAAAAGATATACCTCTTTAAATCTCAAACATTTGATTTCCAATAAGCCTCTAGCTTTCCTAGCTTATTCCTCTTCTTTAGGCTTCAAAAAGGTTCAAAGATTGCATCCCAACAGCCCTAAGAAAGAAGGGAATAGAAAGGGTTTTTATACAAAAAGACAGCCCAACGGCTAGTTGGCCCAGTCGACCCCATGACCCTGCGGTCGACCGGGTCCAACGGTCATATTGGCCCAACGGCTATATACGCGGTCGACCGGCCCTTCTGCGCGGTCGACCGGGTACGTAGGTTTCTGAGACAAATTTTCAGAAATTTCAGAACCTGTTTTTAGTGTACGCGGTCGATCGGGTGGATGGTGCGGTCGACCGGGTACACTGTGTTAACACTAGTGATACAAAGCCCACCAGGCCCAGGCCCATTCATTGTAACAAATTAACCCATCATATGGGATACGTTTAGGATATACTCAAATCTCTGTAATAGCTTTCATTCCATAACAATAGATTGTATCAAGATTTGAATTGCCTTGATTAAGGCTAAATGAGATTATAAAAGGGAGGGAGGATCGTCCATGAGAGGATGCAAGTATTATACAAATATTCATGTTCATTCACTGTCGTGACATGGTATCAGAGCCTTCTGCTTAGCCTACATGCTGACGACTCGTCTACATCTCAGTCACTCTATATAGATCATCTGATCTAGTTCTAGAAATCCTCAGACCATCTCAGACCATCTCAGATCATCTCATCATCTGTCGCCTGGCCATATCAATCAGTGGCCCACCTGCGATCATCATGGACTGTCTCAGAATCCTTACAGCAGTGGTCGACTCCCTATCCTGGTATTTTTGAAGATTTTTTCATCATTTTTCCAAGATCAGAGGTAGGCCATTTGTCCCGATTTGTGATTTCCCAGTTCTTTAAGATAGTTTTGATCACAGCCGTACAAAATCTTGGATTGTGGATGCATTTTGCTGAATCTTGCATTGCTGGATAGATAATTTGATTATACTTGAACATTGTTGATCTGATTCTCCATTATATCAAGCTGTGGGCCCCACGCAGAGCATTAGAAGTCCAAATACAGGTCGCCTGGACCTATATTTTTTGATTTCTGCTCTGTCTCCAGTCATCTCTGGTTTCCACCTTCTGATTTCTGCAGGCTTCTTGGATTTCTGATGAATTCTCCCTGAATCTCCAGTCCAGTCGTCTGTGATCATCCCTGATTGTCTCAGATCTGACGTGGCCCACCTGCGATCATCAACTGCTTCTCAGCTGACACAGCCCATCTTGGTCGCTTGGATTTATACATCTTTATGAAGATTTTCTCAATATTTATGGATCATCAGAGGTAGGCCATCTACCAATTTTTGTAGATCGTGAGTTTTGTCCATATATTTTTATCTCAGCCATCCAAAAGTTTGGATTTGGATTCTTTCTACCTGAGACCACTTCCAATAGTTGCGGAAATTTACTGTGCACCCATCCTCATCCTCAGATCTGTCAACAGATCATTTGGTGGTGTCCATAGATGAAAATATCGGCCGATACGAAGCGTATCGGCCGATATATCGGCCGTATCGGCCAAGGCCGATACGATAATTTGAATTTATCGGCCGTATATACCGTATCGCACCCGTATCGGCCGATACGGGACGATACGGTATGTATCGGCCCATACACGTGGGGGGGGGGGTTATAAAACCCCCCCTTTGGGACTTTTTAGGGTTTTTTACCCTTCCCTTTCTTCTCTTCCCCTCTATAGTTTCCATTTTCACTTCCTTGTGGTCCCAAATGTCTCCCAAATCCCTCTCTTCAAGATATTTTGCCACCAAATCACCAACAAACCATTATTGAAAGAGATCTAGAGATTCAAAAGTCAAAACAAGATTCTTCATTAAGGTATATGTGGTTTATTTTTTCAACTTTTGACATGATCATTTCATTTATCACTCTCTAACTACTATGAATCACAACATAATGGCATCATTGTGTTGTTTTATTGTAGATTCATGCTTCCTTTTGATCTTACATGCATATCTTTGTGTTTTTTTTATATATATTGTTATTTTTATTTTCGGATTTATGTTATTTAAAAAAAAAAAAACATTATCACTTATGGAAAACTCATGAAACAACTTGAAAATAGCTTCATATTGTTAGATCTATGTTTCTCATAGATGAAATCAACACATTTTGAATTTTTATTGCTTTTTCTCTATTTTTTATTTTCGGATTTATTTATTTTTTGAAAAAAAAAATGTGAATATTCATGGACAACCCATGAAACCACTTGGAAATTGCTTGTAAATGATAGATCTATGTTTCCCATAGATCAATCCATCACATTTTGAATTTTTATTGCTTTTTCTCTATTTTTTATTTTCGGATTTTATTTATTTTTTGAAAAAAAAAATGTGAATATTCATGGACAACCCATGAAACCACTTGGAAATTGCTTGTAAATGATAGATCTATGTTTCCCATAGATCAATCCATCACATTTTGAATTTTTATTGCTTTTTCTCTATTTTTTATTTTCGGATTTATTTATTTTTTGAAAAAAAAAATGTGAATATTCATGGACAACCCATGAAACCACTTGGAAATTGCTTGTAAATGATAGATCTATGTTTCCCATAGATCAATCCATCACATTTTGAATGTTTATTGATTTTTATTTATTTTTTTATTTTCGGATTTATTTATTTTTTAAAATAAAAATAATTTTTAATATTTGAATACCAATCAAATGTCTTGAAAATGGTTCCTATATTTGTGATATAAGTTTCCTCTAACATGTTTCTTTGTTTTTTTTAATTTTTAACATACTAGTATACTACTTTATATTTATAGGCAGAGCCAGGTATTAAATTTCGGTCCATCTGTCTGCCATTTGATAAGTGAAAATGCCTCGTGATGTTGATCCCGCATGGAGCTTTGGTGAGGCAGTTGAGAATAATAGGTTGAAAATCAAATGCAAGTTCTGTGGAAGAGTGACCCATGGGGGCATTACAAGATTCAAACACCACTTGGGCCACATATCTGGCAATGTTGCTGGCTGTACCGAAGTACCGAGGGAAGTAAGGGAACAAATGAAAGCTTTGGTTGGCCAAAACAAAGCTAGAAAAGTAGAGATAAAAGAAAAGAGGCGGCAAGATGTTGATGCTGCCCGTTATGATGTATTTGGGGATGAATATTTTGATGAGGAGGAAGATGCACAGATGGAGGCTGCACGCCAAGAGTCTTTGATGAGTCAACAAGAAGAATATGAACGTCGTGCATTTGCTGGAAGCAAATATTATGATGCAGGGGGCTCATCATCTGCTGTGCCAAGCAGGGGCAAGGGCTTTGCGGGGTCCATACGTAGGGCATTTAGCACTCGGGAACGGGATGCTGATGTAGAAATTATCTCTACAAGAAGAGCAGTTCCTCCCCCTGTTGATCCTCTAGCACATAGAAAAGAGGGAGCTAAACAACCAAAAATATCAAGTGTTATGAAAGGGGTAATGAAGGCTGCAAGAGATAGATTGGCCAAAGCTACAGCAAAATGGCTAATTCACAAGAACATACCACCTACAACAATAGATTCCCCATACTTCCAGACTATTCTTGATGTTGCCGCCGAAGCTGGGCGGGGTATACAGGCGCCCTCCGTATATGATGTGGGCACTAAATATCTTGAAGAAGAATTTAAAGAAATAAAGGCTTGGGTGGAAAAATTTAGACCCATGTGGCAACAAAATGGTGTTACCATCATGTGTGACGGGTGGACCAGCGGCACCCAAACACAATTAATAAACTTTTTGGTGTATTCAGTCGCTGGGACCGTCTTTGTGAAGTCCATTGATGCATCTGAACATAGACGGACAGCCGCATATATATATACTCTTATGGATAAAGTTGTAGAGAGTGTGGGAGAGGAGTATATTGTACAGATTGTTACAGATAATGGCGCCAATTTCAAGGCAGCAGGTTTGAAATTAATGGAGAAGAGGACCCATTTATTCTGGACCCCATGTGCAGCACACTGCGTAGATCTCATCTTGGAAGAGATTGGAAGGAAGACAAAAGTGTCTTCATTGATCAAGGCATGCAGAGGAATTACAAGATTTATATATGATCATTCATGGGTGTTAAGCTTGATGAAAAGATATACAAATAACCATGCCTTGCTGCGTCCAGGATTAACAAGGTTTGCAACCCATTTTCTGGCTATGGAAAGCCTTGTAAAGTTTAGAACGGAGCTCATTCAGATGTTTGCATCAGAAGAATGGCTTCGTTCGAGATGGGGCAATGCAACCCATGGTCCGGAGTTTGAAGTCCCAAACCTGATGAGGGACAATAAATTTTGGAAGAAAGTGAAGAAGATATTAAAGGTTTTTGAGCCTTTAGTTAAAGTGTTGCGGCTTGTAGATGGTGATGACAAGCCGACAATGGGCTTTATATATGAAGCAATGGATCGGGCAAAGCAATCCATCATGGAAAATGTTAGATATCACGAAAAATATATAAAGATTATTGACGCCCGTTGGAACGATCAGTTGCACCATCCATTGCATGCCGCAGGTAATTAATATATATCTTTGAATTTGATACTTTTTTGTTTTCCTAACTAATGTATTTATTATCTTGCTTGCTCACAGTACATTCTACATATTTATAAT
The DNA here is from genome assembly GCA_003546025.1 of Camphora micrantha. Lineage (NCBI taxonomy): Eukaryota > Viridiplantae > Streptophyta > Magnoliopsida > Laurales > Lauraceae > Camphora > Camphora micrantha. The sequence continues at coordinate 10,789,269 of QPKB01000006.1, read as the reverse complement.
GTAGGTTATTTTTTGAATCCCGAATTCTATTACCGCAATGTCGAACAACACACCGAAGCAATAGATACGGACTTGCGGGTAGGATTACGGGAGGTGTTGAAGAAATTGTTAGGTCGAGATGATCAAGTTGAGGCCATTCAAGAGGTGAGTGGGTGGTTACTTAAGAGAATTTAATTATGTTGTAGGGGTTTACTGACTTGTATCTAATTTTCACATTGTAGATATCTATCTATACACAAAGGAGAGGAACCTTTGCTGACCCTCTTGTGATACGATCGATTGGAAAGATGTCACCTGGTATGACTATGAACAAAAGACATATCCACATTGCAGATATCTTGTGATACGATCTAATTTTCTTTATTTATTTTTTGCATTTCAGCTGATTGGTGGATGAATTATGGGGAGAGTGCTCCACATCTAAGGAGTGCGGCTATTCGCATCCTTAGTCAAACTACAACATCTTCCAACTGTGAAAGAAATTGGAGCACTTTCTCTTTGATCCACACGAAGGTCAGGAATCGGCTTACCATGCAGAAACTCAACAAGCTTGTGTATTGTCATTACAATCTGAAGTTGAAACACAGAATTAGGGAGAGAAGGGTAAGGGATAGTCCTGATTATTGTCCCATTAATTTGGATCACATATTTAGAGAGGACGATCCCTTACTCCCATGGTTAGCCGAGATAGAGGATCCACTGCTAGATTCAGATCCGGGGTTTCAGGAAACGGTTCAAGAGTTGATAGGTGAGGACATGGGTGAGGCACCTACAGCTACAGAAGGTCAGCCACCTCAGGGAGAAGGTACCAGTAGTAGGACTAGGAGGAGTGGGAAAGAACCTGCTTCTGAGAAAGCTAGTTCTACCACAGTCTCTTCAAGTAGCCATGGTGGAGGAGATGGAGGAGGAGACAGTGGGACAGGTGGTACTAGTGAATACTATCAACATGATGAAGACGATGACATTCCTGTAGAGGAAGTACATGAGTTACCTCCATCTGGAAGATTTGATCCAAGCCGTGGTTATCAACGGCGCCGAAGAGATTCACCACCTGGGGCTGGAGGTAGTACTCAGCAAGGAAATATGGGTGGAGATTTTGGAGGACAACAAGCGGCATCATGGACTGATTCATGGAACCCTAGTTACGGTGGACAAGGACCCTCACACTCACAGTATTTTGACTTTTTTCCATATGGTCAAGTACAACAAGGAGAAGAACAGTCTTCAACTTCGGGGTCCTACTCATATGGTGACTATGGTGAAACACAATATGGTAGATATCCACCTGGACCACCTCCACCTCCTCCAAGTTCCTATGATGTGGGTGCGGCTGGCTTCTTTGGATTTGTGGATCCCAATACTCATCAATATCAAATTCAATATGGTGCCAATACAAATGATAACACTGATGGGAATGAGGATAACCATAGCCCCTTGAATCTTGGTAGACATTCCTTTTGGTGGTGATCAAGGTATTTCTAATTCCTATTTCTTTCACTAACTCTCTACTCTCTTTGTCATTTCTAAATTGGTGTGGAATGTTGATTGTTGATCACTTTATAGTTCATTCACTTGATTGAATTTAAACCTTGAATGCTGAAGGTAGTGAAGTATTGATATTTGATTGTTCAATGTTCAGTTGTTCACTAATGAGTAATGAGTATTGAGTAATGAGTAATGACCTAACTCTTAAGAATTTCTTATGCCTTTATTTCATGTTCTAATTTTTTTTAATGAGCTTTTCATTACTTTTTAAGTTAACATGACTAAGAAACATGAATACATGTGAAAAAACTAATCATTACTATTATTTTCTATTTATACAGCGATACAGGACCTCATATATTGAGGGCACCGATACGCCCCCTTTTCTTACTTACTTTTGCAAAAGAACCACATTTTCTTTCATTTTACAATTTTCTGGATTTTCTGGAATTTTTTCAGATTTTTTTGGCGATTTTTTAAAATCGCACCGCTACGCCGATACGTATCCCCGATACGCTACGTATCGCCCGCTTCGTATCGGTTTGGCGGCGGGCCGCTACGCCCGCCGATACCGATATTTTCATCTATGGTGGTGTCCACGTACAGATCTACACAGTGACGACTGGGTCGTCTGTGTTGATTCTGCACGCCTGTGCATTTTTTTCCACTGTTATTTTGTGGCTTTTGAGAACTGACCCAGCAAGGCCCAGGCCCATTCATTTTGTGGCTTTTGAGAACAGCAGCATGCTAGTACATTTTTCTAATTATGGATAAAAGTGACCATTACCTGATTAAATTCAATGGGACAAATTACTCATCATGGGCATTCCAATTCCAAATATACCTTAAGGGAAAAGAGTTATGGGGTCATGTTGACGGGACTGATCCTAAACCTTTAGAGGATGTCAAAGCGCTATCTAAATGGGAAACCAAGGATGCCCAAATCATGAGTTGGCTTCTAGGGTCAGTTGACCCACAATACATTCTAAATCTCCGGCCCTATAAAACAGCAAAAGGAATGTGGGACTATCTCCGACAGGTGTATCAACAAGATAACTCCGCAAGACGTTTCCACTTAGAACATGAGTTATCTCAGTTTAATCAGGGAACAATGTCCATCCAAGACTATTACTCTCATTTTATTCAATTATGGACGGACTATACTGAGATCATTTACTCAAGTCTACCTGATGCTTCGATTGCGGTGGTTCAAGGCATTCATTCCACTAGTCAGCGGGATCAATTCTTGATGAAACTGAGGTCTGAATTTGAACATGTTCGGTCCAATCTGATGAGCAGGGTGCCTTCCCCATCTATTGATTCATGCTTAGGAGAGCTTCTTCGCGAGGAACAACGTCTTACAACCCAAGCCACTCTTCAACAAGTTATTTCTCCAGGACCACTGCCTGCTGCCTACCTGGCTCGTCCCAAACAGCAAACCAGAGACATGAGCAAAGTACAGTGTTATTCTTGTCAGAAGTATGGCCATGTCGCCACTCAATGCAATCAGAAATTCTGCTCTTACTGCAAACGCAAAGGCCATGTTCTTCCGGAATGTCGGCGTCGTGCTCAGTCTTCCTCACAGAAGGCTAATCTAGCAACCCTGGATGCGTCTCCTTCTACAGTTAGTCCTGCTGCCAATACCGTCATGCCTGCACAGCTTCCTTCTTCATCATCTCTTACCCCTGACATGGTTCAACAGATGATAGTAAATGCCTTTTCTGCTCTTGGTCTCTCAGGTAAACATTCAACCTCTACCTGGTATATGGATTCGGGGGCTTCTAATCATATGACCCACTCTTTTGATAATTTATCTCAAGTAAAGCCGTATGATGGAAATCTCCGAATCAATACCGCAGATGGTGGCAGTATCCCCATTACTGCCATCGGTGAGATCTCCCATCCCTTACCTTTGAGTCATGTCTTTCTTTCTCCTCAGTTATCTACAAATTTATTATCTGTTGGACAATTAGTTGATAACCATTGCTCTGTCTCGTTTTCACGTTCTGGTTGTGTAATACAGGATCAAGCATCGGGGGAGGTGATAGCGAAGGGACCTAAGTGTGGCCGTCTTTTTCCGCTACAACTTTCTACACAAGATCGGAATTTGGTTGCATCTGCTTTGTTTTCTGCTTCTAGTTTACACAAGAGCCAATTATGGCACAATAGATTAGGCCATCCTAATTCTCGTACTTTGTTGTCTTTATTTCAATCTGGTTTGCTTAATGATAATAAACTATCTCTTAAAGATGTTTCTTTTGATTGTTCTAGTTGTAAATTGAGCAAGAGTAAGACTCTTCCTTTTCCTATCAGTACCTCATTATCATTGAAATGCTTTGATCTTGTTCATAGTGATGTATGGGGTATCGCCCCTGTCATCTCTCATTCTCAGTTTAAGTATTTTGTTACATTTATTGATGATTACAGTCGATTCACATGGATTTATTTCTTACATTCTAAATCTGAGGTGTTTGTTACTTTTAAAAATTTTTTAGCTTATGTGGAAAATCACTTCTCCACATCCATTAAAACACTTCGCACCGATTCCGGTGGTGAATATGTTTCTAATGAGTTTCAGAATTTTTTGCAAACCAAAGGGATCATTTCTCAAAAATCTTGTCCTTATACACCACAACAAAATGGTGTGTCTGAGAGGAAAAATCGACACCTTCTGGACATTGTTAGGTCCCTTCTCTTAGAATCCTCTGTTCCACCAAAATTTTGGCCTGAAGCTCTATCAACGGCAGTTCATATTATTAATAGACTACCATCACCTCGTATAGCGAATGAGACACCTTATTTTCGCTTATTTAAGAAGCATCCTACTTATTCTCATCTCCATACTTTTGGGTGTGTATGTTTTGTTCTTCTTCCCCAAGTTGAACGAACAAAACTATCTGCTCAATCATCTAAGTGTATTTTTCTAGGCTATGCGACTGACCACAAAGGATTTTTTTGTTATGATCCTAAGGTGCGACGTATCAGAACCTCTCGTAATGTTGTGTTTTTTTGAAAATCAGTATTTTTTTCAACATAATTTAGATCCTGATAATCCTATTGTGTTTTCCCGTGTTCCTGACTTTTGTGATAATCCTGTTCTTTCTTCGGACTCTATCAAGCCTTTACTTGTGTATGAAAGGCGTCGGCGGGGAAATACGATTGCACCTGAGCCTCCTGATTTGTCAGCTTCCTCGGCACTTGACCCAGCTCCTGCTCCAGACATTCCCCAGTCAGTTCCTCTTCGTCGATCCTCTAGGATTTCCCGCCCCCCTGATCGGTTTGGTTTCACCCATACATCCTTGCTACTTTGTCTTCTGTTCCCATTCCTAATCATTTTTCTCAAGCAGTGCAACATGAGTGTTGGCGGCAGGCCATGCAGGAAGAACTTGACGCACTCAAAATGAATCACACCTGGGATGTGGTTCCCTGTCCTCCGTCTATCAAACCCATTGGTTGTAAATGGGTTTACTCTATCAAGCTCCATTCTGATGGTACTTTGGCGCGTTATAAGGCTCGATTAGTGGCACTTGGCAACCGTCAGGAGTATGGTATTGACTATGATGAGACCTTTGCTCCGGTGGCCAAGATGACAACGATGCGTATTATTCTTGCTATTGCAGCATCATGTTCATGGCCTCTTTATCAGATGGATGTTAAGAATGCCTTCCTCCATGGAGATCTTAAAGAGGAAGTCTACATGCGTCTTCCTCAAGGATATGATACTACTTCTAAAACCAAGGTGGCACGGCTCCGTCGCTCGCTGTATGGACTCAAACAAGCGCCCAGAGCTTGGTTTGAAAATTTTCGGTCTACTCTGCTTCATTTTGGATTTGCTCAAAGTCCCTATGATCCTTCACTATTCCTAAATAACACTGCTCAAGCTACCGCCATCCTTCTAGTATATGTGGATGATATCATCATCACCGGCACTCACAGTAACATGATCCATCGTCTTCAATCCTCACTTCAATCTGCATTCCATATGAAAGACCTTGGTCCTTTAACATATTTCTTGGGTCTTGAGGTACAACAGTCTAGGAAGGGACTGTTTTTACATCAACATAAGTATGCTACTGATCTTATTGATCTTGCTGGCCAAAAGGATGCAACTCCTGTGGACACTCCATTAGAAGTCAATGTGAAACTCCGGTCCGATGATGGGGCTCTCCTCTCTGACCCCACCTCCTACAGACGATTAGTCGGGAGTCTAGTCTACTTGACCATCACTCGGCCCGACATCTCATATGCTGTCAATATTGTTAGTCAATTCATGCAAGCACCACGGCATCACCATCTAGTTGCTGTCAAACGGATTATTCGGTACCTTCTTGGTTCTCCGACACGAGGCTTGGTTTTTCCAATTGGCACACCTCTCACCCTCAATGCTTATTCTGATGCCGACTGGGCTGGATGCCCAGATACTCGTCGATCCACTACAGGCTGGTGTATGTATTTGGGTGAATCGCTCATCTCTTGGAAATGCAAAAAGCAGGAAAGGGTCTCCAGATCGTCCACTGAATCCGAATATCGTGCCATGTCATCTGCTTGTTCTGAGATCCTTTGGCTTCGTGGCTTACTTGCAAATCTGGGGTTTCCTCAGACCTCTGCTACCCCACTTCATGCGGACAATACTAGTTCCATCCGTATCACTGAGAATCCAGTTTTTCATGAAAGGACCAAGCATATTGAAGTGGATTGTCATTTTATTCGAGATGAATATGATCACAAGGTCATTAGTCTTCCACATGTTTCCAGTGAACTCCAACTTGCGGATATCTTCACCAAAGGACTGCCTCGGCCACGCCATGAGTTCTTGATTCGCAAATTGATGTTGGTTGACCATCATCAATTTGAGGGGGGTTGTTAACACTAGTGATACAAAGCCCACCAGGCCCAGGCCCATTCATTGTAACAAATTAACCCATCATATGGGATACGTTTAGGATATACTCAAATCTCTGTAACAGCTTTCATTCCATAACAATAGATTGTATCAAGATTTGAATTGCCTTGATTAAGGCTAAATGAGATTATAAAAGGGAGGGAGGATCGTCCATGAGAGGATGCAAGTATTATACAAATATTCATGTTCATTCACTGTCGTGACACACTGGACAGAGTTGAGTTCCATCTGATTTTTTGAAAAAGTGATTTATTAAAAAATGAACTCTTAGCCAATATGTTTTATGCATACTAAAAGGATTCTAAAAATGGAATATGTATGCAAAACAAAAACCTCGATTTCAAACTTGATTTTTCAAAATCATGCACGAAGAACTTAGGCTTTCGAAATACATTTTAAGTTCTAAAAACATGCAGGATGAAGTCTTTGAAAATCAAAAACATTTTCAAGTCTGAGGTCAAGATTTCAAGGTCCAGACTAAGCTGAACGTGTGTGTGATCAGATGACTGATAGAGATAGTGCTTCCATCAAATTAGCAACACAAAAATCCTAACAATCTCCCCCTTTGCAATTTGATGGCAACTAAGTCGATCACAACACTTCTAGGGCTTCAGATCTTGAAGTCTCTGGAGTGCAGCTTAACCTTGGTTTCTCCCCCTTCGTTAGAGGTTTCTCCATGCTCTAAGCTTTTGAGTTAAGCGCTCTGAACTCCTTCATTATACTTTAAAAGTATTCTCCCTTTAAGATCCTTGGACAGAGATCTGATCTTCTTTAACTCCCCCTTTGTCGGAACTTCTCTCCCCCTTTGATTTATGCCAAGAGAGGATCTTCTCTCCCCCTTTGTTTGATCTTCTCTCCCCCTTTGTCATCGAATTGCAAAGGAACCTGTATACATGAGAAAAGAAATACCTTTCAGTAGCACCTGTTACCAAATGAAATAGAAATTGAATTGCAGAACAGGTTATCATGTATATTGGTTGTCTATGCTGTGTTTGAATGAAGCTAAGACAAAAGATAATTATATAGATTCAAAGCATCATAACCATTCACCATAACAAGAAGAGAAGAATAAGTGAAACTGAAGATTCATTGATTTAAATTTGAAGTTTAGTACAATTTCATTTACAAATTACTTGACCAATACAAAAATCAAAATATCATGGTCAGTAATCAAAAGGTCAGAGAGTTGATAAACAAGAAAATACATCAAGATCCCCAGAAATAAAATCTATCACAACTCCCCAAAAAAAGAAAAACCCTCCTAAGAGCTAAGGAGAATCTGCAGGCGAGGGAGGCATCACATCATCATGCCGCCTACAGCTACTGGAGATGTTCGAAAGGTATCTCAAAGTCTTCTTCATCATACCGGATACCTCTTGACGAAACTCCTGAAACTCTGCTCGCATGGAAGACACAACTTGCTCAACAGATGTCATACGGTCTTCCAAGCTGCGCTGTGGAGGAGGCTGAGGGGGCTGAGGAGGATGAGGGGGCTCTTGAAGAGGAGGCTGATGGGGCTCTGGTGGAGGCTGATGGGGCTCTGGAGGAGGCTGATCAGCTCCTGGATCTGCAAACGCAGCCTTTGCAGCCTCTACCTCTGCATCACCTTCTGCTATTGGGTTAACTCGCTGTGGAGGAGGTAGCTTCATCAAGAGAATATTGGTTTTGTTGAAGACAGTTGTGGTCTCCGGTCTCTCAGAAGCAGGAGGAATCACTCCAAAAGAACTAGCGAGTTGGTTCATCAGGAACCCAAATGCAGCTGCACAGGGCTAAGAGCCTGTGATAACTCTAATAATATGATGCATGATGACAGAAGGGAGGCACATAGGGACACCTGAGATAACGTTGAATAAGATATTTGCCATGTATGATGTTACCTCAGTCCTATTTCCTTTCCTCGGGTAAATGGAGTGAGTGAAAATGCTGTGAATAATGCGAAGAGGAGGAATCATGGAGGAGGCTTGGAGAAAATTTCTGGCTGACCAAACCTCAGGGTGTCCACAAAGAGCGGTGGTGACTGATTCTCTCTCATCAAGGGGCAGAATGTCAGAAATGAACCTTGGTCCAGCAGACCTAGGAATGCCTATGATGGAGGAAATAGTGTCAATGGTGACCACTTCTTCACCATGCATGAATCTGATAGTGAAGGAATTTGCAGAAGTGGCACAAATAGATTCATACAGACCATGGACAGAGGAGGCAAATGTGTTGCCACTCCAGGTCAGAATACTACCCCAGCCTATTGCTTCAAGGAGAGCAGGGACATTATAGTCCACTAGATCTTCAACTATGCACAATTTCTCAACAATGATCCCTTTGCTCCTAAAGGATTTAACAACAGAGGATGGAGAATGAATGGGATTGAAACGAATTACAGAAGGAGGAGGAGGAGCCTCGGGAGAAGAAGATGGAGATCTATGAGAGGAGGAAGCTTGTCCTGTTTTGGACTTTTTGCTAGGCCTCCTAAATGTCTGTTTGGTGCGAGCCATAGATGGTCAAGGAGATACCAGTAGAGTGAATGCTCACACAAGACTGAAAGCCAAGACAAATGCTTTAAAAGTTTTGAAAAAATTGGTTCAGGCAATTTGTCAAACAGTTGGAGTGCAGACTATGAGGCTAAGTGTTTTACAATTTACAATTGCCCAATAGAGTGCACAACAGGCTACACAAGCTCCACAGAAGTGATGGAAGAGCCAGCTATAGCCAGAAGGAACAGAAAAAGAACACAGAAGGGTTGGGAAACCACAAAAACAGTCCACAGAGCTTGACTGCTGCAGAACTATGGACGACCTGAATGGATGAGCTGATGAGTCTGCCAGGGGTTTACACACAGCCTGGTGTAATGTGTAATAGCTGAGAGAGAATGAAGAAAGAGAGAATGAGAGGGACACAGCAGGAACGACAGCTGGAAAACGACGACAGGGAGAGTGAGAGAGCCAGCAGACGAGAGACAGCAGACGAGGGAGAAGAAGAAAGAGGAGGAAAACCAGGAAGAAGAAGAGGAGGAAACAACTAGAGGAGAAGCAGGAGAGATGGGGAGAAGGGAAAATTCAGTCCAGGGGCGGTCGACCTGCTGAAGGAGGGAAAACTGGGAAAGATTGAATGGAACAGAACAGAGAAGAAACAACTTTTTAAGTTGCTGGGCCCGTGTGGCCGGTCGACCGGCCAAGCCATGCGGTCGACCGGGCCAACAGGGCTAACCTGACAGCAGGACAGAGACAGAGAGAAAAAAATGTCCTGAAAATTTCAGGGACAATCTACACTGAATATCCCCCTATCCCAGCTATCCTACAAGCTTAAAACGAAGTAGAAAAGAGATTTTAAAAAATCAATTCTACAAAATTCCTTTTTGAAATACAAAAGACTTGTAAGACTAAGAAAAGAGTTTTCAAAAACATTTAATTTGATAAACAATGGTTAATTATGAATTCAATCAAATTTAAACATATTTGAAAAACAAATCAATTGATTGGAAAGATATAACTTTAGCAAGACTTTTTCAAATCAAATTGATTAACAAAACATGCATTTTAACAAAAAACATACCTTTTAAATTCAAAATGCATTATCAACAAGTAAACCTAAAATAACTATAACTTAAAACCAAAAGAAGATACTAAGAGAAGCACAAAGAACTAGACTTAAGACCACCAACACATTTGACTATGAGAAAAGGATGGTCCTATCTAATTAAGAAATCTTAGTATTTGTCTAAAGGTCTAACCATAGGTATCCATCTAAGGTCTTGGACTTTTAGGTCTATGTTAGAAATCCTACCAACTAGAGGAGATGGAGATTTAATTCTCTTAGATTTGTCATCATATCTTTTAGGTTTGACCTCTTTAAATTTAGATTGATGATTTGTCTTAGGAAGTTGGTGTTTCATTTTCTTCTTACTCTTCTCACTTCTTTTAGCTTTTCCTTCCTCTTTTTGTCTTTTGAACTTTAATTTTAATTTTTCAACCTTTTTCAAAAGATCTTTCGTTTCCAAAGATAGAGGAGGTAAAGTGAGAAGTTTCTTGTTGATAGATTTATTTTGACTATTTATGTTTTGTTTAGTCTTTCTTAAATCTATCTTAGGAGACTCTTGATGAAATGATTTAACTTGTTTGAACTTTCTAGAGTCTTCCTTTGATTTTAATGTCTTGCCCTTCATAGATTTAGTTTTAACTTTCTTAGTTTCAAAGATGGGTTGAGACATATGACATTTTCTTAATTTGCACTCAAATTTGAAATGCCCTTCATTCCCACAATAGTGACATTTTGTTTTGGGCAAGGGAGAATGAGTGCTAGAGAATGAGGACTCACCTTTCACAAAAGTGTTGGTGAATTTAGGGTCATGTGAAATATTCCTATTGTAACCAAGACCCGTCCTATCTCTTTGAGATTTACCCAATCTAAATAATTTTTCAAATTTCTCTTCACCTTGGGTAAATTTGCACTCATACTTTTGTTTATAGCTTTCAAGTTGAGTGACTTGCTTTTTAAGGGTTGAATTTTCATTTTTAACCATTATGAGTTCATTTTCAAATCCCTTATGTTTGTTTAGTTCTTCATGGGCAAGTTTTAACTCAAGTTTAAGTTTATTAACATTAGATCCAAGTTCCAAGATTTGCAAATTACTTTGATCATTAGACAAGTTTAATTTGGATTTTAAATAGGTAATGTTTTCATCTTGTCTTTTTAAAGTATCTCTTAGATTTAAGTTATCTCTATTATGCTCATCATAATTTGACTTCATATTATTTAGTTCATCTTGAGCATTAGATAAATCTTTCTTAGAGATACTCAACTTGGATTCTAAATTGTTAAAGTCTTTGTCTTGCCTTTTTAATTGATCTCTTAGTTCTAAGTTTTCCTTATTTAGTTCATCACATCCTATCTTTAATTCATTTAGTTCATCTTGAACATTAGATAGGTTATGTAAAGAGATCATGAACTTAGATTCTACACAATTAATAATTTCTTCTTTCTCTCTAAGTTCATCTTTTGAAGAGACTAATTTCTCGTTTAGTCTTTTAGATTCTTCTTCTAATCTTTTATTTTTCTTATCAAGCTTTAGGGACAATGTATACAATTCATCATAAGCTTGGTGAATATCATCTTCATTTTCATCATTTTCTTCTTCTTTTAAGTCAATTTGAGATTCATTAATTTGAAGGTTTGAATCTCCAATAAATGGAAGAAATAGGGATCTAGAAGAATCTACACAAGAATCTATATAACCTAAAGTAGTGGAATCCATTCTAATGGTTTTCATGAAAACACAATACTAGGGTTTTGACTCTAGGTTTTTACACCTAATCAAGAGTTCTAAAAACACTTGATCCTACAATAGAGCACAAGGCTCTGATACCAATTGAAAGTCCGGGATCCTAACCCTAGAGGGGGGGTGAATAGGGTGATCTACACTTAATGGCTAATAAAGGCCAATTTTAACTTTATTAAAAACAACTAGTCACATAAGATGATTTACCAAACAAGATGCGGAAGCTAACAAGAGAAATCACCACAAGCATACAATCTCACACAAAGATTTATAGTGGTTCGGCCTCAATGCCTACATCCACTACCGGCTTGTGTTCCAACACCCCACCGGATTTCCACTATTTATGCTTTTCAAAAGGCTAAGCAATAACCTTTCCAATGATATTTTTCTAGGTTAAACAACAACCTATCAATGTGCTTTTCTAGGCTAAGCAATAACCTTTACAAGATGCTTTTCAAAGGCTAAGCAATAACCTCTACAATGTGCTTTTCTTAGGCTAAGCAATAACCGTAACAAGATGAAGATTTCTTCTCAAAGAAGTGTCTATACAAACACTCAAAGAGATACAATTTAAGCTCAATACTTTTGCCTCTCAAATAGGCTGATATGAAAGTTTAAATCAAGTTACAAACATACACAAACAATTAGCAAAGGTGTGTGGTCAAAGTGTATGAATGTTTACTTCAATCATTTTCTAAAAAGAAGCTCACAAATGAATGCTTGATGCATTTGAAAATCTAAGCACTGAAAATGATGATTGAAGTTAAAAACCAATCACATGAAGAATTCAAACAACTTGGAAAGTCATGCTACACAAGTTGTATGAAGTTTTAAAGTTTAAAAACACATGTGATTGAGATGAGGATGTTTGCAAAACAAACTAGTATTCCAAGGTTATATTGTGTTTGCAAAACATCTCAACTAAAGCTAGAAATCATGCAAATATGAGATTACAAAGATTTAAACATGCATGATTTTAAATGGAATGAAAATCAAAGTTAACTTAAAAGATATACCTCTTTAAATCTCAAACATTTGATTTCCAATAAGCCTCTAGCTTTCCTAGCTTATTCCTCTTCTTTAGGCTTCAAAAAGGTTCAAAGATTGCATCCCAACTGCCCTAAGAAAGAAGGGAATAGAAAGGGTTTTTATACAAAAAGACAGCCCAACGGCTAGTTGGCCCGGTCGACCCCATGACCCTGCGGTCGACCGGGTCCAACGGTCATATTGGCCCAACGGCTATATACGCGGTCGACCGGCCCTTCTGCGCGGTCGACCGGGTACACAGGTTTCTGAGACAAATTTTCAGAAATTTCAGAACCTGTTTTTAGTGTACGCGGTCGACTGGGTGGATGGTGCGGTCGACCGGGTACACTGGCCAGAGTTGAGTTCCATCTGATTTTTTGAAAAAGTGATTTATTAAAAAATGAACTCTTAGCCAATATGTTTTATGCATACTAAAAGGATTCTAAAAATGGAATATGTATGCAAAACAAGAACCTCGATTTCAAACTTGATTTTTCAAAATCATGCACGAAGAACTTAGGCTTTCGAAATACATTTTAAGTTCTAAAAACATGCAGGATGAAGTCTTTGAAAATCAAAAGCATTTTCAAGTCTGAGGTCAAGATTTCAAGGTCCAGACTAAGCTGAACGTGTGTGTGATCAGATGATTGATAGAGATAGTGCTTCCATCAAATTAGCAACACAAAAATCCTAACAGCATTGAATTGCAAGGTGTCCATATTTTTTACAAGAGTAACATTGTACTTTGCTCATATCACGAGTCTGAGGAGTCGGAGAAGACTGTGAGATCTGAAGAGACTGAGTGTTCCCTTTAGCAGAGTATGCAACATGATAAATTGCAATATTCTTTTGTTCCAGATGGGCTTTTGTGCGAATGCGTTGTTCTTCTCGCAAAAGCTCATTCAAACAAACATCCAAAGATGGTAATGGGCTCCGGCTCAGCAAAGATGATGTTACAGTCTCATACTCGGGACGCAATTTCATCAAAAACTGGTCCCTGTGACTTGAGGCTTGAAGTTCTTGTATAGTTTTAAGAATATGGTTCGGAACAGAAGCATATTTAATCCCATCGTATTCACTCCACAGATTGCGGAAGCCAGAATAGTAGTCCTGAATGGTCAAGGTGCCTTGACTGTATTCTGCAATTTCACACTCAAGTTGAAATTGTCGTGCAGAATTATCTTGATGATAAACTGTCAGCAAGTAATCCCACATCTCCTTGGAGGTTGTATACGGTTTGAGATTCAGAATCAGATGAGGTTCCACAACCCAAAGAATCCAGGTTTTAATTTTAGCATCTTTGGTATTCCAAGAAGAGATCTTTTTATCATCCTCTGTGGGCTTGGGATCAGAACCAGAAACAAATCCCCATAATTCCTTGGCCTCAAGGTATAATTGAAATTGAAAGGCCCATGCAGAATAGTTTTTACCATCAAATCGAACCAAATTAACTTCAGACTTCTCCATTTAGAACCAAACAAAGAGAAGTAAAACACAAAAAATATGTGCAACAGTGCAGAATCAACAGACAGAGAGTCTGTGAAAAAATGGCTCAAAAATTGGCTCAAAATTGGTCCAGGTGACCCTAAAAATGAAGGTAGATTCACTGCTTGGGGCCCACTGTATGATCAGATGGATGATCAGATCAAGAAAGTGCAAGTAGTATCAAAATGTCTTTCCAGTAATGCAAGTTTCACTAAAATCCATCCACAATCCAAGATTTTGTACGGCTGTAATCAAATTGATTTGATAAAACTGGAAAATCACAAGTGGGGTCCAAAAGCCTACCTCTGATCCCGAAAAAATGTTGCAAAAATCACCAAAAACATCAGTAGTGATGGTCGACCATGGCTGTGGAATTTCCTGAAGAAGTCATGATCATCGCAGGTGGGCCACTGTTGATCATGTCGTGACAGAAGACCTTCTGCTTTCAATAAACACAAATTACTGATCTGGTTGATGTCAAGATCACAGATCCCTAATCTGTATGTTTCTAAAACACCAGATTGAGTCGCCCAAGAGCAATGAGCTTCTAGAACCAGATTCCTAAGAACAGATCCTTGATCTGTTTTGCTACACGAGAGAGAAGAATGTCTCTCTAATAGAGTCCTTGAGGTTTTCAAAGGATGAACATCTGAAAGTCCTTACAAGAGAGGCTCTGATACCATTCGTAGCTTACAAGAGATTTTGGATTGTAATTTTTGTGTGTATTCATTGGAGATTCTCTCCCATTATATAGAGTACAGATGCCTCATTAAAGGCTACAAATCAGCTCTACAAATCTAATTACAATCTAATTAAAGAAAGAGTATTAGACTAAATCTAATTACAATCTAATTAAGGAAAGAGTATTAGACTAAATCTAATTACAATCTAATTAATGAAAGAAGGAAACTGTGCAAATATTTGACCATATCCAACGAGATTGGATTTCACCATATTGGGCCCAAGTGGGCCTGAGCCATCTTGTATTTGACAGTTTCCTATCATCAATTGGTTTTGGGATAAGTGGTAGCTCAATGGGGTGTAAGATTCTACAATGATTAGACCAGCGATGGATTTGGCATTGTAAAACTCATTAAGCTGAACCCAACATAGTTTGGAAAAAGGCTTTGATGATGACGAATGCAAGTCAAGAGGCACACAACCAATTACCATATTAAACCTTGCCCAGGGTACATTTCATACAAAGATCATGCTTGAACCAGAAACAAAAAAGAAATGGAAAAAAATCCAACTACATTGTAATGAAATGCTAGTTGGGTAGGTGCATGATATATGTTAAAAAGTTATGGGCTCTTATTTGTTGGGAACATATAGCAGTTGCTATATCAAATCTTCATATTGTTTGGAAATGTCCATATGAAGCAAAATTATGGAGAAATTCTTGCTCCAATCTTCACTTACAAAAGTTAAATTCTTGCTCCAATCTTCACTTACAAAAGTTGACCTGAAATAGGTGGGATAAGGCTATTATGCTTGGAGAGCTAAAATTGGGCCAGCTCCAACTTAATTGCTGAGAATATACAACAGCTGTTACTTCAAACTGTTATAATGTTTGGAAATGTCCATACAAAGCAAATTATGTGCCAATTACTTGCTCTGATTACTAATGCAGAAGTAGAACTCACAAACTTGACCCCAAATGAACACGATAGGGCTTCGATTATGATGGCTTGCATGACACTCAGGTTGGAGACAGTCCCTAGGCAACACTACTTAAATATTATATGCAATGAGACTTTGCTTCATCCTTAAGCTACCTTTTATTTAAAGTGAGGTTGATTAAGGATGTAGTAAAGTCCCATGACATTTATAATAATTAAATGAGGTTACTTAGGAGTGAAGAAAAGTTCAATGAGGGACTTTATATCTACCACAACCCTCTCTTTCTCTCTCACTTGCATCCACAACAAAACCCTAGAACCTCTCCTACTCACTCTCATGTCCAATATTTGAAAGACAAGAAAGGGGGGGTGGGACTGTTGAATAGGGCGTGCCAAAAAGTAAATCCTTATTTAAAATGCTGCTTGTAAATTTGTTACAAGAAATACTTATGTGAAGACCAAAGGAATAAGTTGATTAATGAGTTATAATAAGCATCACCACAGAGAAACAATAAACGATCAAGTCAACACACAAAGATTTATAGTGGTTTGGCCACTGTCGACATCCACTCGCGGATTGTGAATCTTCACAGTTCTGGTATTCCATTGCTAACATCCATTACAAGAGTTTTCATAGGAAAAAAAAATGAAAAGATGAGCCTAGAGGAGGGGGATTATATTGCCAAACAATAATCGAACAAAGATGTGCTTGGTCAAGCCTTTAAAATTTAGTACACAGGATATGGTTTGATTGTGGAAAAAATACAAACACATGGCATGCATATATCTAAACATTTTTAAGTTGATTCAAGCATAGAGTACACACCATACATTGTTTAAGAATGATTGAAGCCAATCAATATGAAGAGTTTGTAATAATTTTATTATTAGCTGGCAATTAAAATTAAGCACAATTAACACTCACAGATGAGGCATAATACCAAGTTACAACCATTAAACGTATAGCCTCATACATATATCAAAGGGCATTGAGTATTACTTGGGCTAATAACACAAACACATGGTATGCATATATATCAACTTGATATTAGATCAACATATCAACACATGTCAAGTTGATCTAAGCATGGAAAACATACCACATGATGTCTAAGCATTGTTGAAACCAAACATACATGGATTTGAAAATGTTTTCATGTTATGATATAAGAAATGAAATGATTCAACCAAGTAAAATCATGCTAAGAATAAGAACAAAGTATTTAACATAATACAAGAGTTAGAATGTAAATCTATGAAAGCTTAAACTAACTTGGCTTGAATCATAAACAAGGATGAAAATAGCGGTAGCGGCGGGCGTAGCGGCCCTCCGCCAAAACGCTACGTAGCGGGAGCTATGCAGCGGCATAGCGGTGCGATTTGAAAAAATCGTCAAAAAAATCTGAAAAATTTTGTAGAAAATCTAGAATATTGGAAAATGAGAGAAAATGTTCTTTTTTTTTTTTTTTTTTGCAAAAGTAACTGAGGTAGGGGGGTTCGCCAAAAGTAACTGAGGTAAGGGGGCGTAGCGGACCCCTCATTGCGGACCCCTCATTGTATGAGGTCTTGTATATTTGTGAAACCTTGAGAAGAACTCTCCATATCCACTATAATTCGGCGAGCTCGTGTGCTTTTTGGTGTTCTTTTAAACATAAAATGGTAGAAGAGTTGCATAAAAATGTTATTTGGAGAGAAAAAGAAAAGAAATAAGCATCATTATACATTTTGAAATTTTTTGAAAAGTAGAAAAATTTCACACCCCGTAGCGGCCGCTACGGATGTGAATGGCACTAAATGTCATTTAGACCGCTACGCCTGATATAGCTGCCGCTACGCCACTATTTTGATCCATGATCATGAAGAGAATCCTCCCTTTTCTCTTTATCTCTTTCTATGTAGCATTAGCATTTGCCACCTTGCAAGCGTTAGCTAGCTCTTTTTCTCCCTAGAAAATCTCTCCTCAGGCCATTGGAATGAGCTTTGTATATATAGAAAATGTTTCAACCGTTAGTCGTTGGTTAGTTAAAGTCTCTACTCGTCTAGCCGAAGGTCCAAGGGTCATATTTGACCTCCACAATGGCTAGTCTTTGGTTAGCCGAAGAATGTTTGGTTAGCCAAGCCGTAGGAGCTGAAAATTAGTTCTCTGGAAAAGTTGCTGGAGCAACCATTTAATTAGCCTAAACTTCTAATCGGCTAGCGGAAGAGCTACTGTAGTTGACTGTTTGGGCTACTACGGTTGGGATCCAGAATGCAAAGGAATAAAACAAAGATAGATAACATTTGAATATTACAATCCCAAGTGATCTATGAAGGTTTTTCTAAGAGATGAACATAAAAACTTAAAACAAACCTGCAGGAAAGTCAAGCTTAAATAAAATTTAAAATGCAACGAATCAAATTGCAACACAAATAGACCTAACAATATTATTTCCACAATTAGAACCCTAACCCTAGTAATCATCAACTAGAAGAGAAGACTTGAAGAAGGCTAGAAGAGAGGAAGGGGAATATATAAGATTGAATTCTAGTGTATGTCCAATGCAAGCTGACAATGGTGCCGGTAAGAAAAAGTTTGGCTATGTAGGTTGCTGGCCCACCAAGGGAAAATGGTAGGTCGAAGAGGACGTGGATAAAGATAGTAAAAATTGATCTGAAGGAGTGCAGCTTATCTGAGGTTTTGGCTAAGGATTGATTGGAATGGAGAAACATCATTGTAGCCAACCCCAACATAGTTGGGAGAAGGCTTTGATGATGATGGTGATGTTGATATTAATAAACAACAGATGACTCTGGAGTAAATAATTTTTTCTTTGTTAGTACCTTTTTGGTAAATTATATAGTAAGAGCCAACCACATGTTCTTTTTTTTTTTTTTTTTTTTTTCTAGGCTACCTGTGAATTCAACCCCCTCATACCCACCTACCCTACTAAATCGGCACTGGCTCAAATTTGATCTTACCCTTCAAATGAATGCTATCATTATCCAACAAAGTTTTTGAGGCAAAGCTTATCCACAACAAGACCTTATTATCTCACCTGCTATATGATTACCGTCGTGTGGATCCCACAAAGAAAACCACACCATATTATTGTCTTGTTGGTGCATATTACATCAGGCCTCGTACATTTGTGAGTAGAACAATGTGGCATAAGTACATCATAGATTTTTTTCTACAAATCTTCTCAATCTTGAATCTAGTAATAGCAGCATCCATTCCTCTTCCAACTGTGTCATATAACGAGCACACTTTTTAATGGCAATGAAGTCATTGCTCTTGATTTAATAATTTATTACTTTCTTGATTAATGCAGGAACGATTTTATTTTGGAGACCATGTTTTACCTTTCTTTGAAACTGGGATCCCTCTGCTGAAGCAACGTCTTCACCAGCTTCCTGATGTTGACAATGTGGGTAAAGTATCTCTCTGTTTTTTTTTAATCTGCCTTAATGTCAATTTCTATTGACTTCTATGGTTTTTAATTTGCAACTCTTAAAAGACCCCTTTAAAATTTTCTCTGTGAGCTGGTTATTGTCAAAGTGCATTTATTATTGAAAAAAACTTACTCGTTGATTTTTTGCTTTGGTTTGTTGCCTGATATTTAAATTTAGATTTTCTCCAGATAAGTGTGGCATTTCCCGATGATGGGGCATGGAAGCGATTCTACAAGCAATTGCAGCATTTTCCCATGGTTAGAGTCTTCTTGCTGAAGGATGTTCAATGTGCCTTCAATAAATATTAAATAAACTTACCATTGTCTGTATAAGTGGGTTTATTATTTTTCGATGGTGCTATTGCAGGTTGTTTGCACAAAGGTTCGTGAAGGTGATAAAAGGATTGTCCGTCTTAAGGAGGGGAATCCTGAAGGTCGCCATGTTGTCATTGTTGATGACCTTGTTCAGTCAGGAGGGACACTGATTGAATGCCAGGTACAACTTACTTATCCTTTCCCTTGTATTGCCTTTCTTTCGTCAAGTTAGTGGGTTCACTGCTCTCTCTAGTCTCTAGTCAATTACTTTTGAGTCTAGATTGAGCGGGGTTCACTGTACACTCCGTGCTAGATTGTTGAAACATTGTCAAGTTATTGCAGTTGGTATTAGAAAGTTCTTTTGTGCAGCCCTTACATGGTTAATAAGCTCTTTTTATCTTTAAAGCCTACACAGACCAAATTTGAGAGGAGGGTCCATTGGTGGGGACTCGAGTCATTCCGAGTTATGCTGAATTGCCAATTTAGTGTTCTTCATTTGCCATCTACTTTATACGTTTTCCCAAATAAGGGCTATTGTGTAAATCTTCTCTGATACAACAAGCTTATTGAAAATTAGTGAATGTGTAACTTGCTACATGCTATTATGTGAACTTTCTTAGCAGATGACACTACTATTTATTGTTATTACTGTTAACTTTTCTCAGAAAGTTCTGGCTGCTCATGGTGCGACAAAAGTAAGTGCTTACGTCACTCATGGTGTGTTCCCCAGATGCTCATGGGAGCGATTCACACATGAGAATTCTAGTAAGTGCTCTCACTACTCAAGTACACTCTTTTAAAAATTCACCAGGGTCTAATTTCTACTTGCATTGCTTCCAGAGGGTTCAGAGAAACCTTTCACATACTTTTGGATTACAGATTCCTGCCCTCATACTGTGAAAGCCATTGCAGACAAGGCTCCTTTCGAAGTGTTGAGTCTTGCAGAATCCATTGTGGATGCCCTTCAAATTTGAGAGGCCTTGTGTTAGCAGGATATGACCACTGATGGGGCACTTGAAAACGGAGCCCTATTAGAACTATCAATTTGGTACATATTTTTTATTTTTTTTTGGGCTTGAAATCACATTATTTTTGTCAACCAGTCTCAATTTGTTGTGGATATTCGAATAATAGATAATTTATACATAGTCAATGCATTCATCTATGGATAATTGGATATTCAGGTGAACCTTAAATTTATGACTCTATCCAGTACTTAGGGCTGCGTTGAGGTCACCTCCGGTCCTAGACCCAACTTGATTGGTTCTATAGTGGATCTAGACACAAGCAAGATCAGTCGAGGTCAAAGCAATAAACCCAACCTGACCCACCCAAAAGAGGCCTATCCAAGTTGAGTCTGTTTCTGGTAAATTACAGTGTTGCCGTTGCTACGGCTGTTAAGAAAGGGAGACCTGCTTTTGGATGCTCTGATTTCCATGGAATGTATTTTTTCTGGGAAGTAACACTGCCGAATAGAAGCTACAAAAGGATGTGGAAGGTGCTTCACAAATCACAATGGTTGATCTTTGGACATGTATGTTTTGCATTGTTCAACCACTTTCTTTGGTGCACAGCAAGTGCTTGGCCAATGTCCACTTCTACATCTGTGGAACATGTCATTAGGACGGTGGGGTGGATTCTGGTTGGGGCAGACAACTTCTGGTGATTTTTGAATTTTGAAGGGGGACTTTTAAAACCACCTCGTGTGGAGGAGTTATTTCTTCCACATCTAAAACTAACATTTGCTTCAAGAACTGCAGAAGAGCTAGTTGGTCCGTTTTCTCCAACATATGCTCTTCTGAAACCTTTTCATGACATGTCTTAATCGAGAAATAATATTAAAGACGACAGAGTTGTATTCAAATACTATTTTATAATCCTGTAATCTCTGGTTTAACCATTCATTTTGGGTAGCTGGTAGTATGACCATCTTCTGGTGATCATACATATCCTTCAGGGATTTCCATAGGCCTGCTGGGTCTTCCTCAGTAAGTTATTCATTTTTTAGATCTTCATGTATGTGATGGCGCAGGAAGATGATAATTGTCCACATTTATCTTAAGTGCTTTAAAATCAAGTTTAGCCATATTTGACATCATACAAGAACTGTAATAAAAAATATATATTAAGTTAACCATGTGCAGATACTCAATAAAGTAAAAGGAATTAGAAGGAATTTTAACACGAGAAAAAAAAATGGCTAATGAAAAGTTAGAACATCAGATTCTCAACTTAGAGAATCAGAACTGCTGGTTCTGTCAAGACTTCAAGCTTGATTTAGAACTTCAAGTTCATAATACATGAAATTAGAACTACAGGTTCTGTCAAATCTTCAAATTTGAAGTATAACTTCTTGTTTCGTCACATTTTCATGTTTAATTTCATGGTTGTATAATTTATTTTGATTTTTAATAAAAAACTTCAGGTTTTGATTTATGGATATAAATCTACAGGTTCATATCAGTACTCCAACTTCTAGGACTGTTGGTCCATGGATAGGTGAACTTCAGGATCACTTTTAGAATTTCTGGTTCTATTTTATGATCTATTTATAGTATGAATAAATTTAAATTAAAAGAGATAAAAAAAATCATGCAAGAAGATAAGCGTAACCAAGCACTATAATTATAGTAAATAATTTAGATTTGAACTATGGTTTGAAAATCACTTACCGTGATTGCAGTCTAGAAAAAAATATTTTAACCGTTGAAATTTCTAATCTGTTGCGTCTATTAGGTAGTGTTCGTCGTTATGAATTTACACAAATAACCCGTTCGTCGATCGAAGGTCAGATAAAGAAGTTAGGGTGGGTAAAAGATTCTTAAAAGGGAGTTGCTATTGGCACACAGTTTTTAACTTTTTCCACACAAATTCTCTCTACACACATTCCTATAATTTAAAAATTACATTAGTTCTTTTCACACACACCAAAATTTCCTAAACTACCCATCCCTCCATTTCCCCTTTCTTCCCACACACAAATCAGATTTTTCTTCCCTATCTCTTCTTTACCATTTTTTCCATCTTAGATTACCTTTTTTCTCCATGAAAACTTGTTATGGGGATAGATTTTCATTCAATTTAAATTTTTACAAACAATGTTAGTGTTTTTGAAAGCATTTGGGTTGCATTTTATCCATCATCGCAAGGGTTTTTAACCCAAAAATCACGACTCTGTTCGGTCTCTGAGTGACCGAACATATTACAGGTGTTCGGACCTGAGTGTCCGAACAAAAGAATAGTATTCGGAAACTCAGGTCAAAAATCATTGTTCGGTCTTTAAGGTCCGAACAGATGGCATATGTTCGAAACTATAGGTCCGAACATATGCATTATGTTCGGAACTATACATCCGAACATATACCATCTGTTCGGCCCTGAAATACTGTACATTTTTGGAACTTGGAAACTCGTTCCAGGAGACAAAAAAAAATAAAAAATAAAGGTATGTGAGTAAAGATGAGTTGCCTTGAAGAAGAAAATGGAGGAATGTGAGTGAAGATGAGTTGCCCAAGGTAGATGAGGAAGTGGAGAGTGAGATGAGTGGGAGAAGAACAAGATGAGGTTGTGTATGAAAAGATAATGGGTTTTGAGTTCTTATGGGATAATAGATATTTTAATCATTTCATGAAGGGGTAAAAATATAATAAAAAAAAAAAGATAAATTGCTTATGTTTATGTTTGAAAAGAAAAATTCTGTGTCAGAGTAGCAGCACTCTTCTTAAAATTGTGCCAAACGAAACAAATCCTTGCAAATCGCGCCCCGCAAATCCTCTTTTTTTTTTTCCAATTGGGCTGTTGCTTGCAACACATGCCAAACGAGAAGCTAGTTGTTGCCTCCTTGCAACAGTCAACAAGAAAAAACAAGGGAGAGGTCAAAAAGTACTTGTTGCACGTTTTTCGAGGCAGATAGTTGTTGCAACAATCAACAATAGTAAAAGTACTTGTTGCACGTTTCTTGAGGTAGAGAGTTGTTGCAGCTATCAACAATAGTAAAATCTCTTTGCACGCTTCTCGAGGCACTAAAAAAAAAAGAGTGACTTGTTTTTTTCTTTGGTATCGTGATGATAACATATTAAATAAAAAATTGTGATGATAACATATTAAATAAAAAATAGAGATTAAAAAAATTATTAGATTAAGAAGAGAAAATTTTTCTATTATCTTGTTATATCTGTATACAAATAAAAAGGAAGATGCCCTAGTTATATTCAAAATAATCTTATAAGAGAGGAACCATGATTCTAACTCCAATTCATCTTAAATGGGCTTCCACTCAAGATCCATATCTTATAACATATCATTTTATATTTAATTCCAATTGTTTTAGGGGCATTTGGTCAGAAGTCCATCAACTTTGGTTTTTATTGTAAACGGTCTACGTGTTTTTTTCGTAGAGTCAAAAGGTCCTTTTACAAGTTTTAAACACTTAAAAAGTCTACAGTGTCCCTCTTAATACACTATATTTGGAAGAGAATTCAAATGAAAGAGTAAGAAAGTAAAACCATTTCTATCTTTGAAGAAATGAAAGAGAAAGAATCGGAAGTCACGGTAGTGACGGAAGGTGCTCTACAACGGTACTCCATAACCATAGAAAGGAACAAAAAATAGAAATTGAGAGAGAAGAAGACAGAAGGAGTTCTTCGGACCAACAGAGAATAAGAGAGAACTTGGCTTAGGAATGAGGGTTCAAAGGGGCAAATTAGTCATGAAAATATATGACGTCTCCAGCTGTTTGCAATATAAACATTAGAGAAAGTTGTTGGACTAGATGCCTTAGAAGACTGTGCTTATGAACAGTTGGCTAATTTACCCATTGTTTTAATGTGAAGGACATGCAACATCATGGCGAGGACACTTTTATAAGGGCCGAGTGAAAATGGGTTGGATCACATCCATCTTCAACATTCCATCAGTGAATCATGTCGTCTCACTACATTTCTTGGTGTACGTGCATCAACCTCGATTTGGCATCTTCGTTTGGGTCATCCCGCCCGCCCTTCCTGTTATTCAACAAATAAAAGGCTCTTATGACATTCCAATAAAGGACTCAATCAATTAAAAAGGAGAGGGACTCCACAGTTGAGCAGACCTACATTTCAAAATAGGCACCCTCTATATATAAGTTGTTAGAAACGAGTAAAAACCAGGATCTCTAGACATTACGTACAGATCACTGCGGAAATAACTTTGAACTAATATGATTAAATTATACTTGCAAGATTTCTCTGATTTCATCTCGGTCTTACAGCAACCCGAAAACCTCAAGATCTTCTACTGTATTTCTATATGTTTGAACTCGCACCAGGGAGTGAGCCTCTTCTGCGAGTTCTCCTCTGCTCTCTAAAAACCGAGACTTCTCTCTTACTTTTCTTATTTTTAATCTAGACAACAATAGCGCATATTTATAAGCTACAATAGGGACCTTACGAAGGAAATAAGAATAGGCTTATTATGGAAACAGGAAACCCTAATTCGACCCAAATTAGAATCCTAGTTTCATAAATTATAATTCAGTCCAGCAAAGAATTATAATTGCACTCCTGTCCTTATTCTCAAAATAATATTTCGAGCTTCTTGTTATTAAATGCTTATCAATCTCCCCACGTTAAGATTTCAGATATCCATCGATTAAATAATTACCGACATCTATATTTAATCGATATCTTTATAATTCTTTGAGACCTTACACTTAACTTATTTAATATGTCGACACAAAGTCCACCTGCAGGGTTTGACATAATCAAAACTTAAAAGCTTCATCAAGAGGATATCATCAATCTCTATTACCGGATGTGGATTCCGTCAATAAACTAATATCCACCAACACGTAGTGCAATCATTCAATTCACTGAGATTATTGACCTATAAAAAGATCTAACTCCTTCATAAATCAAAATGTCAAACACTAAATGTATGTGTCTATTATTTATGTCGGGATTAAGAGTACAAGCACTCATAATAACCATTTGGGCGTTCATCATCTTATATAACCAGTATGAAGACAATAAAACCAAAAACACGGTCATGTTCAATACACATAGTGTACTAGCATAATGAGTCGAAACTATACCGTTACCCACAGCCAAGACAAACCTGCTGAAACATCATGCTACAATCGTACTGATGGTATGTTCAAATCCATCTAGATTGTAAACAACAACTTATATTCTATAAGAACGGACAAATAAGTCTTCCGTGTATAAGTAAAACTCTACGCACCAACTTGTCTACTTTATAGAATAAAAGACACTCACATGCATAATAATGTAGTCATTTGCCCATACAAAATCTCAGTTAGATGAGAAGACAAAATATACTAAAAATGAATCAATCAAAGACAAATGCATAAAGTATGTTTTTAATATAAATTTTCAACATAAGTGGTACCCTCAAATTGTATGTCTATCCAAGTTTATTCCACAGTTGGATTGATTGTTTGATGGAAAACATGAAACCCCATCTTATATTCATTATCACATTTTTCATGAAACAGTCAATCCTGCAGTGGAACAAACTAGGATTGCTAGGATTATGTAAGATTTGAGGATCCCCCAGATACGCAGAGGCTATTTATTTTGTATAATTCAAATTTCGATAGGTGTTTCCCACTGTGGAGTTCTAGTCATTTAACTGAGGGTTTCTATAAGTTATAAAGCATTAGTGGAACTAGACTCAGAGTCTTGGTAGAAATGACATGCTAGCGAATTTTGTTTGGCAACTAGTAATTTTCGTAACCCTAAGAGGTAGCTCAACTGGCCTAGGACAACGGATTGCTCTCGGAGGTTGAAGGTTCAAAACTGTGCTACCACACTGAGACCACAGTGGATTTACCCAGCTCTCCATGGGCTTGAGGGGATTAATCCGGCCAAAAGGGCCGGGACACCCTCCATTGTTAAAAAAAACAAAAAAAGTAGTAAGCTCCATGGTAGAAAATAAAAAAAAAAAAAAAAAAAAAAAACACCTGTACCGTGTTTGGTTAGTCAAGATAAGTGGAAGATAAAGTTTTAGCAACCGGGAAGAAGGTTACATTTTTACTTTAACAGACCCAAAAGATTTCACCTTACAAAAGACAAGTGGTTACTTAGAGGGCGTTTGCCTTTTACACATGAGATGCGTAAATGTAGTTTACATATGGAAATGTTCCATATGTAAATTTCACATATGTAAGCTTTACACATGCGTTTCAGTTTACAACGTTTGTCTACTGTTGTCATTTTCATATCATTTACGCATGTAAATCATTTTACCACGTTTGTTTGAACTACGTATGAAAATGATAAATTTTTATTTTTGTAAATTATATTGTTAGCAGCAATAGTTAGGAGCACTAAAAATGGTCACCACCTTTTGTTCCTGTAAATGTTTGGATGATTTTCAAACCATGAAAACATGGAAAAGCAAAAAGAAGTTTTGCTATAATAAAAAAAAATGAAAAAAACACATGTCACCAGTTAAATCCCTCCATGATTAGCCAATAAAGTGGGACCAACTGCACAAGATATACAATTAAAATATTCTAATGCATCTCCACTATATACCAAAAATAGTAACTTTTCGATCATTTCTATAGATATACTTTTTAAATCCATATAAACAAAAAAGCCCAAACCATAAAAAGATTTATGGTGTTTCAAACTTATATAAATAAAGTAACCCATCATTTCTATCAATGAAATCATGGTGTTTCAAAAAAGAATTTACCATGTGCCCTTTACAAAATAAACAGACGTCGCATTTTCAAAATGAATATCCCTCCATATGAAAAAAAGGAGAGAATTCCTGCATGTCAGTTCATCGAGCTCTTCTATTAACATTAGCATCCCACATCTCTAATACCATTGCATCTCGTAAGCAATAAGCATATTGACTATCAGATTCTTCATTGTTCACTTCATTCTGACGATCATCATTATCTTCATCATCAATGAATATTCTTTCATGACAATGACGTTCATATAATTCATCCATACTAGGACTTCTCTTCATGATAAAGTTGTGTAATACAGCACATGCATTTACAATCTTTACATGTGTCTTGATAGGATAATTACAAGGTATATGTGTCAAAATTGGAAACCGTTCCTTCCACAGGCTAAATGTCCTTTCAATAACATTTCTCAGCTTTGCATGTCGATCGAAGATTAAAAAGCTCACTAGCTGTCCTGGGAGCCAATGCTTGAGCTCCAAATTCCTTTAGATGATATCGGGTCCCACGATATGGTCCAATAAAACCTCACCTATTACCATATCCAGCATCAACAAGAAAATACTTTCCTATAAAGATTCAATATGACAATTATCAGAAGATTGCAACATGCTTAACTAGTTTTCAAAAATTATAATAACTTTCAAATTTACATCTTGAAATAAATATACCTTCTGGAACTTGAAGATTGTAGAGTCCCCTATTTTGTAGAACATCGGATAAAACTTTTTGATCGTTGGCTGATCCTTCAAAACCAGCACATACAAACTGGAACATCATGTCAAAACCAACTATTGCCATTACATTATGTGCAATAAAACCTTTTCTACATCGATATCGTTGTTGATCTTTAATTGATACCCATGCTAGAACATAAGTGCCATCAATGGCACCGATGCAGTCCTATCCCAATATAGCAAAAACATTTATCATCAATAACAATTTAAACATTCATCATAGGGAGTAAAAGATACTACCGTATAAATTATTTATGTACCTTAAAAAAAGGGTAAAATACTGGATTGAGTGCAATCTGAGCTGGAGTAGACATTTCTAGTCCAAGAAGCTTTACATAATCTGGGCAGATATATAAAAGCGCGTCTAGAACAGCATTGAAATACTTGCTAATTGTTTGGCCCGAGTGTTGAAATTGAATTAGCATTATTTGATTTCTCTGACTATGACCTATAGTAGCTAGAAAGATGGCCACCTGTTCTTCTACAGAAACTCTTTTAGTTGCACGCAATAGCCTTTCTCTATTTAGTAAATCACATAATTCTAAAAACACATCGGTCCTCATGCGTAGTAAAACATAGGCATTACGGGGATTACTCCTAATGAGGTACTAAGTAAACTCATGGCCAGACAGAGACAACTCATGTACTCGCTTCCTTTTTTTTTATCCTCTTTTGTTTATAGTGATGGTCTCATAAAAGTAAAACTGTAATCATTGCCATTGCTATTGCGTGTAAAAATACGATCGTCTTCTTTATATCCATTACTTTTGCACTGCTAGAAAATTGATTGACAATTATTAGAATAGAAAAACTAACATAGCATAATAATCCACACTATATATCAACATGATTAATCTACATAATCCATAGATCACAATAAGAAAAATGGGAAAATGAGTACATTATAACATTCATCGTAAATGAAACAACACTAATAACATAGAGTCATTTCAAATTATAACATGACAAAAAAGCAAACTGAGCCCCATGAAAAAAAAAAAAAGCAAATTGAGTCCCATGATAAAAAAGCAAACTCAAAGCCATAAAAAAGCAAGCTCAGCAAACTAATGATCCTAAATAGAGCCACTTAGCTCCGCAATGAGCCATGCACGACGTCGATCTTTTGTTGAAAATGCAAGAAATTGACTAGCCACTTGTGGATCCTTCAATAGCCTGAGAGCCCTTACTTCTAAAGTAAGGTCTAAATCCAACTCTTCGATGGCAGCAACAATGTCAGCTTGGCTTGGCCCTGATTGAGCCATCTTGTCAGCAAGGTAGATCAAAGTAGTGTTTATATCCTTAATTGCACATGCAAGTTCATAATCGTTTTTAGTTTCATACTGCACATTGGGTTGAGAACTACCAGTTGAGCATTTTCTGACACGTAATGCTTCAGAGACAACTTCATCCATCTTATCAGAGCTACTTGATTCCCCTGCCACATCATGGATGTTTGCTTAGGGGGCTTCCATCGGATGTGGTGGACGTTGGTTAGTCAACAACACATCTCTTCCATCATTGATTGAATCTCCATATATAATAGCAAACTTTTCATAGTTGTAAACGCTTCTTCGTCAATAATAATCATAGTCAGGGTGTGCCTGAATTAGACAAGTGTGATCAAAATAAAGTAACAATTATTGAGTTAACAATGTTTAATATAATATGAAGATATATTTATAATTACTCACCTTGACATAATCATCTCACACTTGGTCACTTGCAGTAACCCTTTTTGTAACGTCATCCCAACCAAAACCACTTAATCCCATGAGAGTCTTGATATGATTGTAATGATGTTTTATCGTTCTTAAGCGATTTCTGATTTTATCTTTAACACATTCACTGCCATATTTTTCTTTCATCTTTCTTTCAATCTCCCTCCACCCTTCCGTAGTCCATCCAGTTCCATCCTTTCGCCCGAGATTGATTTGTTCTATCAATATATCAGCTAAGTATTTATCTGCAGACTCCGACCATGTGGTATTCTTCTTTTCCCTCCTACCACTCTTTTTTCCAGAAGATGTACCAACATTAATGCATTCAACATCTTCGCCGCATATTTTATTATCCATTTCTATATAGCATAAAGAGTTATTAAAAAAGCTGATTAGATACAAAATCCATCGGTGATTGGACAACCAAGATAAACATCCCTTGATGAAAGTTTCAATTGATTAATAACAAGTCTGCATCGAATGGATATATATTATATAAACTTCTTGTAATAAAACTTAGATATGAATAATATCAGAAAGAGTGTAAAATGAAACCAATTCCAATTCAGAATGGGTACCAATTAAAAATAAACCCAATCCATGATTCAAGTGTGTGAATGGTTGGATTAATCAAATGTGGGTCTCTTATTTGAAAGCCTAAAAGGACAAATATATATGCTTTTCACCTTTCTGCTAGGAGTAAATATGCAGAGAAAGTTGGAGAGTGCCAAGTGTAGAGGTTCCTTTTTCTAACTTTGACCATTAGCCAAGAAAACAGATGGGCCTTTGGACCAGTTGAAGCTGCAGGACCACCCCCTGAGTCCAAATACCAGGGTCTCTTTTTATTTTTATTTATTTATTTATTTTGCCTTAGATTATTTCTGAAGGACCATTTGGACCAGTTGAACTAAGAAAGATCCTTGCCAGAGAAATCTGTCACCCTCAAATACAACCAGCATAAAAATATTCTTGTTGTTTGACAGTAAGTTCCCTTGCTAAATCCATGTACCAACAAAAAATTTCAGAAATTAGCCAATACCCTGTAAGAGTTTATCTTTGTAATTCTAGCATATGTTTTTCGCAGTTTCGTTAATTATTCGATGACAAAATAATGTGACACTAGACAATCCATAATAACCTGACTTCTCTGATTGAGTTTCAGGATTCATATAATCTGTTATACATGCATCCCTCCCCACTATGGTAAAAACCATCCAGACATATTTTTACCCTTTCAGATGATCCAAATGAAACTTTAATCCTGACTTCCTAAAGATGATTAGATATAAAGTAACAGTAATGCCTCAAGACCAGGGGGTTACTTAAATCACTCTTTTTTCTTAAACTCTCTTTTGAAGTACAAATATCATAAATAGTCATACTTGGACAAGATAACCTTGTTTTTCCTAATCATGCCCAAGATATAGCACATTCTTTACCATTATATTAATATGCTTGTATATAGGAAGAAAAAAATAAAGAGACTCTAACAAGAGTGTTTAAGACTCACGAGTTGAGTTCTTGTATCCAAAATGGCTGCTGCAATGTGCACTTGGTTCTACCACCTATACAAACAAAAGATGAAAGTCTTACTATTTTACTAAGAAAGCCTCCAATATCTTTCAATCAACATCTCATCAAGCAAAGAGAATCAAAGAAACCCATAGGAATGTTCACATCTCATCAAGCAAAATTTTTATTTATATCCACAAGAGTGGCCCAAAGAGAATCAGGAAAACTCATATAACTGTATATGGAAAGCTATGAAACAGAGGGTGGCGTTTTGGGGGGATGGCTGGAGGCATGGGTCATGGCCGGTGGGGAAGTTGATGGATTGCAGCGCCGTCAGCTCCTTGGGGTCGAGGGTCGATGACGGCGACGGAGAAGAGGAAGGAGATGGGAGAGAAGGCTATGATGCAAGAGAAGGAGAGGGAGAAAGGGAGGCAATGGGCCGGAGGGTGGAAGATAAGAGGAGTGGGAGAAAGATAAACAGTAATGTGGGTTTTGGTTTGAATTCTTCCATACCTCATGAAAGAAGAAGAAGAAGAAGAAGGAAAAAGAAACAAGGGGATGGAAGTTGGAATGAGATGGATGTTGGGTGTGTTTTTCTGATTTGGGTCAGGGTGTGAGGGAGGCTGAGAAAGGTGAAGACTACAGTACCTTGCCCTTTCTCAATCTCTCTGTCCGCACGTCGTGCTGCCCTTTCTCAATCTCTCTGTGTTCGCACGTCGTGCTGCCCTTTCTCAATCTCTCAGGGTGTGAGGGAGGCTGAGCAACAAACATACCTTGCCCTTTCTCAATCTCTCTGTTTTGTTTATGTGGACATATCAGAGGGATTGAGATAGAGAGAGAGAGAGAGAGAGAGAGAGAGAGAGAGAGAGATTACATAGAAAGAGATAATGAGAGAGAGATTGGAGAAAGGGGGAGAGACGTGAGAAAGGAGAAAGAGATGGGGGTGAGCAACGCATACCTTGGCAGTAGTAGGGTTTGGAGCACCAAAGAGAGGAGACTTCGTTCCGGAATGGGAAAGAAGAAAAGGAGACGTCTTGTTTTTGCGTTGGAGAGGGAAGTGGGGTTTTTTTTAGTGGGTCTTGTTTTTTGTGTTGGAGACATTTCAAACCCGGGATACTTGTGACAGAACAAATTATCTCCGTACTGGGCGACTTTTTAAGTGGGGTTTCATTACACACCATTTCCATATGGGATTTCTTTTACCATCCATGAAGGTGTGAAAATTTAGGTTCGAAAATGAGTACATTTTCACACCATTTTCACATGAGATTTACATATGTGATGTGTAAAACAGTGCAAACAAACGTGATGGTACGTAACATTCACGCATGTGCATCATTTACATACGTAAATGGTTGCAAACAAATGACCCCTTAGTGTTTGTTGACTTTTTCATGTCACTTTACCTTGCTTTACATCATTAAAAAAAGGCATCTTACTTTACCTGTATTTACCGGATATTATCTTTTTCATTAATTTGACATTTGCTTTAACTTTACTAGTAAAAATAAACAAACATGATGCAGCCGGTTGAACCAAAAGTAAGATGTGCCTCCCATTATGTTTTCTTCCTTATAAAATGAGATCCAGAGATACTAATGTTTGCAATCAGTTTTAAGTGATTAAGAGCTTGAAAAATAGAGTTGCCAATCGGGCACCAACTATTTCGCAAGTCTATTTTGAGGCTCTTATTATCTTAAAGAGGTTTTAAAACAGATTAAGTACATTTGGTAACCACTGCAACCCCCTCCATTTCAAACCTTAAATAGACCTCCAACGTCTTTTCGGCCCAGCTCCAAAAACCAACTGAATCAAAATAGAAACTCACGTCTGAAGTGGAATGAATCGATAATTGGGCGTTGATATGGATTTCTCCATTCTTTTCTCTTTTATTTTAATTTCAGAACCAAACATGATGATCCGAATCGTTGGAAGTCTTAAGAAGACCACACACGGTTAAGGAATCAAATTTAGGCCGTTGATTTGTCATAGATCTCGAGATATTTGCAAAGAGTTGTAGAACCATGGATTTGGGCTTTTGGACTTTTGCTGCCTCATAATCATGATCCGATCCATCAATCCTCATTGGAAGACTGATTTCGTCCAAATCTCAAGATAATGATGAAAACATGTAGCCGTCGGAAAGCTCAGGTTAAAACAAAGGAGTACTTGAAATGTGATTTTTATCTGTCCTTTTTTCATTTTTTTTTTTCATGAGTTTCGGGCTAGTAAACTAAGATCCGAACAGTTGGATCACTAGTCCAAACTCTAAACATAGTTATGGGCTCAAATTTTGAGCCGTTGATCTATCACAGGTCTTGGGATATTTGCAAAAAAACCGTAAACCACTTGATATTATTTTTTGGGTTTTATGGGCCCCATAAATAGGACCCAAATTGTTAAAGCTATTTGGAAGGTTAAATTTGGCTATGGGGTCAAATTTCAAAGCTTGATTCCTCGTAGATCTTGAAAGATATGCAAAAAAAGCTTTTAACAATGATTTACAAAAGTCTATTTCAATGAGTTTCTGTGTGTTGCCAAATTAAACTATTTTTAAAGCATCTATTTCAAACAGGGTCATTTGAAACGGATCGAACAACAAATTCCTTGTGATAAGTAGTGTGCCCCACCACAAAATCAATTTTCTATGTTCCACAAGTTTGCCATAATTCCAAAATTATGGAAAAACGCCTCGATTTAGAAAGCCAAAGAATTGAGTTGACTCAGAGAGTCATTAATTTTAGCTGAGTCAAGAAAGTCAACTCAATTAGATAAAGAGAAATATTTTTTTTCTAAAACGAGCACAAAGTCAACGAAGTGTGATTGAATTAACCCATGTTTGGTGAAAACTAATTAGGAATGAGTCTCTCATAATCTACCATTTTTCAACTGAGCAGAGTAAATAGAGGGATTTTCCTTAGGCAAATTGACTCACTGAGTTTTAGAACCATGCCTATTGCCTAACAATGAAATTAAATCAGATTCTTGAAGAAACAGACTCAAACCATGCCTATTGTCCATTGACTCCATTTCGCTCCCACGCTTTTTGCTCTAGCTCTTGCTTTGTCTTGACAAAACAATGCAACTTAGGTTGCTCAAACTCAAAAGATCTCAAGTGTTTCTCAGTTGACTCTTATTGTACCTTGAAACAAAATAAAGAGAAGAATTCCCTAAAATAAAGGCACAAAATATATTTATGGACTTAATGGATTAGCTTTTGGATAATAATTTAACTACCCAACTACACCTAAAAGCATAACATTACTTGTGTAAGTGCAAAAACTGTAACTCACAAGATTAGAGGGTGCCTTAGAGGACTTAACCAAATGACTGTTGAGAGTTGACTGCTTCTGGGTTAGGAGACCTGAAAGGGAAAATAAAGGAGGTCAAAGGACCCTGACTGTGGGCAGCACAGGGCTCTCTTATGCCTCAGTTAGTGTGAATACTGAATTGAGGATAGAGAAGAAGAGAGGCAGAATGCATGTGTATTCTTTCATGCGTACCTGGTTTTTTGGCTCAATCTCTGCTTATATAGGAGTGCTTCCATACATTTTATCATGGGTTTGATGATCTGGCAGCTGAGGTCATCAGCCCACAAAAGAATAAATGAAGGTCCATCACAGCCCACAAAATAATAAATGCCAGTCTGATCAGCCCATGTTGCATTAAATGCTAGTCACATTGGGCCTGGTCCTATCTGGACTTACTGGTAACAAGGATCCCGCCGGATCCCTTCTTGGGCCTCCCCCTGATGGGGCCGCAGCCAGAGGATACTGCTTTGTCGGAGGCTTGATAAAGACGTTGAACGGCTAGGATGACATCTGTCTTGTCAACATGTGCCTGGAGGCAGGAGATGTTATCAGCATGCGCCTCGGCTGGCAGCCTTCATAGTTGCAGCCGGATCGCATACTGAGGTCGGGCCCATAGCCGAGGTCGAAATCAGCCGAATTGAGGGCATCATCTTGATCACGGCTAGCGCCCTGGCACTATAGCCGGGATGCGCTCAGCCGGACTGAGAACCAGAGTCATACAGGAGCTAAACGTAATCTCAGGATGTTTAGGAACTTCCCCACACAACTTGAAACTCATTTTGAATAGTTAAATATTCACGATATTAAACTCGAATGTACACTTAGTTTTTTGTCTTGAAACTCATCAAAACTGTGAAGCTTATATAAAAGAGAGAAAGTAAATGTCATGAAATGGATGTTGGGATATAGGTATATATTAGTTATCATGTATGATTTGCTCCATGGGCATTATATTGCATGATAAAATAAAAAGTTCTTATACATACCAAAGTATTACAATCTTTACTTTAATAAATGTCTAAAAAGATCAATAAATGTCATGAAATGGATGTTGGGGAAGAAGTCACAGGTATTGGTATGTTATTTATCATGCATGATTTCCCCCTTTGCATCATATATGCATGATAAAATAAAGAGTTCTCTTTTTTCATAAAGATGGAAAATTATACAATTTTTACTTTAATTTCTCACTCAGTTAATATCTTATTTTATCTTTTTCATTGTACCTTAAAACCAGATAAGGAGAAAATTTTAATACCATGAATGTACAATATTATATTTATGAACGTACTATATTAGCTTCCCAAACGTACAGAAAATCGTAATGCAACTCAAGAGATATTAAAGTCTGAAATATACTCTTGATTTTTTTAAAAAAAACTCCTCACAACTCTAAAACATATATCAAATAAAAAACAGTGAAAATATTATTAAATATCATGAGAAGGATGTGGGAAGAAGCCACCGATTTTGATACATTATTTATCCTGAGAATTTACTCACAGCATACATGATAAACTAAAGATTTTTTTTTATTTTTATAGATCATGTGATGTTTCTAAGGATTGTAACTAGGCACCATTGCATCACTAGTTCCTTCTTTTCATTTATAGTTTTTAATTAATAGTATATACTTCCACACAAGTGGGAAAATGAAGCCCACAAAGTAAATTATTGGGCAATCGAGTGATATGTGCGGTTGCCAACAAACTGCTCTTGATTGGTTGTTAATTAGTTAAATATGGTTGTTTTTGTCGATATAAACTATGTAGTCTTATTCTGAGTTTAAATTAAATTAATATTATAGTGTTTAGATGATTAAACAACCTTACATATGCATATATGTTAAATTTTTAGGGTTAAACCGTGCACCGCACGAGACTCACCGCTTGTTAAACTCAAAGCCATCTGGAAAACCTCTTTATTTATGCTTTCTCCCTCCGTTTCCTTTCTAATGTGTTTCTCACTCCCACGCTCTCTGCTATCACTCTCTCCTTGTCTAAGAAAACAACGCAACTTTATAATTCTTAAAGGTGGGTCATAAATGGTGAGCCAAATTGTAAGTTCTATAAATGTTAGGCACACATTGTGAATCCTATGGATGTGGCCATATGTTCGGATTGCGGGTACCACATTGTAATTTTTAAAGGTGGATCTCGTGTTTACAATCAATAAAAAAGATAGCCCGACATTATAATTCATATAAAGGTGGACCCGCATTCTATGAATGTGTTGCTCCCATGTTCACCACATTATAATTTCTAAAGGTGGATCCTTAGTCCATAATCACAAAAAATGTGGCTCCACTTTATAATTAATAAATGTGGCTCCACATTATATACAAACTTAAAATAAAAACCATTTGTAAAACCTCTTCATTTATACTCTCTCCCTCCTATTCCCTTTTATTTTTCTTCGCTCCCACACTTTCTACAATAGTTATCTCTTTCTTTGTCTCTGGAAAAACATGCAAGTGATGCAACCATTTGCAAGAGAGGATTTTCGATGCGTAACCAATGATGAATATAATTTAGATTAGTGGAAGATTAACCGAGTACAATTAATAGAGGATTAGCAAGTGTGAGGGGCTTGGATTAGGCATGTCAATTGAGCCTGTTAAAATGGGTACCTGGCCCGGCTCGTTCCAAGCCCGAAAATACAAGGCTTTTAAAAAAATTGAGCCCAGTAGGCGGGGCTTGGACAATAGTTTTAAAGCCCGGCCAAAATGGAACTGGGGATGGATAGAACAGGCCTAGCTTGTCCTGTTTGCAAGCACCTATTAACAAATTAAACATTAAATACAAAATAGCAGTTGTGAAACAAATGAAAGTCATTTCATTTCTTTTACTTTCTAGTTGATTGGGTCCAACAACAGAAAAAAAAAAATTCTTATAGTAGAGAACATAACATTTAAAAAGGAAAAAAGACCATAAACTAATTAACTTTTCTATTTTAGTTGCTAGTTTTGAAAGCAAAGAAAAAAATAATTGGAATTTGATTTGCTGTAACGCATAAAGAAAAATTAGAAGAGGAACAAGAGTGCCATGGGGTCAAAAGATATCTAGACACGAAACAAGATTTAAATGTAAAACGGGGGGGGGGGGGGGGGGGGGGGGGGGGGGGTTGGTTTTGATGATTGCAAGGTCAAAAGTCTACTCATTTACATCTCTATAAACACGAGCAGGAGACATGATCACCATTGTTCTCTACTGCCAAAACTTCCTTAAAACATTTACTTATCGAGTTTCAATTTACATATTGAACGTAGATGTTGAAATGCCTACATCCAATCCAGATTTAGTGGCGGAAATAGATTTGACAAGTATTTGCATACCTACAAGATGATGATACACCGTTGGCTGGGCTGAAGACGGCTACTTTCACTGCAAAGCAATTTCACATACTGTCGATGGTACTTGACAGTATGGGTTTTCACTGGAGCTAAGAGGCTGGAGTTCCTATACGAAGATGCCACATTGCAGTGCAATCGTCTTCTGCAGCAAACTATTCGAAGATCTTGCGGTAACTAGGTGGCAATAGTATTTGGAAAGGGTCGGGGAAGCGTTAAGCAGGAATCGTCGCCAGAGCTAGTGTGTGCGTTGCCTCTGCGTCATTATTCTTGGCTCCCCGTTAGCACATGGCTAGTGCATCCCCATGATGTGAGGTCCTCGGGGCCACCAAATCGCCTGTAGTTGCAAAGAAAGTGGGGATGTGCGTTATTCCAATTTCATACCCAAAAAGTCTACATGGACAGGGTTTGTCCATAATTCTAGACAAAAAGTTTGTCCATGTAGCATAACTCTTTCATACCTGACAGTCATTGCTTTGGTCAATGAGACGGTTCCAAGACTGAATTTCCACAGATGCTTGGCACGTGCTTTTATGGCGCCTGCGATGGGAATCACATTTGGAGACCAAGTCAACCCCACGGTTGTCCCAAGCATTGTAAAGTCACTTTCTCTATGGCAAACTACTTTACGGGATATCCACAACCTTGCCACAAAGGGACCAAGTGTACTTAATTGTACCCTACTAGTAACGTACCAAACATGCCCTAATTAATTCCTGAAATGCTATTTCTCTTGCTCAAGAGAGTTGCTGAAACATGATCCACTTGGTAGGAGGATTACATATAATTTTACAAAATGCTTGATTCAAAGAAATGAAGATTTGACATTTGCATTTTGTAGATGATATTGTCATTCTCATATTCATATAGGGAGTGCCAGCATTAGAGGCTTTTATTTCCCTTGACTTAGCTATTGTTTGGTATTTTTTTCGTTCAAATATCATTTTTTGTCTTGTTGTTGGGGCTTAAGTCTAGATCCCCAAATTTTTTTGAAATTCTATTTTATGAATAATTATATTGAAAAAGATATTTTACATTAATAGCTAAGCCCTGGCGGGGCCAGGGCCCGAGCCCGACCCATACTAGACGAAATTTGAAAAAAGCCCATTCAATTTAGGACTGAAATTTGATAATCCCGGACGGGCCATCCAATATTTAATATTTAAGACCGGATTGAACAGCCACGCCGCGCCCGGCCCTCGCCGTGAAAATCATGATAGGGTTTGCGCTTTGAGCACCACAGCTGTGGGGCCACGAGGGGCCCCACGAATCATTGGGAACTGAGAAGGGGTTTGTGGCCCCACCGGAAGACGCGCTTTCAAGAAGAAGCTTGCGCCGCCTATCATTCACGCGTTATTAAACTCGTTGGAACTTGGAAAACCTATTTATTCACTTAAACGTACGTTTCTCACAATTTCTTGCTCCCGCGCTCTCTCTCTCTCTCTCTCTCTCTCTCTCTCTATTGTGTTGTTACGGCATCAAAAAACCTACAGATTTCTGAATCACTGCGTTGTTCATCACCTGATTATTTCTATTGTTGCTTATTTTTTTCTTCATCTGATCTTTGTTTGTCTTTTTGGCAGGGTTTCTCTCTCTATATCTATCTATTCTTTCAGTGTTTTTTTTTTTTTTTTTGTTTGTTCGCGTTTGTCTTTTGTGTACTGTTAACATGATAATGGATGCAGGAACTGTCTCTGCTTCTTCTTCTTCTACTTGGTCTTCATCTGGTGATACCCAATACCTTCATCGGCTTCAAGACTATACCATTCAAGACCACCGGCGTCATCGTTATTACGTAAGTACAATAACCCTAAAAATCTCCTTGAATTCTTGTTTCTGGTTGTTTTTTTGTTCATCCTTTTGTTTGTAATGTGTAGTGTAAGAATTTGAACGGAATTTATTCACGATCGCTGATTTAGGGTTTCTTTCTTTCTGCAATTAATCAGCAATCCCATTTCTTGATTTTCTGATCTAGGGTTTCTTTTTTTTTTATGTTATTATCATGATAGCGTGATCTAGTGTCAGCCCAATTTTTGCGGGCTCCACATAAAGTCGAAATTAATTGTAGTGGCTAAAATTTAAACTGGAGTCAAAATTGAAACCGAGCTAGCTACTCAAAACAGTAGCTTTTAAGTATCATGCACATGCCTACGAATCGGTCCTTGGTCTTCCAGTTTAAAGTATCACTCTTGACAAGTAGCCAACTTAGAAATAAACTTGTTTAGAAGCATTTGAGTTAAACTTATTAATCATCACTTACTTGGGGTTTTGATTTTGCGACTCGAATCTAACCATTCAATTCAGTTAAATTGAATGCTTGAATGATATTTTCTTCATTTTTTAAGGATTTTTTCTTTATCCTTCATTTCTAATGTATGTTCGAAGAATTTGAATTAAAATTCTTCATCATCTCTAACCAATGCTTGAATCTCTCTCTCTCTGTTTTTTTTTTCTTTCTTTTTGTAATGTGTGACAGGAGAATTTGAATGAAGTTTATTCGTAATTCCTGATTTTAGGGTTTTCATTCTACAATTAACCAACAATGGCATTTTTTTGGATTTTTGTTTTTGGGATATTTTTTTCTTCTTCTTTGTAATACTTGTTAGAAAACTCTTCATCACTAATTTAGTGTTTTGGTTCTACAATTAATCAGCTCTTTCCACTGATTGTTTTTTTAATGGGAAAAAATGTATTAGAAAGAGAAGGGAGGAAAAGCTTAGAGAAGCTTCCAAAAGAACACAATGGCCCACCAAAAAATAGAGCCACCAAAAGAATAGGCAGGGGCCTGCTATATAGAGCAAAATGGAGTCACCAAAAGAATAGGCAAGGGCCTCCTATATAAAGCATGAAGGTAAAAAAAAAAATCAGAAGTCATACAAGAAGGCAGCTTAGAGGCACCGAATGAACCATTAGGCACTCACCACTTCATTCAATGGTTGAATGTCATTTTCTTATTTTGTATTTCTTGGTTTTTTTCTTTATCCGTTGTTTATAAGTCGTTTTTGAAGGATCTTGGGTTAAATTTCTCCATCTTCTTTTATTTGGTTTTAATTGTGCAACTAATCAGATGTAATTATTCAAATTGCCGATTTCTTGAATCTTCGTTTCTTCGTTTCTTTTTCATCCTTGATTTGTAATGTGTTATAATGATTTCTATTAAATTTCTCCATCATCTCTGATTTGTGGGTTTGGTTTTGCAACTGATCAAATCTAACCATTCAATTCATGGTTGAATGCCATTTTCTTGAAAAAAATTTGGCCTTCTTTTTCCTTTATCCCTTGTTTTTAACATATGTTAGAAAATTTGAACTAAAATTCTTCATCACCTCTGATTTGGGCTTTTGATGGTTTTGTAATTAGTCAATTCTAGCCAAAGAAATCAGAAAGGAAGAAAAGGTTTGCCACTACCAATAGTGTGATAGATTCTCAAAATATCTAAGGTGAAATTTTTTTTAAATAGGATTTAAAATAGATGTTTATTGTTCCAATGTATGCCTAAAAGGTAAAAACTTAAACATTAAAGGAACGTTTGGGTAACATATGTGGAAGATCTCCGTAGGGGAAATTTATCTTCAGTTCATTTCAGGCATACGTTAGATTGATTTCTTGTAGAACACATGATTAAAATGACAATTTGTGAATTGCACAAAAACCACATCAAACAACAACTTAATAACAAGGAATATAAGAAATAAAAAATCAGTAGCCCAAATGGTATTGATCTGTTGTAACCGCATTAGTCAAAGGCTGCTTTG
The DNA here is from genome assembly GCA_003546025.1 of Camphora micrantha. NCBI lineage: Eukaryota > Viridiplantae > Streptophyta > Magnoliopsida > Laurales > Lauraceae > Camphora > Camphora micrantha. The sequence continues at coordinate 10,747,643 of QPKB01000006.1, read as the reverse complement.
TTTCCCTGCAACAGGCTAAAGGATGTCCAAGTAAAAGCGCCAGGATTTCTACTTCAACGTGATATTAAGTGCTAACAATGGATAAGAATGGAAATTACTGACGAAGATGAGTTGAAATAACTCTTCACTAACTTTTATTGGAAACTAAATAGTCGACAGTTATCCTCAGCCGAATACATCCATACCTATATATTAGGCTCAAAACACCATATAACCCTAAGTTTAATCCAAACCACACATCATAATCCCTAGATCAGATTGTTTCCTCGATAATAAGACTACTAATTGCATTTAAACTTTCCAAAACTAAATCAATAAAATAGAAGAAAGAAATTCAATTCCTACCATCCTGGGAAATCCTTAGATTTGCTATTGTGGGGCCCAGATGGTGGGCTATTTGAAGGATTGGTGATGCTATCCCAGTATCATATTTGCTATTGTGGGGCCCAGATGATGGGCTATTTAAAGGGTTGGTGATGCGATCCCAGTATCGTATCTAACTGATATTCATCCAACTTAAAGAAAAATAGAAAGATAGGATGGGAAAGTTAATCCTTTCAAGTAGGGTTTGACTTCTCTTTATACTTAAGATAATTACAAACACCTTCTCAGTCATTTAGTAACTCACAAACTCTTAATTCAAGGCTTAAGTGAATAGCCTTTTATTTAAATATGCAAACTAGTAAATGCTAAGTGGTTAGTTTCGTCTAGATGCATGGTTGGGTAGCAAATGCATGTTTAAAAAAAATGCATGGCTGAATAGGAAATGCACATTTGAATGGTTGGCTGGGTAACAAGTGTGGTAATGAATGCAGTAATTGTATGCATGATTGCATTGGGCAGTGCATGTTAAATGTTGTATTTATGGATAGCTATAGTGAATGCTTGCATGGTTTTTTCTTTTGGTAGTGAATGCTGAATGTGGGTAGTTATCTGTTGGACCCCACCTCTAGTTTCTCCACTCATGGGTGACCTATGTAGTACAGACCTTTCTTGAGTTTATTATGTTTTTGGCGTATTTGAATGAGGCCCCAAAACTGCCAGTGTGCTGAAAATTTCTACACAGTTTTCTTAATTGCACAAAACCACCTGAGGAGTACCATTTTGAACAAACAACCCTTGTATTATGAAATATCGTCTGTTTAGGGCTGTTTGAGTCCCTAGTAGTTCTGAAACAGTTCACACATTGGTTCATATTCGATCATAGTTCTCCATTTAGGCCATTGCTTGCCCAATTATGCAATCTTCATTGCAATCCGTATCAAATCTAAATTAAATTTGTTCATCATCTCTTATTTTGGGTTTTCATTTTACAATTAATGAACTCAAACTTTAGTGCCAATTGCATGAATTTTGTTTCTGTTTTCTAAATTTTATCCTCTAAACCTTCATTTTTAATGTTATAAAGATTTGTATTAATTTTCTTTATTTCAGATTTGGAGTCTTGGTTATGCATTTAGTCGACTCTAGCCATTCAATTTGACTGTTTCTGATTGCCATTATCTTTCTGTTTATTTTTAGGGTGACAGATTCATTCCAAACAGATCTTCTATGGATTTGGAGATGGCTCATTACTTGTTGGTGGAATCTGGGAAAGGAAAAGAGAACAAAAGAGTAGCTTCTCCGTGGAAAGAGACTTATAGGAAGTATCTTGCTGAAGTTATGATGATGAATAGAACCCGGATTCTCTCTTTCTGGAGCAAACCTTCCGAACCCACCAATGGGATTTTCCAGGAAAACTTTTCCGATGTTCTTGCCAATCGAGTAAAATCATCCATGCAACGAAGATACATTCGTAAGGTAGTTTCTTTTATGTGATTCTTGAGTATGCTTTCCTATTTTCATGATGCAGGGCCTGTTTGGAAACTTTAAAAATAAGTTGTTCTTCTATGATTTAGAGCTTCTTTACATTTTAGAGCATTTGGTAAACTTCTAGTTGTATTTTATATTTTTAGAGCTTATTTACATATTAGAGCTTTGGCCTTCTAAAACATAAGTTAAGGGAGGCTGCTGATTTTAGTAGAGCTTTTTTTTCTTAGCTGAAATGGATGGAGGTGAACAGTGCAAAACTTACGAGTGTTTTGGATGAAAATTACCTCATAATTTTCAAAATGACACAAATGGTGGATTCTACATTGTAAAATCTAAAAGGTGGGCTCCAATTATCTCATGAAATAAGACTTTTTTTCATATGATTTTACCAAACAGACTAATTGTAAATCAAAACTTAAAATTAGATATTTTATTTTAGGCCTTAATTTAATAGTTGTTATAAGATTAGACTAGAGTTTTTCCAACTGGCTCTTTATTTTCTTTTGAGGATTCTTGATTTTGCTGATTGTTTCTTTTTCCTTGATTAAATTACAGGCTCCAGACAGGACACTAGATGCTCCAGGCCTTCTAGATGACTACAACCTGAATTTGCTTGATTGGAGCAGTAGGAACATTGTGGCAATTGCTTTGGAAAACACAATGTATTTGTGGGGAAATGAGTCTCCTTTGGAGTTGTTTAGTGTGAATGCGGAGAATGGCCCTTTAACGAGTGTCAGTTGGGCTCCTGATGGCAAATATATTGCTGTGGGATTAAATAGTTCTGTAGTTGAGCTTTGGGACACGACTGCCAATAAAAAGGTACATATCTTGCATTGAATCATAGGGGTTTGTTATTAGCTTTCCTTTTTTGTTTTTACTTATAATTTAATGTTTGATGAAACAAATACTAAAATTATATGATCGTCTCATATATATGTTTTTCATATGTATAACCTTTGAATTCATTTTCATTTTTTTTTTTTTTTATGTTGCTGTCTTCTTATTATTCCTACAGTTGAGAACCTTGCAAGGTGGGCATAGAGGTCGAGTTGGCTCTCTTGCTTGGAACGATAACATTCTTACGTCAGGCGGAGCAGACTCCATGATAATTAATAGTGATATAAGAGTGAGATCCCACATTGTACAGACATACAGAGGCCACCATCAAGAGGTGTGTGGACTAAAATGGTCTAGCACTGGCCGGCAATTGGCGAGTGGAGGGAAGGATCATCTCCTCTGCATATGGGAACGGTCAATGGCCTCTTCGAATTCAGCAACCCAGCGGCTTCATAGATTTAACAGTCACAAAGCTACAGTTAAAGCACTTGCGTGGTGCCCATTTCAGCACAACATGATTGCTTCTGGTGGTGGGAGTGAAGATCATTCCATAAAGTTCTGGGACATTAACACTGGCACATGCTTGAATTCCTTTAATACGGGATCTCAAGTTTGTTCATTGTTATGGAGCAAGAACGAGAGGGAATTGTTGAGCTCTCATGCCCTTATTGAAAACCAGCTTATCTTGTGGAAGTACCCATCGATGGATAAGATTGCAGAGCTTAAAGGCCATACTTCTACAGGGTTGTTCATGGCTCAGGTAATAAACTGAGATCTCTTTCTACTAATTTATGTTATTTCAAATGGGTTTTGTCCATCTTTACTTACTCCCATTATTTTGTGGTTTTTTTCTAAAATGTTCAGAGCCCCGATGGCTGTACGGTAGCATCTGCAGGAAGTGAAGCATTGATGTTGTGGAATGTATTTGGAACTCCAGAGATCACTAAGCAAGCAAAAAAAGAACATGCAGGGCTATTCTCCAATTTGGTGACCCACATCAGATAGAGCCTTTGAGAAGATGGTTGGGAATATAATGCAGTGTATTCCATATTTTGCGGGTGAAGTAACAAAAAGAAATTATTTGGGGCTTTATGTAGGTATCTGTGAACATTAACCGTGCCTTAATTTAATTTATTTTTATTTTTCATTTTGAAATGGATTAAGTTATTTCATTATCTAATTTTTATATTTCTATTTATTGCAGATAAACATGGCCTGTGGTCTATGTGGGAGACCTCTCTGACGAGCAGCTATTTACTGCTTTTTCATAATGCCTTAAAGTTATTTTTGCAACCAAGATTTTTAAGTTTTTGTTTATTTTCTACTTTTTCTATTTTTCAAATGGATTTTTATTTGCATTCTTTTATCCCAGATGGGAAGCCGCTACACTTTTTTTTTTAGTATTTCTCGATGCTTTACTTTATTTATTTTTTCTAACTTCTAACCATATTGTTCTGATATTTCTGTCCATTGTAGATAAAAATAGCCTGATGAGCAGTTTTCATAATACTTTATTCTTTGAACCAATATTTTTGAGTTTTTGTTTTATCTTCAACTTTTTTTCCTTTTTTTTTTTTCTGTTTCTTACATGTATTTTCATTCACATTCTTTTTACCATAGATCGTAAGTCATAACACTTTTTTTTCCGTTATTGTTTATCTATCCTATGAATTATGTGTATGATTTATATATTTTATAAATTGTCTTTGTAATTAGGAAGAAAGCGTCAGTAGCTATTATGTAATACTATTCTTTGTAATGTTTGAGTATCAGAGTCAATGTAATTCAATTTTCGTGAAATTATATTTGTATAAACTATAAACACATTCCTTTTAGTATGAAATAAGCTTCTGAATTAGATGATTCACTTTCCTCTAATTAATTTGAGAAACTACAGAGTTCTTTACGAGAGTGCATGTTGCAGCTTCTTCATTTTCTCTTCACCGTGACATGTGTTTTTCTTATGCTCTGTAGTCCAAATACTGAATTACACGCACATGCACACAAATTCTGTTTCTCCCTTCTCTAAGAATTCATGTTTGCACTTGTGACAAAACTCCGCCAGTTTTTACTTATATATACATATTTTCAAGGACACCTTTATTTAATTTTATTCTGAAATAACCACTTTGTTTTCTTTTATTACATTATATTTTCTTATTAATTGTACGAAAAATGTATTTTCTTGCATTACAGTTGTTCATTGAGAAGTGGAAGTGCAGATGCAGACTTGCATGCAGTACAAGCATACTGTACAAAGTACTCTCTCTTATTTGTGCATGTTTGGCATATCTATTTTTTACCTCTATTTGTCTATTTGTCTGAATCGGACAGAGGTTGGAAAAAGTAGAGCGTTTGGTGGATGACTTTATCCTCTTCCTACTTTAGAGGAGTAGAGGCAAATCCTCTCCAACAGAAATGCCCACTTTCTGGGCATGTGAAAAGTAGAGGCATGGGCTCTAAAAAATGTTGAGGCTGAAGCTACTTTTGAGGACGAAAATGCCCATAGACGGTGTTTGATTGACACCGAAAATCCTTTGAACAAAAGGCCCCGTTTGTTAGCAGAGGAGAAAACGAAAGCCCCGTTTGTTATAGAGCTCGACAGAGGAGAGGAAAAAAACGAAAGCCCCGACGCTAGAACATCATCTCGATCGACCTTCTCTCCGCTGCCGGCCAGTCGACTATACACTGGTATTCCTCCCTCTTTCTCTTCTCTGTCATTCATGGCTTCCAAAGGAACTTTTTTTTTTTTTTTTTTTTTTAGAGAAAGACAGTTTTAGGGTTCCTAATGGATTTTACTTTACTTTTTTTTTTTTTTTTCAATTGCCACTAGACATCAAAATCCCCATAACCATAAAACCCAATCTCCTTTACTGATTGGGTTGGATTGTTGGGGGTTGTGCATTGGAGCAGAAAGCAGAGAATAATTGCTTATCTTTATGTGCCTCCGGAATGGGTATATATTTTTACTTTGCCTTTTAGGCATGCCAAAGGAAGGTCATATAGATTTTTTACTTTGCATTTTAGTGATCATGGAGAATAGTTCTTCATATTGATGTGCCTCCAGAATTGTATATTTTTCACTGTGCATTTTAGTAGATCCTGCTGCAGTTAGGGTTTTCATAAATATATGTATTAGAATTTCTTTCATGGATGTAGATTTCATTTTATCTTGATGTTTTTGTTAATTTGATGTAGTTCTAAATTAAAGTTAAAATTCGTGTCCCTGCCGTGTCTATGGCGTGTCCTTGCTGTATCCATGCCGTATCTGTGCATCATAGGCTGGACTTGCCTTGTGTTTTTGTATCAGAAGCTCTGGTCAATTAGGTCCTTAATGAAGCTCTGGTCAGTCAATTATTCCTTTGTGTGGTTTGGTTGGGGATTGCAGGAAGTGAATGGTATCGGTGCGCCTGGGGAAAGACAAAATGGCTATGGCTATGTAAATATTGATAGGGTGCTTCTAAAGGTGAGTCAATTAGGTCCTTAATGTTTGTTTGTAAATTTTAGATTAAAGTGTATGTATGGCAGATAGCCCAATGTGTTAATGGTGATATTTGTGTATGGCTTTAAGACTTGCTTAATCAATCTATATGAAGAAATACTCACATCAGATTTGTATGAAGAGAAGTTCACATCATACAAATATGTGTAATATGATATTTGTGGGTTGTGGAGATGAATGTTGTTGTTTGCAGGCTCTTGTTTGTGAGATAAGAGTTGGGTGTTTGTTTGTTAGGTTTTTGTGTTTGTTAGGTTTTTGCAGATGCTTGTGAAGGTATTTGAAAGGCTTAGATGACGTGTGAAAAAAGCTCAAAAGCACAAGACTGGAATAAATGCAAATAACAACTAGATGAAGATGTTACAATCATCTCAACCTTTGCATTGGTTGGTAATTATTTTCTGTTTGTAAAGTGAGGAATTAAGGGAATCAAATGGTGTCATTTACTGACATTCTTCCTTTTTATTTTCAGGATAGGAGTGCCCGGAGCAACTTTGAAGCACAAAGCTGAAGAGACTGTAATTTGAGCACCATTTCTTCAATTATGGAGTGATAGTTTTAAATTTTGCTTTTTGAAGGGTGGGGTTCATTTTCTACCAACTATTTTGTTTGGTTGGGTTTATTTTGTTGAAAGGATGTTTGAATATTAATATGAAGTTAAATAAATTTTTTTGTTTTATTTTTTGATGGTTTTGGAATGGAAATGGATGTGGGAGTAGATTTGGTCTTGGATGATGGAATTAACCGTTTCAATTTCTCTATATGACACAGATTGGAAGTTGTAATATTGTACAGTCGTATATGCAGGAAAAGAAAATAAAAAATCAAATGACTAAAAAGATAAATATTGGTTGCGGTAATTTTTAAATTGTTTATAATTTACAGGCCATATTTTAATGGAAATGGTTGTAGTTTTCAAATGATAAGAGATTATAATGTTATGGTATGTGTTTAGAGGGCATATTTTGATGAAAATGTGCATAAGTTCAAAATTTTTTTATTTTTTATTTTTTATAGAAGATACCCCTCTAAAAAGAGGCATATCCTTCTAAAAAGAGGTAAATAAAAGGCATACCAAACGGTCTATTTGAAGTAAACCCGTTCATTATTAAAATAGACCCGTTCATTATCAAACACGTTTTTTTTGTTCAAGCATCTTTTTGTTCTAATGCCTAGTGTCTAATCCTACTATGTACAAAAGTTTAATATTTCTTGGATTGATTTACTGAGATAGAAAAGTCACAATGGAATAGATTTGTAGTTTCATCCTGCTCTCGAAACCCTATTAAACACATGGTCTCTACCCTACATTAGAAAGACAACAGTTACCTATCGAACTTGAGCATCGGACCTACAAATCAAGCTCTCAGATTACACACAATGATATATCAGACGAGGGACTTTGAACAAAGGTTGAATAATCATTTCTAGAGAAAACACAAGCATTTTTATAATTTAATTGGAATCTTGGACATTATTAATTATTCTTTTGATAAAACCTACCATCAGCTCTAGTGCACGGCACCCTTGCAAGAAAAAAAGCGGGATAAGGCCTGAAATATCACCAATAAAAAAATAAAAGTTTGCATGATTAATATTTAGATGGTCTGTGTGTGACACTTTCAGTGATTCTCCAATTTGGGACTGTGCCAAATGCCAATGGGGTTTGGAATAAAGTATCAATGGCTTAGATTGACAAAAAGGGGTGGTAGATGGCCCCACTTGCTAGACCGACCTAAAATAAAATCTATCGAGGTTGGAGGGTTGTTTTTGTCATTTTTCAGGATTCTGCCTCTTCTAACCTTCTCCTGCCAGATCCTTGGACTACACATGATCTCATCAAAGGGTGATTCTGAACTCTCCCACATATATTGCTCTACACATATAATTTAATTTTTTTTTAATTACCAAAATGCCTCCAGGTGAAATGATGAAGTCACCCTTTTCCATCAACCTCTTCTTCCTTTGGTTCTCCTGCAGCGTTTCGTGCCCTCCTCTCTACTCATCTCTTCTTCTTCTTCTTCTTCTTCTTATCCTTCATTATCACATTTATCCATTGTTTCGAAACTGTTTAACTGCACTCATTTCATCCTCATTGAATTTCTTCTCCTTCCTCATCATCTTCTTCAACTATTAAAAAGTTTCTTCAAGTCTCCTCCATTTGTTCAAAGATATTGGAGGTACTCATCTCCCTTCACCACATTGTCTATTGGAAGTAGGCATTTTTCAGTATGGACAAGTAACTGACGATCTACCAAGAGGAGGTATACATCTTGACTTCCTTTCCAGCATTTTATTCAAAATTCGCGCGTCGTGCTCAGTATTCCAGAGCCATGCAAATGGATATTGCACGGCCGAAAAGCATCAAACATATTAAATTTGCACGGAATAATTATACTGTGCAAAAATTTATTGCACATCATAATTATTCCATGCAAAAAGTTTTTGCACAGCAATAATAAACCGAGCATATTTCACAAGGACGACATATAGTCTCGTGTATTAATGTACTAAGATTTAGCAATCATATTTTTAGGAGATTCAGTCACCCGGTGCTAGTGAGTGCTCTTTGGATTTTACTAATGTCTTCACCACTGACACGATATTCAGAAGCCGAGAGAACCTAATTCAATGGACAAGGGAACTTGGAATGAAACATGGCTTGGTAATTATAATCAAAACTTTAGATGCTGGTGGAGATGGTAGGAAGCCGAGAATAGTTTTATCTTGTGAGAGAAGCGGAAGTTATAAGGGTCCATCGAAGGTCTCCCAAAAGAGAAATCCTAATAAGGCAACGAGAACGAAGAAGTATAGTTGCCCTTTTGCTTTGAAGGGTCGGAAGTTGGCAAATGATGATGATTGGATGTTAACAGTGGTTTGTGGCGTGTACAATCATCCAAATACACAACATCTCGAGGGGCACTCATTTGCTGGGAGGCTTTCTGGAGATGAAATCAATGTTTTGATTGATATGTCGAAGAGTATGGTGAAGCTGAGGAACATCCTTCGAACGTTGCAGGAAAGGGACGAGCATAACACCACTACGATGAAGAGTATCGACAATGCTCGTCAGAAGTGGAGGGTGACTGAGTTGGCTGGTCGATCACAAATACAGCAACTTATGATGCATTTGGAGCAGAACAACTATATTGAGTATCACACTAGCAACAACGCTACATATGCTATGATGGACCTATTCTGGGCACATCCATCATCTATTTAGTTGTTACGTGCGTTTTCAGAAGTTTTGATAATGGATTCCACGAATAAGACTAATAGATATCGACTTCCCTTGCTTGAGATAGTTGGTGTCACATCTACTTAACTGACTTTCTCCGTTGCTTTTGTGTACCTTCAATCAAAGAGGGAGGCCAATTACAGATGGGCTTTAGAGAGGCTTAAGGAATTAATGGATAGAAGCAGTATGCCCCTTGTGATTGTCACCGATAGAGAGTTAGCACCGATCAATGCAATTAACATTATTTTTCCGAATGCAGCAAACTTATTATGCAGGTGGCATATTTCTAGGAACATCTTGGCAAATTGTAAGAAGTATTTTGAGACCAACGACAGATGGGTTGTGTTTATATCTTGTTGAAACATGTTGGTAGTCTCTCCCACTGAAAATGACTACATTCAACTTCTAAGTTCATTGGACAGGAATTTATGTGGGTATCCACACGCTGTTGATTATGTGAAGAACTCGTGGTTGAATAACCACAAGGAACAATTTGTGGCTGCTTGGACGGACCGGCATATGCACTTTGGAAACGTGACTACGAACAGGGTTGAGAGCGCACATGCAAAATTGAAGAGAAACCTTGGCACATCAAACTATAGCTTTGATGCGTCCTGACAGGTTATCCATGCATTGCTCGAGTTGTTCTTTACAGAGATAAAGACTTCTTTTGAAAAGAGCATGAACACCATGCAACATAAGTTCAAACCGGCATGGTTTCGTAAGTTGAGAGGATTTATATCAAGGAATGCTTTGGATATAGTTCTGAATGAGTCGATAAGAGCTGGTTATATTGGTCCTGATTCAGCGGCAAGTGGGTGCGTAATTCGAAGGACCCATGGGTTGCCATGTGCACACGAAATTGCCGAATACATAAGGGAAGGCACTCAAATACCACTAAGTTGTGTCCATTAGTACTGGAGGAAGCTCAATTTAGACTCTACTAAAGTGAATGAAGCCCCCGAGTTGACAACAACTTCCAAGTTCGAGTTGATCAATAGGAAATTTCAGAGTACCGATGACTTGGTAAAATATAAATATTAAAAAAACTCAGAGAATTGGGGTGTCCTTGTCTACTTCTCTTCTTGAGCTGGATGTTAAATTGAATACTCGGGGTTGTTCATCCTCGAAAAAGAAAAAGTTGGATCGGTCTACGCATCGGGAGCCATCTGCTTTCGAGTATGCACTCTCGATCGAAGATAGCGTTCCAGCTAGATCAAATAGTCTAGGTGTAACGAAGAAGAAGGAGAAACTGAGTGTCCGTCGCACTCGATCATGCACATTAGAGCATTTGCTTCCTAAGTCTTTAGGACCCTATATAAAGACTGTTAAGGATGTTGAAGCCGATGGTAACCATGGATTCAGAGCCATAGCTGGTCTTCTGGGCATGGGTGAAGATAGTTGGAAGTAGGTTAGACTGCATTTGAGCAATGAAATGCACAGGTGTTGGCACTATTATTCATTGGTATATGGAGGAGAGGATAAGGTTGGGGAGCTGTATTATGCATTGGCGTACTATGATAGCAATCATTCATTTGATTGTTGGATGACAATGCCAGACATGGGTCACCTGATCTCTTCATATTATAACATTATATTGGTCCACCTTTTAGTGCAGCAGTGCCTTACTTTCCTGCCTTTGAGATTATCCCCAATTCCACCTTGCTCTCGTAAAGTTATCATGATTAGTTTCGTCAATGGAAACCATTTTGTGCAGGTCTTCATGACACCCGGGGCTCCCATGCCTCCCATTGCTACAAATTAGCATAGACACCACCACCCTAATGCAGACGGATGGCAACTACCATATGCTCATCGCATCGATTGATTCAAAGAAATAATTGGAGACAGTGTCGCAACACAGGAGTCGGTTAATATTGACAGTGATTAAATTATTGCACTTTCAATGTGATGTAAACAAATTTAATACAATGTTATTATAATGGAAGCAAACTTGTATGTTATTATGTTGTGTGTTTTTTCTTTAAGACCCCTGTTCGCATGTTTTCTGCATGGTATACAGATATGAATCAAAATGTATTGCACGGCACACATGTGCCATGCAAAACAATTCTGCACAGCTAACAGGTACCGAGCATTGTGTATCTGCTAGGCACTTGTTGGCCGTGCAGAATGAATCTGCATGGTAACTATTGGCCAAGCATAATGTATCTACATGGTAATTGTTGGCCGCGCAGAACTATTATTTTTTCATCAAAAAAATAAAGACAACAACCATCTCATATAAGAAGTTAAAAATAATAGAAGTTCATACACAATGACAAAATTCTTAAATTGACACATTAAAGTTTGTAATACATTTAATTTCTCGGAATACACATCGATTCAAAAAAAAAATTGTATTCTTTCAAGAAGTTTCTTATACACATCTCATAAAAAAAATAGTGTGACCAATCCAAAATCCCGACTATCATCATTGCTATGAACGCCGACGGTATGTCACCGGCAAGCCATCCAGAATCTCGAGGGTAGTCTGCAATTCCCAAATATAGAAATCAGCTGGCTCATCCGTTCGCGCAAGCGTGGCACAAATATGGTCCTTCGCTCAAAGGATCTATAAGAAACAATACAATGTGTCAAAGATAGTTTGAAATGATAGATGCATCAATGTTTGGAATATCATAGTTAAAAATGCCCTTACCGTTTTTGGAGTCGGGTCATTTCTACCCTCACTGGGGTCATAGTGGGAATGGTGGGTGGGTTTCTGTACACGAGGGTGTGATATCCTAGTGTACCACTCGAGGTAGTCCGAGGAACACTCCCATGCATGTTGTGCTTGACGGCCGCGGTGCGCCAGAGATAACACATGGTCCTCCCAGGTAACCCGTACTGATCGAGAAATGCATAAGAGACCTTGTATTTACCAGCAGTAGTTCCCCGAGTTGCACGAATGGGGGTGAACGGTGTGGGTGGGATGGTCTGTACGTAGCCAAATTGTCGAAGAACCCTGTGTGGGTGGTAGGGTTCAATGACATCTAGGCCTCTCAAGCAACCACAGAAGAATGATATCTAATGTAATGGATGCTGAGCCCTGGCACTAGCATACGGATCCCAACTGACCTATTGCATATAAATGAAACAAGTAATTAATATAATGTTCCGTGTTAGTTGGCAAAAAAACGTAAAATATGTGTCAAGGACTCTCATGTAATGGGTGCTCACCTCGCTCGGATGTAATGCATCCAACCTCTCCCGCATCAGCTGTATGTTTTCTCTCGCATTTCCGGAATTCTGACCAAAATTTCAGCGGCTTACGAGAGGCATCCCTGCAGTATTTCCCCATTGTGTAGGAGGACGGGTGAGTGGGAAGTGCTTGTACACCCAGGATTGCAAATGACAAACAATTAGTAATTATGCAATCTAAAAGATCAATTATTATTGAACATGTAAATATATATATAAATTGCATTGCTCTTACCATGAGCAGTGTGAGATATCGAACAATCTGTCGCACATCTACCCTCATGGCGGTCTCAAACTGGCGACACAGATACGCCAGTGCGGCAGCCCCCCATGCATAATGACGGACCCGTGGCAGGTCCATCAGCAAAGATAGATAGTAGACAGGGACTCGAGTGGCGAACTTATCAATGAATAGTGTGCAGCCTAACAAATAAAGAAGATAGCATCTGGCTGCACACTCTACCTCCTCAATCGATGATGCAGGAGATATATCAGCGCACACCCGTCAGATCCATCCCATCCTCACTACCCCACCCCGTGCCAGGTTCAACTTTGCTGCCGCAGATGCCCTATCCACACCCAGTCCACGCTCCAGCAGATCTACTTGCTCAGTAAATCCCATACTAGTAGATACGTGGACAGGAAGTCCCGTAACTGGGATGCCGAGAAGAGTACGCACATCATCTAAAGTGATCGTCATCTCCCCAAACGGCACGTGGAAGGTATTGGTTTGGGCTGCCATCGCTCGACAAAGCCCGAAACCAAGGGTTAGGAGATATATCGGTAGCTAAAACGCCTCAAGTTTGCCAATCCAAACTCTTCTATGATAGCGCGAAACCGAGGCTAGCGCGAAACCGAGGCACTTCAAGATCTGCCCCATCTCCAGGAAAAGGTATGTACCAGTCCCTCAGCTGACGCCAATGACTGATACATTTAAGCGGGCCACGTTCCTGCACATTACAAGTGTAAATGTTCATTAACGTCTGTTATTATAGACTATGAAACAACTTATTTAAAAAATAATTACTTAAAATATTAAAATAATTCACTTGTACCTCCCCATCCCATATGGATATGGCCACGATCATCCTAACACTCACAAGGACGGATAGGTCTGCCGGACCACCGGGAATAGGACCGTCACCTGCTGCCATTGCAGGAGGACTGGATGGCTGTGCATTCTCATCTGAGGAATCATCCTCCCCTGCTGCCTCCATAGGAGGACTAGCCGGCTGTGGAGGACTAGACGGCCCTGGCCATCCTCTGAGGCTGAAGAGCTCTCTATATCCCTGTCAACCGGCTCGGGCAGTGGATCCTGCTGCAATTTGCATCTTCGTTTAGACGCTGTTGGCTATTGACGGACGCCGGTCGAAGAACTGGCATGTCCACCTGTCGGACGTTACGTGCCACCAATACGGCGTGATGGTCTCCTCTGCATTTCTTCAAACATGTTAAAAATAAAAATCAGTAAGAGGAAAAAGCGTAATAGAAGAAAAGGAAATTCTATATGCACCCTTCCATTATGATGAGCACACCCACATCCCTTTATGAAAAGTGATTTTTAAAAATCACTCACTTTTCATAGAGGGATGTGGGATGCATATACAATTTCCCTAGAAAAATTCAAGTTTTTTTGTGCTGCTCAAAAATGCTTCTGCACGGCACATGTTAATTGTGCAAAAAAATCTGCACGGCATATTTTTTCCGTGCAGAATTCATGTGCCCAGCATATGTATGCCGTGCATATCTATTCTACATGGTATACATTTGTCATGCATAATTCATTTGCACAGCATATGTATGCTGTGCAGAAGTGCTATGCACGGTCTACATTTTCGTGCAAAAAATTTTTACACAGTGAACACTTGTCGTGCACGAATCTGCAATACCGAGCAGATCAAAATGGATGCATCGTTCTTGTTTTTTTCAAAATGCACAGGGATTATGCACTTCGGATGATGCACAAGAAGAAGAAGAAATCACGACCCTAATGCAAATGTTTGTAATCTCTGAGTAAGTAAAAAAAAAATGACCTAAAAAGAATGTGAAAATTACAACCTAAATGGAATGTGATGAAGAAGAAGATAAAGAAGAAGAAGAGCTCACTATTTTAGGATTCGTATGAAGAAGAAGAAGATGAAGAAGAAGAGGCGTTGGGCAGTGGAGTGGAGGAGAAAGACTTCCAACAAGAAGAAGAAAACCTCCTGTCGTCTTCAAGCTTCAAACTGTCGACGAGAGGTAACGTTAGAGGAGGAAGAACTCGTGGGCACTTTGAGAATTATGGTGGGTGGGCTCAGCAAAGTCTTTTTCAATTAAACATATAGTGGGTGGGTTCAGAAAGTGGGTGAGCTCAGCAATATATATGGGTGAGTATAGAATCACCCCTCATCAAAACATCCAAGCATTGATGACATCGATCGACAGCTGATGGCCATCCGTTTGAGATTAAAGACAGAAACAAGATGGTGTCCCTTTTGTGCAAATCGAGATCTCACGTACGCATCTGTGAGACTGCAACGTATCTGGCGGTATAAGCCTGAAGAATCCAAAAATGGCTTAGCCATGAGGACCATGAAATCCAAATGGCTCAAAATTACAGGCCCACTGTGCATCACGTAGATGTAAATTTAAATCATTAGGGGATTTTTTATTTTTTTTTTTAAGACTTGTTGTATCCTTTTGGTGTGATAAATGTGTTAAGTGACATCTGGAATCACAAATTTTTATAGCAATCAGATAGATGACACTTGTCGATTATATATCACTCTCTTAGCTTATAAATACATTATCACTCTTTAATTTCAATCATTTCACTCTTATTCATTTCTAAGTATTGATCTCCCACTCTCATCCACATTTTTTTTTTCCTGATGGCAAAATGAGCTTAGTCCAGTTAAGGGTGCCTGAGTCATCTCATGAGTTCTATAGCAACTTTCATTTCAAAGGTTTTGCTTTCGCTTGTTACGCTTTATGTTTGTATTATATTATATACATATAATAACAAAATAACATACATATAATACATATATAATGACAAAGATGCTTTTATGATTTTCTTAAATTCTTTAATAAATTCAGTTACAACCCTATAATGTAGGTCCAAGTCAAAGTATTCTAATTTCATTAAAACCTAAGCGAGTTAGGCATCACTATTTCCCAAACAAGGACACTTAGAATTAAACATGGGTACAAATGTTGTCTAAATTTGACTCATTGATGAAATGTACTTTTGAAAATCAAGAGAATCCTCTAAAATGACTGTTTTAGATATGAAAAACTATTTGATCATGTTTTTATTCATTTTTATGTTTATTTTTTATATTCAAATTACATAATGCTATTTTGAGCTTCTAGCTTATGCTTTTATACATCCTCCATAGCCATGACAAGTTCATTGTTCAAAATAAATTATGAAATTACTTAATCAATTTATTTTTTTAAAATTGCAGTTATAATATCTTTTTCAAGAATGGATTGCATAGGAAAAAGGGATGTCTATTTTTTTAAAAATTATATCCATAATTAAATGGTTATGGAAATAATAATGATCGATTCTCATCAATCAGCGTACTCCACATGTAGTGACAAATGAGGAGGCGCCACAATCACCTCCTCCATCATCACAAAGTTTTTCATAAAGTTTAGCAAATTCATGCATTTAATTAAGTGTCATCACCTATACTATTAATGGATTTTATAAATTTATTGGAGCCAAATCCTCTGTCTAGTAAGTAATTTATAAATTCCTGTTGAGTATCACCAATAAAAAATAAAATAAAAAATAAAAAACGTCTTCTGCAGCATTTTCATCTCAATTTTAATCATATACTATATCGTTTTGCTATCTATTTCCTATCTCACAGCTTTGATATTTGTTTCACAATAGGATCTTCCTGCCAATAGAGAAAAGAAGATTATTCCAAGGCCATTTGTTTGAAAAGAAATGGAAAATGAGAGTTCAGAACCAAGTTAAGAATATCCGAACTCCACACCCTCCTATGCAAGAATTGCATGATCATGTCCTAGTTATTAGCATAGAAGAAAATGGTGGGATAAAGGTATAAGAGAGATGAGTGTTAATAAATAGATATGAGTGTCTGTAGATTTAGATGTTTACAGACTGCATGGATGACCCAACAAGTAGAGAGAGTTCCAATACCATTGATTCTTCGCCTGCTAAGAGTGACCAATTTTTATTCTATTTCAAATTGAGGAAGACATACTCTGTTCACAGTATGAAGTATCGAAGCTATATGACATCCTTTTATCTATCATCTAAGTGATGCCAACCACTGAAATTAGATCATTATCCTAGAACATATATCCCTGTAAATGTATGACATGGAAGTTTATATATATATATATATATTTATATATAGGGGCTAGCTCTCCTAAGCTCAAACTTAGGATAAGGTAAGCTCAAGTATGTGGTAGGGCCCACTTGGGGACCCGCATGGGGATGGAGATGAGGGGGATTTCAATGACTCCTTAGGATCGATCTCTCTACAAAAAATTAGCCACAACCGTGATTTCTATCATCTTCATACGGGCCCAAAAGTTCAATGGTCAATAGTCCATTCGGATCGATACATAGTCGATCCAACGGTCCAGTAAAATCAGATTTCACCGAAAGTTGGTGGACATGTGTAATTTAAGGGGGTCATATGTTTGGTTCATTTGGATGGACCAAAGGTGGGCCCTACAAGCATGAGCTTACGGAATGTTCTCCTAAGCTTGAGCTTAGGAGAGCCTTGCTCATATATATATATATATATATATATAGTCAAGATTCTAATACGTTGTAATCTTCATGTTCAAAGAAATTCATGTGCCCTTGCTTTTGATTTTTTGCATGTGGAAAACATATTTATTTTGGCTGTATGGTGTCAAACATTTAAGATACCTTCATGCCTAATTGTTTGTCGGTTGTCTCAAAATGATAGCTAGACATGGAAAATGTCAAAAGGTAATGAATTTTTAGGAATTCTTTGAATAATATATGTGTGTCGATTAAAAAATGTATAATATTTCAAATGCACTTGTTGAACATGTATTTCTAATTACAAAATGATTTTATTTGAAGATGATGTGCAGCATCAAGAATATACAAGTCCATGGTCAAGGCCCACTGAAGTCTTATATTAAATGTTGGTTATTTTTATCCTAGCCAAATGAATTATTATATATTAAATGTTATATATGGATACAAACTCTTTCCATCCCTTTGAATTCAATTGGAAAAAGAATAAAACAAAACTAAAATACATGCAACTTTTGAAATTTTGAGTATCATACACACAGGTCATAATGAGGTTTAGTTTCTTCAACATGTTAGATTTTCATACACACAGGTCATGATTATAACCTATCAAAAAAAAAAAAAAGAGTCAAAGATTATGAAATGGATAATATAATGTTTAAGGAAATAAATTAGATTTTAGGTTAAACTTATTGTCACCCTTCCCGCCTGATTGTTAGGGCTTACAAGTTGAGATTCTCAGAGAGATCTAATCTTGGCCTGAAGGTGTAGTGCAGATTTCTTATATGCAATTGGCTTCAAACCATTACGCGTCTATAACCTGAATTTTAGGCAAATAATATGGCTTTTTTTTTTTTGTTACCCCACTATTTGTTAGTCATATTTCTAATTATTGAGTGAACAATTGCAATTGTGATTTAATACGAGAAACTTCTTTCACAATTTTTCGTATAAGTTCAAATTTAGAAAGCAGAGCATTCTATGCCACATTGATAACATAGGTTAGAGCAGCAAGACAACAAAAGTGATGACATTGATAGCCACACAGCTCAATAAGATGAATGAGGAAGAACCTATCATTAAACTTCATCATAGTTAATCTGACTCAAAAACTGCTGCAGCTTCCATTCCTATCCATGAAATTTCTTTACTTTGAACAAAATTGGGTCAATAAAGGAACAAGGGTAAGCCCAAACAATTTGTTAGTTTTTGTACTCAAATCAAATGCATGGAAACAATTCTGTCTACAATATTTTTTCCACAGCTCTTCATTTCAAGCAACGCAATGGCAACAATAACTTTTTTTTTGGTAAAAAGATATTTCATTAAAAAAAAAAAGCACAAGAACAACAGGAGGGAAAAAAGAAAAAAGGAAAACAGTTAACCCCTGGTCAAAAGGATACTTGAGGCCCATTCCAGTCTACATCCTGTCTACTAGAAAAACAAAACTTAGCAAGCCTATGAGCTTGCTCATTTAGGACCCTAGGGATAAATTCAAGGGTAAATTAGCGAGAGATCCCTGAGTATTGGGTTATAAAGTTTCTAGTATACGGTGCTATTGTTTAAGGCCTAGAGTCCTTTCGCGCATAGGATTAATACAAGCAGAGGTCCCTTAGCATGCCACATCATACATTTTCGTGGATAATTTGCCCATTCCACCGTTTAGGCATAACTTTTAAATTTTAAATTTTCAAATCTTCCATTCCCCCTCAATTTTAGGATAAGGTTCTCTCTCATTTCTCTCTCGGCAAAGAGAAAGACAACAAACTATTGTCTCTTGGTTACTGCTGCAGAACCAGAACAGAGGAGATCTGGAGCTTTGCTACAGCGCACGGTCTTCGACAAGGACGACAAAGATCTGAGTTTGCTGGAGAAGAAGACCGAAAGTTGCAGAGAAAATTAGAGTTTCTGTGATCTTCTATAGTTTTCTTCTTCACGTGGCTACTATATATCATTCCTTTTTTTTTTTATTGTCAGTTTCTTCGAAAAGATATATAAGTTTATCTTAGTTTTTTTTCAAAAGTTTTTATTTCAAACTCAGATAAATTTATCTAAACTTCTAGCAAAACTCAGATAAATTTATCTGAACTTCTGACAAAACTCAGACAAATTTATCTGGGTTTTGAACAATTTTTCTGAGTTTCGAACAAATTTATCTGAGTTTGGATCAAATTTATCTGAATTTGAAAAAAATTTGTCCGAATTTGAACCAAGTTTATCTGAATTTCGAACAAATTTATCCGAGTTTGAAAAAAAAAATATTTAAGTTTTGCCCAATCCCATGTGCAGATTCTCTGGATGATTTCTCCTTAGATAAATTTATTTGAGTTTTGCCCAGTCCCACGTGCAGATATTATAGATGATTTATCCTTCTTTGAATCAGTTTTTCCCATTTTCTTTCTCTTATCTATCGTAATCATTGATTTGTGCAGTCAAATAATCTTCACGAAATTGATGGATTTTCTCCCCTTTTTTTCTTAAAATGAAACTCTTAACGAAATCAGTTTTCCTTTTTGTGTATACTGCACAGAGTGTATTAAGAGGGGAACTCTAGACTTTTTAACTGTTTAAAACTTGAAAAGGGACCTTTGGCTCTACAAAAAAAAACACGTGGACTGTTTGCAATAAAAACCAAAGTTGAGGGACCTCCGACCAATTGCCCCTAAATTCAAAGTCTGCAGAAAGAAATAAGGAAGCCAAATATTTAATGTCAAGAATAATTGAGTTAATGGACCAATCAAGGCCTCCCTTCAAAGCATAAACCACTTCTTAAGCGTCCGTCAAAACACGAAGCCTATCAAAACCATTCTTCCAAGCCTTTTCTGACGCAGCTTAGACCGCCCTCGCTTCAGCCTCCTTTGGAGAAACGACTTTGGACCCTTGGATAGCACCTGCATCCACAATGATATCATTTAACATCATAGTAAAGCCAAACAAAGCAAAACCTTCCTTAGCCTTAAAGGGATCATCCAAGAAGATTATAATATCTTCTTTGCTCGAGATCACTAAAGGATCTAAGGAGAATTTCAAATACTTTTTTAAGGGAATGTCCCTATAGTGGCATGTGGGATCCTCAAGCATCTTATGGACTAATCCAATGATCTTAGAGGGATCAAATGATTGACCTCTATGAATAAAGTCATTCCTAGTTTTCCATATAGTCCACCACATGGAAAGGATCCACATTTTTGTGTGAACATCCCCAAGAGGAGGAGTCGGGTGGCCTTACTCACATGAGATCTTCCACCATTCCATTAAGTCTAAAGGGTACATAGAATTCGATAAAAAAAATCCCTTGCGAGTCGAACCAACTCGCTCTAGCAAATTCACACTCCATCAGAGCATGCCCAATCGAGTCCTCCTCTTTTTCACAAATAAGACATTTGTCATCTAAAGAATAAATCTTACATTTAATGATGGCTCTTACCGGAACAACATTTCTGAGACATTTCCAACAAAACATTAAGACCCTTTGAAGAAGAGGAAGTCTCCATAATGCTTTTCAATTTACCATCGAAAATGAGTTAGCATCATTTTGAGTGCATATTAATCTATAAGCTGATTTTCTGTTTTTTGAAACGGGCCAAACTCTTTCATCCTTAGTAAAGGATCTAGAGTTATAGATCTTACCAATATCTTCAATGTTCAGAGGGTTTTTAAAATACTCTTTTAGATCATTAGTATCCCAATCTTTATTAGCATTCCATAGGTCTTTAACTTTAAGATCTGGGTTAATTATAGAAGATAATGGCTTTCTCAAATTTTTTAAGGGAATCCAGCTACATTTCCAAACAGATATGTTCTCTCCATTACCTATTATCCAGCCAACCTTTTCAATTATGAAATCAACTCCCTCTACAAACCCTTTCCAGAACCATGAGTTGCCTTTTTTGAATTTAGCTTCCCAAAGGTTACTTCTGGGATAATATTTAGCCCTTAGAATCTTTGAGCAGAGGAGGACCTCATTACTTAGACATCTCCAACATGTTTTGGCGAGAAGCGCTAGATTATTACTTTTAGTGTCTCTTATTCCTAAACCCCCCTCGGCAATAGGCTTACATAATTCGGCCCATTTGATAGTATGAATTTTTCTTTTTCTTGCACTCTCACCCCACCAAAAGGCTCTAAGTATTTTATCAATAGAGTCCGCAATTTTGTTTGGGAGACGGAGAACGAACATATTATAAACAGGAATAGCTGAGGCCACAGACTTGATTAAGGTGTTTCTGCCAGCTTGGGATAGCAAAGGGATTTGCCAAGAGCTAATTTTACTTTTGATTATGTTAGTGAGGGCCTTGAAACTCGAATTTCTATTTTTCCTAATAGTCGGCGGATTTCCAAGATATCATCATTGACCATAATTCTCATACCTAAGATCAAAGCAATATAATTGCATCTTTTCTGGCAAGCCCCTTCGCTAAAATAAACTGCAGATTTGTGGAAGTTTATGAGTTGACCTGATATATCGCAATAGTCCTCCAATAAGTTTCTAACTTCTCTAGCTTCTTTTAGCTTAGCATTACAAAAGATTAAGCTGTCATCAGCAAAAAAGAGGTGAGAGATATTAGGGCCGTTTCTGGCTACTCTAATTCCTTGAATGACTCCCATCTCTTCAGCTTTAGTGAATGACTCCCCTTGAATTCCTTTGAATGACTCCCATAACTTGGGATGGTCACAAGCAAGGGTATGCAGACGTTTGAAGCTCTCATATGCAAGGATTACTTCTTGGAGATTTTGTTTTCAAAACCATGCATTCCCAATGTAGAAAAAAGTGTTGAAAATCCAATGAAAACAAACCGTTCTTTGACTCCTTTTACATACAATCTTAAGTTGAGAAGGAAGTAGGTTTTGATAAGAGATCGCATTTGTAACAACAGTAGTTTAATAAACTTGGATCCTAGTTGGTTTGCATGGGCTTGAAGGTTTAAGGCCACAATGAGGAGCCCTTTCACTATTTTGGTATTTACTGGCCCTTACCTCGGTTGGCTTAGTCCCTAGTTGCGCTAAGTCTATTTGCTTTTGGGCCAGCTAGGTTTAGTCTTTATGAGCTTAGAAGTAATTATAAATATCATTATTGTCCAAATGGATACGTTATTCTTTTTTATAGCATTTTGCATAAACTCTTTGTATGATCTTACACCCCATTGAGCTACCACTTATCCCAAAACCAATTGGTGATCGGAAATGACACAACAAAGGTTTTATAGTGAGGGCTAGGGCTCGACCACAATTATGACTGCTCAGGAGCGAGGGTGGAAGTTGACCTGAACACTCTCTTTTGGTTATGCAATTAGATGATGCCATTTCTTTCAATGATTTAAATGTTTCCTAAATGGGCCCACTTTATTGGAACTCTTTAATAATTCTATATTTTTTCCTATTTTCTCTATCTTTACAGTGTAGATAAGGTCGTGGGCCTTGAAGTCAATATTAAGCCACAAAAGAATTGCCGATTTTCCTAGAAGAAATTTCACTCCAATATAATATAAATCCCAAAGTAATCTCTACAAATTGATTTTATTTTTTTAATAATATTCTTCCTACGTGTTCTAAAAGTTATTATTCTAGCTATGGGACATTTAAGTGAAATCTTATGTAGACTACAAGGAAAGACTCTTTTTAAATTTTTTTTATTTATAAGTGGGTCTAGTGACGTCATTAGTTGATCATCCTTAACCATCCTCGTTTTAGGGAGAAGAACCCTCTGTCCAGATGATTTCTTCATTCTCTTGGAATTAAGCTATCCTTATTGAGGGTTTTTTAGGAAGAAAAAAAAGAATTGCAATCCATCATTGGCAAATACAACAAAGTCCTACCATCTACACCATAGAGCATCCAACGGCTCTACATTTTTCGCAAATCTCTCACAATCCATAATAAATCAAGACCTAAAGTTCAGCATTCATAGCAAAGTCCTACCATCTACACCATAGGCCTTTCAGAGATGATGAACAATTTAGATCATGATTTAGGAGGCCCACAAGAAAGAAAAAATAAAATAAAAAAAGGACTGCCTATATGAAGCTTGCGCATCTATATCACATCAACAGTCATGAGGTTTTTTTTTTTTTTTTTTTTTTTTTAAGATTATCTAACGATCAATGATGAATCAAGAGCTTACGTTTGGCCTCCTAGTTATTTTCAACCTTCTGAAGAAGATCAATGATTTGAATCATACAAATAGGCCCTAAAAACAGTTAAAAAATAGTCATTTAACGTTCTGAACTATTTTCACAAATATTTCAACATCCATGATGAATAAACAACTGAAATCCGACTGTAAGGTCCCTAACCTTAATAGGGTGTTTAATTTCCTAATGTTGGTAATTAGCCTAATTAATTGTGATTCTAGCTAATTAGGCGGGTTTAGTGCTAAGCAAGTTTCTTTTATCATTAGAAAGCGGTTTGCGAAGTTTCGTTTGATTCCAAGTACGATTAGTCTAAATAGGAGGTTAGGTTGTGATTAATAGGAAAATTGGGTATTTGTTTTCCAAAAAATTCCGTTTTTGTCAAATTTGGGTCCATTGGAAAGATCTCGTCGCGCTCGTCATTTTTCGTTTTTGACCCATCACGATTCGACGCCCCGAAGCCCTCAAATAATCACATTTCTCTTAATTCACTCAAAGAGGGCATTTGAGTCATTTCCCCCTCCATCCCTCATTTTAAGTCCATTCCAGCTCTTTCATTCATTTCCTTCTTCCATTGCAATTGCTGGAGTTTTCTTCTCTCCCTCCCTCTTCACTTCTTCTTCTTGCATGTGCCATTGGAGAAGAGATTCAAGGTCAACCAAGCTCACCGATCTCTTTCTCTCTTCTTCCTCTACATCTTGATCCAAATTGGTAAGTTTTCCTCAACCCTTTCTTCCCTAATTTCCTTCCTCATTGTTGTAGAGATGTCACATGTTGATAGATTTCCTTTCTTTCTCTTCCATTGTACTCTTTGGGTGTAGGAGAAGGGTTTTTGGAAGTGGTTTGGCTAGGGTGTGAGTGGAGAGCTCTCCTTCCTCCTTTATCTTCTCAAATTTTCATTTCTTCACTCTCTTTGGTGAAGGCAAGTAGATTAGCTTTATCTATTGCTCATGCATGTATATTATCTTTACTCTTGACAATGCAATTGTTTAGAAACCCATTATGCCAAGCTTGTCTATGTTTATTGGATTTCACATGCTAGATTAGGTAATTAATGGAATTGGACCCTAATTGAATGATTGGGTTTGTTGATGGGAGGAATAGAATGAATGTGGAGAGGGCAAGAAGCTCCTTTTCTTGCAGGGATGATTTTAGAGGATAAGGGATTTGATTCCCCAAGTTTTGTACTCAAAATGAGTCATTTTCTGCAAGGACACTTGGCTCGAGCCAACCTTCAGTTCGCTCGAGCCAAGTGGCCCCTGGGAAGATTGGCTCGAGCGGACCTTCGTTCGCTCGAGCTAAGGAGGTTCTGTGATCAGTTCGCTCAAGCCAACCTCCAGTTCGCTCGAGCCAATTGCTTGGGCTCAGGATGACCATCTTCCAGAAGCCATAACTTTTGACCCGTTCATCGGAATTTGGAGTTCTACATACCGTTGGAAAGCTTTTGAGACGTAGAATCCAATGGTATATTTATCTTGATCATCAAATATTGGAAAAGGAAGTTGATATTGGATCAATGAACCAACCCTTTATCTCTTTTGGAAAGGGATTCTAAACCTAGTTTGGACCCTAGGTTGGAACCCATTGACCGTACCCTTGCATGACCAATTGGGGAAAATGAAAATGGAGCACGTTTGGCTTGGTGTGCTTCGTTGGTTGTCCGGGGTTTTCCGTATATGAACGTAACTTGTCCGAATGCGTATGGAATTGAGTTAATTGGTGCTCAACAATTTCCATACACCATGGGCCCGCCAAACTAGGACACCATTGACTCATCCTCTATACGTACTCCATTGTGGATACATTCGGTACATGGTGGACAACTCTTGACCTAGGATTGGCTTGTTCTTCACTCTTGACTCGCAAATCATGTATCCATAGCTTGTTGTACCTTTTATGCTCTATCTTGTATACTTGTATAACTTGTAACTTAACTTGTAGAATTAGGATTTGACCGGACTTAGAGTGTATTCTTAGGTACCTTGTCTTGTATTGATAAACACGTATGGATAGACTTGAAAGAGGACTACTTATGGAACTTGATAATTGACTTGTATCTTGGCTTGACTTGGAGTAGCCCTCAACTTGTTATTTTGTACTTGGAAACCTATCCACGTGTATTTGTCTTGGAACTTGTGTCATATGAAAACCATCATCATCATCTTGCATTCATGACAAGCTGCAGACTGAGGATTATAAAGTGGGCCGGTTACCGGACACTAGGGTGGGCAGTCGGCTTTGGACGGCGTCCATAGCGCGAATAGATGGAAGCGGGCTAGGACCGTGTTGCTATTCCTAGGACCGGGAGCTAGGATCCCCCTAGAGCCGGACTTTGGATATTCGTAGTCAGCTCGGACGTCACTTATACCCCCGCGAGATGGCTAGGACATCCTCGGAGTCTCCTCTTGCTTGACATTGCATTTCATGGATGGTTATTCTTGGTTATCTTACTAGGATTTAACTTGTTACTTGATTCTTGTATTACTCATGCTTTATGTTTAGCTTGTACCTTGCTATCTTATAATCAAGTACTTGTTCTTACTCTCTTTTGAAATATGTTATGAATAATGTATATTGCTTATCTTCTTGCCAACATATTGTTGATCCTTTATTCCATGGTGTGCAGAGGACACCTACTATTATTACACCGACCCGGATGCCGAGGCAATCCCAAAGCATACTCAACCGGGGGAGGAGGACGAGGTACTAGAGTGGGGTGCCGATGACGTAGCTTAGCGTCATCACTCCCGGCACTAGTACGCATTACGTGGGGATATATTCTATCGTGCCACCTCATTTCATCTTTTGGTTTAGATCTTTTGGACTTTTCCAATCTTAGCACTGTATATCTTTTGTACCAGGACCTAGGTTTTTGGGATGGTCCTGATGATTATAAACTTTATATGTTTTACCTTTTGAAACCTGAACATATATAATGGAATGAAATCCATACTTGCTTTGATATTTTTACAAGTTTAATGTTGTGTGTACCGGATAAGTCCCGTTGATCAATTGGTTAATGAGGCTCAACTACACAATCCTCACAGCGAACTTCGATCCTTGGGCATTAAGGGCAAAATTTTTTAATCAGCCCTAAATTTCACACCCCGGAGTCGGTTTAATCACTAATCGGGTTCGAGGCCGTGACACCGACCCCCTAGCCGTACTTAGCCTTTTAAAGAGGACGAAAGGCTCCAATCTTGTTGTAGGGTCGGTCTCACACCAGCGACAAATTTTAATAAATAGTCATTCCAAAAACACTGTCATGACCGTAGGAGCAACGCAAATTTATGGGAGCGATTCTTTCAAGGTCCAATGGAGGTGTGTGAGTACGACGAATAGGGCCGGGCTCCTAACTACAGCCAATTTTTTTATTCTTTAACTCTAACTCGGACTGGGTGCGGTCTTCAACATTTTCAAGTGGGCTAGGCTTGGACTAATAGCTAGAAGTCTAGCCAACTCTGGATATTCCTCAGCTCGGCCCAACCCCCTCCATGAGGGCGTTTTGGCACTTGGTTTTCCTTCCTCCAACCATGAGTGATTCTGAACGCACCATGGGATTTCCTGAACACACCCATAATTAAATTTTTTTTATTACTAAAATGCCCTCAAGTGAAAGGATGAAATCGCCCTTCACCATCAACCTCCTCTCCTCTTCCTTTGGTTCTTCTGCAGTGGAGCTTCCTGGTTTCTCTACTCTTATCTCCTCTTCTGATTCTTCTTATTCTTCTTCATTCTCCCTTTTATCCATTGTTTCATCACTGCTCCTCTGCACTCCTTCCTCCTCATTGATGTTAATCTCCTTCCTCATCATCTTCTTCAACTCTTGGAAGTATCATGAAGTCTCCTCAATTTCTTTAACGATCTTAGAATTACTCATCTCCCTGCACCACATTGTGTATTGAAACTGGACATTTTCAATATGGACAAGCAGTTGACTGTCTACCAAGAGGAGGTATACATATTGACTTTGTTTCCTTCATTTTTTTTTTCTCGCGTCTTGCTTGGGATTCCAGAACCGTGCCGTTAAAGATAGGCTCGGCTAGTGAAGACCATGCATAGTTATATTGCACGGCGCTATAATGCTGGACAAAGTATTATTTAACGGCCACATGAAACTGAGCATATATATTAAGAACGGCCTATATAAACTGTGCAGTATAATACTGCACGGTTGTAAAGGCTCGCGCATTGATAAACTAAGAATTTCTAATCATATTTTCAGGAGATTGATTCAACCAGTGCCAATGAGTGCCTTTTGGATTTTACTAATGTCTTCACCACTAAAATGATATTCAGAAGCTGAGAGAGCCTAATCCAATAAACAAGGGATGTTGAAAAGAAACATTGCTTGGTAATTGTAATCAAAACTTCAGATGCTGGTGGAGATGGTAGTAAGCCAAGAATAGTTTTTTCTTGTGAGATAAGTGGTAGTTACAGGGGTCCATTGAAGGTTTTCGAAAAGAAAATTCCTAATAAGGCAACGAGAATGAAGAAGTGTAGTTGCCCTTTTGCTTTGAAGGACTGAAAGTTGGCAACTAACGATAATTGGATTGTCAGATGTGATTTCCAGATCCGATGTGGGTGGAAACACAGTGTTATATAGATCGAAACTCAAAAGTACCAACCGATTCCTAGGATTCCCGACTAATCCTAAAAATGGTAAAAAAGTGTGATCGCCAGTCATGGTAAACGGCCATGACTCCGTTTGATCGCCTCCATGCTATAAATTAAGGGTCCCACTCATCACAACGCTACCATCGACGTGTGATTGTCTCATCAATATTATTTTTGGTCATTATTATGGGGGTTCAGTCCATCTTTAAAATTCGAGGTGAGTGAGAAGACTAAGTTCCATGCATTTGGAAGAAAAGAAAGAAAGAAAAAAAAAAAAACACCTAAAATTTGAAATAGATAACATAATCCTGAATTCTATGGGTTGCTACATGCTTGTTGCCCAATTTTTAATAATTTTTATATAACTTGGATCGGTCTCAAATTTTATAGGGAGTTGATTTATATATTGATAAAGTCCCACATTTAATTCTGGATTTTTCTGAGTATTGAAACCTTATGAAATAGTGGACACAAATCTGAATAAAAATGCTGTAATTTTTGCACTACAAAATCTGGCCCATGACACAGGTCCACTCTCCGAATTTTTATGATTTCTACATACCTCTAATTATTCTAAAACTTTTATGAGACTTACAAGACCGAAAGAGGAGGCTCTTGTAAAATTTTCATGAATTGTGGCTTAACATAACCCTTCATGATTATGCACACAAGGCCAAGTTAACTTGCTGGATTTTCAACACTGCAGAATTTGGTCCGTGATCGAGGTCCACTGTCTGAATTTTGATAAATTCTATAAAGCTCCAATTAATCTGAAATTTTTATGGGCGTTAATGGACCCAAAGGGGAAGCTCATATGATTTTTTTCATGGATTTTCAATGAACAGAAACCCTTGTGATTATGTGCACAAATCCCGGTTAACAAGCTGAGTTTTCTGCAGTGCAGAGTCCATGACTCAGGCACGCTGTCCAATTTTTAATAATTTCTTGAAAAATTGAAATCAGTTGAAACCAAATCTCACTGAAACAAAACTGGTATGGGAGTATTCAGAAAAATCAATGAGTTTCCTATTCAAATTAGAAATCATTGAATTAGGAATTTGAAAACAGTGTACCGGTTTTCAAAATCTGTTGCAATCCTATTTACATATTTTGACTGGTCCAGCTCAGAGATTCTAGAAAATTCGTTTTAGATTGAAATGGCACAATTCTGGACTGCCGGGAAAGATAATTCAGAGATGCATAAAAAAATAAAAAAAAATATCAAAAACAAAATTGCAAAAATGGGAACAAATTCTGAAATTTGCATAATGCAGAATTTCAATCATTTTGGAAAGGCCACTCCGATACATAAAACTTGGGTTCAGTAGTGTCTTATCATAGCCCAAATACACAAGATTTCAGTATGAGTTATAGCATAAAATCACTCCAAATCCAATATGTAACGCCCCGGAATTCCACATCGACTATAGAGAGGAAAGTGAATGGGGTTATATGTAAAACTTACACCCTTACCTTGCAATGAGGCATTTTGATGGGTTGAGGCCCATTAGAAGCAAAACCGTGAGGCCAGTGGGCCAAAACGGACAATATCATGCATAGTATGAGTGGCGCGTTACAAATGGTATCAGAGCCAACTCTCGACTAGTTCGAGTGTTAGTCCCCTGCCGTGGGCGGGTCTCCATGTGGGCGGGCCAAGAGGGCTGGCAGGCTACAGAGACTGGCAGGCTACTGCACAGGGACGTGCAGCCTTAAGGGGGGTGGATTGTGACGCCCCGGAGTCCCACATCGACTATAGAGAGGAAAGTCAATGGGGTTATATGTAGAACTTACACCCTTACCTTGCATGAGGCCTTTTGATGGGTTGAGGCCCATTAGAAGCAAAACCGTGAGGCCCGTGGGCCAGAGCGGACAATATCATGCATGGGTATGGGTGGGGCGTTACACAATAGACGTGATGACTAAGGTTATAATCAATCATTATATGCAATAAAAGAATTCATGTCATCAATTTACAATCCCAAAGAAAAGTCAAGCACTGTTTACCTTCTTTCATTCAGCTAAAATGAGACAAGTACTAGAAAATGATGAAAAATAGAATGAAGTAATATAAAATAGAAAAAGGGGTGGGTGTCAATATTCATTGATGGGGATCGACTCCGTTCACCTGATACCCTCCTCGAATCCCTTGGCGGGGAAGGGGTAGGCTTAATTTGAAAACATGCATGTAAAGATGCTTGAAAAGGGGTCAAAAGCACATGCGACATGATGCTCAAAACGAAAGCCTGAGTGCCCACTACAACATTGGTCTAAAGATGGGAGGACTAAGGCACCCGGTCAATCTAGGGAAAGATCACCTAGAGAAGTGGACTATCGTCCGTCAGGCCCATCGCTTAGGGCACGTTGGGGAGGGATACACACTTAGCTAACCTAACTTAAGAGAGAGTGAGGGACCTGTGTGCCACTGTCAATCATGGGGAGTCCACTAGGAGGCTATCGCCGTTAAGGCCTAGGGAGTCGCGTAGAAGGGTGGACGATGTCGCGGTCACTAACACATAAGGGTCTATGTTACTTAGTGCATTGAAGCGATAATGAAAGCATGGGTGGATGATGGTTTTGAAAATATAGCATGTGCTGAAAATTCTTTTTTCAAATATCAATAAATTCATAATTCAAGTATAGCCTACCCAAATAGCATGAAGCTCAATGGTGAAAATCGACGGAGGTTGAATGAAGAAAAGAAACGAAAAATCTTTTTTCTTGATTTTTGGGATTTTCTGATTTTTTTTTTATTTTTTTAAATATAGGGTTATAAGTGCCTAACTAGGGGTCTGTATGGAACCTAATCTAACCGTTCATCTCTTTTGCATTGGAGCACATAGATGGGCTAACCCCATGGAAGGGCCAGCCCATCTACCGCCGCTTTCCTTGGCCCTAAAAGGCAGATTAGATGGAGCGGATAAGAATGCAAATGACAAGCGCAATGAATGTAACGGATGCTTAAACAAGTAGTTCAAACTAATGAATTAAGATGATGCATGATGAATGTGTACAATAATTGCAATAAGATGCACCCTATCAAAATAATAATGAAAAATAAATGATTGATGAATGTGTAACTAAATGGCAGCCTAAAAGAAAGTGCACACAATTATATGAATCTACTGCAAACAAACTAAGATAAATCGAAGTAAGGTAATAATAGCAAGATCTCACCAATTTGATGCTACAATCCTAAACCTGACTGTTGAGACCTTGTAGATGTCCTTTTCTTTTCTTTTTGGGTCTTGGATCTTTTTTTGCATTAAGTCCCAAAGATGGGCAATGGTTTCGTTGGGTTATGGGCTGTTTCTATGGTTTGGTTTCGGTTAGGTGAATGGGCTGGATTAAGTGGATGTGGAGACTGGGGTGCGTGTGCAACAGCAACGCTGCTATGCAGGGTGGTGCTGTGAAAGAGAAATGGGACTGAAGAGAGGATAAAAAAAAGGAGGGGTGCAGTGGATGCGTGCAGGTGGGCAGCAAGGGAGGAAGGAGAGGAAGAAGGGGCTCGGTTGTGCAGGTGTGTGCAGGTGCAGGTGAGGGAAGAATAAAAGGCGAGGAAGAAGGAAGGGAGAGAGGAGGGGGTGTGCAGGTGGAGAATAAGAAGGGAAGAAGAGGAAGAGAAGAAAGAAAAAGGAAGAGGCGTAGTGGGTGCATGCAGGTGAGGGAAGAGGAGTGCAGCGGCAGCAGCGAGACAACGAGTGTGTAGGTGAGTGTGGCGCAGGGGAGGAGAAGGGGTGATGCAGAGGTGAGATTGGAGTGCAGGTGGGTGTGCAGGTGGAGGAAGAGGAAGAGAGGAAAAGGCAGAAAGGAGAGAATGCAACGCAGGTGGGTGAATGGAAGCAGCGAGGGTGTGCTGGCCGTGTGGAGAAAGGAGGGAGGAGAAACGGAGGCAGAGAGCGAGAGGAGGCGAAGATGGCGGAGAGAGGCAGAACGAAGAGAGAGAGAGAGAGAGAGAGAGAGAGAGAGAGAGAGAGAGAGAGAGAGAGAGAGGATTGAAGAGAGAGAGAAAGAGAAGGAGAGAGGGCGTGACAGGGAAATGGGGCAGAGTTAGAAGAATGAGAGGGTGAGAGTGGAGAAAGAAGAAGAAGAAGAAAAGGAGAGGGAAGGAGAGTGCAGTGTGTGCAGAGTGCGGGAGGAAGGAGAGAGTCTACCTGGCGAGGGAGGCATCAGGCAAAGAGGAGGAGGAAGAAGGTGGCGCTGGTACTACGTGCAGGGAGTGGGGCGATGGTGCTGGCGCTGAGCGTGGAGGGCAGCTGCGTGTGGGGTCTGGAAGGAGATGAACGGAGAGGGGAGCCTCAGCGCGAGATGATGGAGAGAGTGGTGGGCGGTGGCGTCTGTGGCGTTTCTGCGCAGAGTCTGGTGATGGGGAAGATAGTGGCTGCTGCATGCTTCCGGAGGGGGAAGATGGAGATGGAGATGATGAGAGATGGAGGAGGAAGAAGGGAGTAGAGGGAGAGCAGGGAGAGGGAAGTGGAAGAAGGGAGGAAGATGACGGCCATGAGATGGAGGGATGTGCGCAGGAATGGAGATATGGGAAATGTTGTGGAGATGAGATTTGCGCATGGCTCAAGATAGAGATGAGGGAGGGATTTTAAGAAGGGAGATAGAGTCTTGGGGACCGGGACTCTAGTTTCCCAGATCTCTGGACTCCTTTTCCCTTATCTGGGTGACGGGTCAAGGGTGGTTCGGGCCCAGGTCAGGCTGGGTTGGTCACGGTTGAGACCCAAAGTGTTAATGGGTTGGGAAGTTTGAGGTTTAGGTTAGGTTGAATGGGCTTGATGGGTTTAGGCTAAGATGGTTTGGGACTTGGGCCGCATTTGATGGGCCAGGCCTAATGGATTGGATTTGAGGTTTGAATCAGGGGTTTGAGGCCCAAAAGGTGGGCTGCGGTGGGGCTTGGTTCCGACCATTATCACTATCCGTCTGTCGGATTTTTTAGGCCTGAGTACTATTGGAAATTTCTCAATGAGAAGATCATAATGGTGTATGGGTTTCAGTAATTTGGAGGTCAGGAAAAGACCTAATTTTTTAAGGGACCCAAGCCTGATTAATTTTGAAGGAAAAAAAATAAGAACTTGGAATCTGATCGTCGGATTTTTGAGATCTGAGTACCAGTGGAAATCTCTCAATGAGTAGGTCCCGATGATATATGGGTCAAGTCCATTTGAAGACCTAGAAAAGATTTGAATTTTTTGGGGAGCCCACATATGTTTAATTTTTTTTAAATTCATAACTCTTGATCCACCCGTCATATTTTTTTTAAATCCATATATTATCAGGAAACTTACTAAAAGTAGATCGTCATGGAAGTGAGATCCGACCTGAAACATGAGAGTTGGTGAGATCCATAAAAAAATAAAAAATAATAAAAAATTGTAAAAAAAAAAAAAGAAAAAAAAATATGCATGATAATGGAGATTTTAATTTTTTTATTCAAATTTGTCCAAATGAGGCGAAATTGGGGCATCAATAATATGAGTACTAAAATTGTCCATAGGGGTGCCAAAATGAGGTGTCTACATGGATGGTAACAGTGGTTTGTGGGGTGCACAATCATCCAAATGCACAACATCTCGAGGGGCACTCGTTTACCAGTAGGCTTTTTGAGGAAAAAATCAACGTTTTGATTGATATTTCTAAGAGTTTGGTGAAGCCGAAGAACATCCTTCGAACATTGCAGGAAAGGGATGTGCAGAACACCACTACGATGAAGAGTATCTACTATGCTTGTCACAAGTTTAGGATAATAGAGATGGCCGGTCGATCACAGATGTAGCAACTCATGATGCATTTGTAGGAGAACAACTACATTCAGCATCTCACTAGCAATGATACAACAAATGTTATCATGGACCTATTTTGGGCACATCCATCATCTGTTGAGTTATTACGTACATTTCCAGAAGTTTTGATAATGGATTCCACGTGCAAGACTAATAGATATCGACTTTCCTTACTTGAGATTGTTGGTATCACATCTACTCAATTGACATTCCTCGTTGCTTTTGTGTACCTTGAATCAGAGAGGGTGCATAATTATAGCTGGGCTTTAGAGAGACTTAAGGAATTAATGGATGGATGCATTCTACCCCGTGTGATTGTCACAAGCAGAGAGTTAGCGCTGATGAATGCAATCAATGTTGTCTTTCTGAATGCAACAAACTTATTATGTAGGTGGCATATTTCTAGGTACATCTTGGCAAATTGTAAGAAGTTTTTTTTAGACCAACGACAGATGGGATGCATTTATTTCTTGTTAGAACATGTTGGTAGTCTCTCCCATTGAAAATGACTATATGCAACTTCTAAGTGCATTAGAACAAAATTACTGCAGGTATCCACATGCTATTGATTATGTGAAGAAGTCGTGGTTGATTAAGCATAAGGAGCAATTTGTGGCTGCTTGGACGGATCGGCATATGCACTTTGGGAACATCACTACGAACAGGGCTGAGAGTGCACATGAAAAATTAATGAGACGCCTAGGCACATCGAACTGTAGCTTTGATTCGTTCTGGCAGGTTATCCATGCCTTGCTGGAGTTGCTCTTTATGGAGATAAATGCTTATTTTGAAAAGAGTTTGAATACCATGCAACATAAGTTCAAACCGACACTGTTTCGTGAGTTGAGATGATTTCTATAAAGGAATGCTTTGGATATAGTATTAAATGAGTCAATAAGATCTGGTGATATTGGTCCCGACTCGGCGGCATGTGGGTGCGTAATTCGATGGGCCCATGGTTTACCATGTGCACACGAAATTACAGAGTACATAAGGGAATGCTCTCAAATACCATTGAGTTGTGTACACCAATATTGGTGGAAGCTCAATTTAGAGGCCACTACGGTGAACCAAACCCCTGAGTTGACTACAACTTTCGAGTTCGAGTTAATTGCTAAGAATTTTCAGAATAGTGATCAGAGGGGTAAAATACAAATATTGGAAAAACTTAGAGAATTGGGGAATCCTCCATCTACTTCTCTTCTTGAACTGGATGTTAAATTGAATACTCGCGGTCTGTCATCATTGAAAAAGAAGAAGTTGGATTGGTCTACGCGTCGAGAGCCATCTACTTTCGAGATGCACTCTCGATGAAAGATAGTATTCTAGCTAGATTAAGCAGTACTAGTGTAACGAAGAAGAAGGAGAAACTGAATGTACGTCGCACTCTATCATGCACGTTTCTGCATTTACTTCCTTAGTCTCTAGGACCCTATATCCAGATTGTTAAAGATGTTGCAACTGATGGTAATTGTGGACTCAGAGTTGTAGCTGGTCTTCTCGGCATGGGTGAGGATAGTTGGATGCAATGGATTTGAGCAATGAATTACAAAGGTATCAAAATTATTATTCATTGGTGTATGGAGGAGAGGAAAGGGTTGGGGAGCTGTATTACTCATTGTCGTACTATGAAAGTAATCATTCATTTGATCAGTGGATGACAATGTCGGACATAGGTCCCTTGATATCTTCATGTTATAACGTTGTATTGGTCAACCTTTCATTGCAGCGGTGTCTTATTTTGCTGCTTTGAGATTATCCACGATTCCATCAAGTTCTTGCACAGTTATCGCGATTGGTTTCATCAATGGAAACCATTTTGTTTAGGTCTTCATAACACTCGGGGCTCCCATACCTCCCATTGCTACAAATGGGCTTAGACACCACCATCCTAATACAAACGGATGGCAACTCCCATATGCTAAAAGCATCGAGAAATTTAGAGAATTAATTGGAGATAGTGTCGCAACACAGGAGTCGGTTAATCTTGACAGCGATTGAATATTTATATTCGATTTGATGTAAACAAACACAATACATGTTATTTTAACAGATGGCTGATGAAATGGATGCAAAATGTATGTTATTATGTTATGTGATTTTTTTTAGACCCTTGCTCGAATTAATAATGCCTTGCAAAAGACAAACTGCACGGCGAAAAAGTACTGTGAAGTTTGCCTTTGCACGGATATTACACTGTGTAGCATTTATTGGCACAACATTACAGTTCCGTGCAGTTTGCTATACAATCAAAACATGTTGGTCGTTTAGTCTTATATTATAACATACAAAAATAATGAACATAGTAATTTCATTCCATTTTGATCAAAATCATACAAGTATACCAACATTCATAAATAAATAAAAAAAAAAAAAAAACCATCCAACATTCATCAAAAAAAGACTGCACATATTAACTAGTTCCTATAAATCCTCAAAATATAAACCCATCCACAACCCACATCTCATAACTGATCATGGCTACGTACGTCGTCAGTACATCACCGGCAAGCCATCTAGGATCTCGAGGGTGGTCTGCAACCATCCATAGCCCACATCTCATAACTAATCATGGCTACGTACATCGTCGGTATGTCACCGGCAAGCCATCTAGGATCTCGAGGGTGGTCTGCAATGCCTGGTAATAGAAATCAGCTGGCTGCTATGTTCGTGCAATTGTGGCAAGAAGATGGTCATTCGCTCGAAGCGTATGTAACAAACAATAAGATGTATTAATACTTAAGATACTTTGAAAAAATGGATATCTAATGTTTGGAAAAAGTGTACACCCTCACCGTTCTTGGAGTCGGGTCATCTCGAGCCTCATTAGTGTCACAGTGGGAATGATGATCGGGGTTCTTTACTCGAGGGTGTGAAATCCTACAAAACCACTTGAGGTAGTCGGATGCACACTCCCATGCATATTGTGCTCGATGGCCGCGATGCGCTACATATAAGATATGATCCTCCCACGTAACCCAGTACTGGTTTATAAATCTATAGGAGACCTTATATTTTCCAGCAGTAGATCCCCGAGATCCACGAATGAGGGGGAGCAGTGCAGGTGGGATGGTCTGTATAAAGCCAAACTGTCGAAGAACCTTACGTGGGTGGTACGGCTCAATGATATCTAGCAGTCTTAAGCAACTACAAAAGAAAGATATCTGATGGAATAGATGCTGAGCCCTGGCAGCAGTGTACGAATCTCAAGCCACTTGTGAGAAGTAACTGAAACAATACATTAATATAGTAAAAAGTAATAGTAAAAAACGTAAAATATAAATGAACACCTCTACTAGTTGCTCATCTCACTCGGATATAGGGCGTCCAACCTCTCATGCATCAGCTGGATGTTCTCCCTTGCAATCCCGAAATCCCAACCAGGATTCCAGCGTCTTGCTAGAGGCATTCTAGCAATCTATCCCCACTGTGCACGACGACGGGCAAATGGGAAGTGCTTGTACTCCCAAGCCTGCAAATGATACCAATTATTAATTATACAAATTTAAAGGATCAATTACGAGTGAACATGTGTATGTATATATAAAGTGTACACATTTACCATGAGCAGCGTCATATATCCAGCAATCTATCGCACATATGCCCTCGTGGCGGTCCCCAACTGGCGATACAGATATGCCAGTGCGGCTGCCCCTATGCATAATGATGGACCCATCCAAAGTCCATCAATAAAGATAGGCAGTAGATGGGGACTCTAGTCGATGACTTATTGGTGAAGAGTGTGCAACCTAACAAATACAAAAGTTAGCCTCTTGTTGCACACTCTACCTGCTCAACAGACAACGCAGGAGTCACATTGCCGCACACCAGTTTGATCCACCCCATCCTAATTACCCCATCACGCGCCACTCTCAACTCAGCTGAAGCAGATGCCCTATTCACACTCAGTCCACACTCAAATAAATCTACTTGATCAGTAAATCCCATACTTTTCGATGCGTGGATAGACGTACCCGTTACTGGGATGCCGAGGAGAGTATCGACACATCTAAGGTGATCGTCATCTTACCAAATGGCATTTTGAAAGTATTTGTCTCAGGCCGCCATCTCTCTACAAAGCTTGATACCAAAGGGCAGGAGATATATCGGTAGAAGAAACACTTCAGGTCTGCTAATTCAAATTCTTCAATAATAGCACAATACCGATGAACATGAATATCATCCCCATCCCCGCGCAAAGGTATGAACCGCTTCTTCAGCTTATACCAATGAATGATACATTTGAGCAGGTCATGCTCCTACACATTATAAGTAAAATATTCATTAATATCTGTTATTATAGACTTCAACACATCTTATTTGAAAAATGATTAATTAAAACATAATAAGAATGCAAGTGTACCTCCCCATTCCAGATCGACACAGCTACATGCGTCCTAACACTGATAAGATAGGTCCTCCGGACTGTCGGGAATAGGACCTCTAAGAGCCTCCCTTGCTGCTGCTCGAGGATTGGACGGCTATGCCTCCTCGTCTGTGGAATCATCCTCTAAAGAAGGTACATCCTCCTCTATTGGACCCGGTAGTGGATCCTGCTGCAATCGATGTCTTCGTTTAGATGCTGCTGGTCGTTGACGACCGGCAGTTGAAGAACTCGCATGTACGCCTCGGCTGCACGACCTCGGAATACCAATCTTGGTCCACAAGGTCGATGCCTTGTTGGCAGAACTACTCTGTCCACCTGTCGCCAAAGAACCACCACGACGAGCTGGTCTTCTCAGTATTCCTTCAAAATCATTAACAATGAAAATCATTGAGATAACAAAAGGAGGTTCAACGATTCTCCTTGCTCTATTCAAAAGGACAGTGCAAACTGTTTTTGCACGACACAATGAAACAATGCATTTTCTATTTGCACAGTTTGATGGAACTATGCAATTCTTATATTCACGGTGAAAAATAGCCATGCAACTATAACCTGGACTGAATTTTACAGCCGTGCAAAGTAAACCTTGCGCGGTTCTGGATTGCCGAGCAAATCGCGAAGTTTAGCTGAGTTTTTTCTGAGTTTTCAACTTCGGACAAGGTTTATGCTCTCTCCCTCCCATCCATCTCATTCAATTAGGCCCATAAACTTCCTATTTGTTGCAAATGTCAATACAGTATATATGCATACATTACAACCTAAATTTCTAACAAATATATGAAACGGATAAATTTGATGGGAAGAAAAAGAGCTTACCTGACATCTACAAGATTCCGAATGATAATGGTGACGAGAGGCACACGGAAATTGCAGTCGAGAAGCGGAGAAGAGGAGGAAGACGATTGCTTTACTGTCACTGCATTTTGGGCGGGTTAATGAGAAGGTTTGACCGAGTGATTTGTGTTTTTAGGTGTGGTAAGGGTGATCTGGGTATTATGGTGAGTGGGCTCACCAAAAACTTGACAAGAAATAGAATGAGTGTGGTGAGCTCAGCAAATGAGTGTGTTCAACAACTGATGTGGGTGCATATAGAATTTCCCCCCAACCATTTCCTTACACTTTGGCAAACATGGGCTTTCCTTGCAACCCCATAAAACAAAAACTTTTTTCTCAATTGAGGATGGCATCCAA
Source organism: Camphora micrantha (assembly GCA_003546025.1). Taxonomy (NCBI): domain Eukaryota; kingdom Viridiplantae; phylum Streptophyta; class Magnoliopsida; order Laurales; family Lauraceae; genus Camphora; species Camphora micrantha. Next base: position 10,708,188 of record QPKB01000006.1, on the reverse strand, counting down.
ACCTGCCCTGTGAAAGAAGATTCTGGTCCCCACTGGTCCTACCTATGCATGACTATAGATCCCCATACTCCACCAGAGCACTAAACAGCTCCTAAAAATTACTTAGGTCATCACAAGTGGAAATGCAGCCACAATACACAAAATACTAGTGGACAGGAGAGCCCTTCCAGTGCATGCATTGCTCGCCCGTCAAAATTTCGAACATAGGATAGGAGGATCTCATCTCACTCATTCACTTGTGTATTTTTGTATATGCTGTCCGCTGGAATTTGAATCTTATAGATGTCAGAAACAGATAAGAGCTCTCACCAGAGCGATGGAGGAAGCGTAGCACTCAATGACTCCCTTTCCTTCAATGAAGTCGCCAAGCTTTTCTCTATGCCCATTGCAGAGGCCGCTAATATTCTCGGTCGGTAATTGCCTTCTTTTCTCTCTTCCTACTGCTGCTCAATTCTATTATGCTCTTTTTCTGCCTTTTTTCTTTGAATTCTCATCTGGGGTACTTCCATTTTTGCTTGATTTTGCTTTCTCTTGGCTGAATTCTGTTGTTTTTCATGATTGTATTGTTATGTTTGGTGTTTGAGTTGATGCATTTGATGTCTTGTTAATACCCCACCTTTTCCTTTTCTTTTCTTCCCCTTATGAACGAGCGATTTATGTTATTTGCCTATATGGATTGGAATGCTCATATGGGTCCTTCGGTTTTTGATTGATTATGCTTTTCCATGGCTTAATTCGGGGTTTTATTTGTATATTTAGCTGATGTATTTGATGTTTTCTTAAGCCCCACTCCCACTCCCACTCCCACTGTTTTTTTTTTTTTGTTTGTTTGCTGCCATTATCTATTCTAATGATACTTATATTTGGAGTATCTGATGTGTGCTTTCTTCGTTAGCTGATGGCTCAGTGATTTTTTATCTGGGTATTTTGACTGTCTTCTGCTATAGCTAATGGCTGTTTAATTTTTCATTTAGGTATATTGGCCTTTTCAGGTATTGCATTTTCTTTTTGGGAGTTTTCACCCTTCCTTTGCTTTTAAGGATTGTGTTCTTACGTTATAGTTAAGAGGTAGAGTGTCAAGTTGATTTATCTTCAAATATCTGTTTTATTCTCCATCTGGGTTTTCAAGATTTTTGCAAGAATCAGCTTTTCTTCTTTTGGAAATATCTATTGTATTTGATGATTGGGTTTATGCTTTTCTGTTTCTACTGCCAACTTGTATGGCATCTTCCTCTGGGCATTTTGATTTCTGCAGGATTATGCTTTATTTCTCTAGATTACTGTTTTCTAGGAGATGAAGTGCCCAGTATGTGGTGAATCATGTTTATTATTATTTTGGGTTAACTTCTCTTCTACAAATTCCCATTTTTTACTTTTAAGGTACGTCGCCGCCCTAGGATTGTCTTTATTTCTGTCTCAGGCCTTCTTATGAGAAATACCCTTCAAGAGAATCTGTCAGCCAACTTGGATATTCTTTTCCTGCAAATTCAAAATCAAGTGATCTCATGTGTGGTAGCCTCTAGTCTTTCGTTGGATATATTCTGTGCTTCAGGAGTGTTGTTGGCTAGAGTTAATTGACAACCATCGCTAGAGTTAATTGACAACCATCACATTTTTTGTTTTATATGTCCTTTTTTGGCCCCTCCACATGATGGAATGTTGAACCTGAAAGTCTAGCCTGAATATGGTGGGAAGTCTGGGCGAAGTGGGTCTTTCTGATTAGGGATTCCAAATTTCCAATGCTCCCTAGAGCGTGGGAAATGGTTAAGTTGATCTCTTACCACTTATTACTGAATGAAATTCCATATGTGTGATAGTTTGGGCAAGTGGTAAAGCAAGCTGTCTTGGTTGGTTCATTAGATGGGTTGGAGGATTTCCTAAACAGGTCCCAGGTCTCTTTTGTTCACATTCTTAGAGACGAGTGGTAAAGCAAGCCACCTTGGTTGATTCATTAGATGGGTTGGAGGATTTCCTAAATAGGTCCCAGGTGTCTTATGTTCACATTCTTAGAGACGAGTGGTAAAGCAAGCGGCCTTGGTTGATTCATTAGATGGGTTAGAGGATTTCCTAAACAGGTGCCAGGTCTCTTTTGTTCACATTCTTAGAGATGTAACTGGGAAGTCCTGTTGGAGTGATCTTGTGGGCAGCCTGTTGCTTGGCTGTTATTTTTGTCATTTATGATGCCAATGTTGTTGTATCATTTTGCTTCGACTTATCAAAGCCTTGTCCCAACAATTTTAGGGTCGGCTATATGAATTCTATTTCTCCATTCCAATCTATCCCGAGCCACATCCTTGGATGGGTTGCACTTCTTCAGATCTATTTTTACCACTTCCATCCATGTCCTCTTCGGCCTACTCCTTTCCCTTGGTGGGCCATCAACCTGCATAGTAAAACTTTTCCTTACCGGTGCCGTTGGTTTGACTTAAATAAAAAAATTTATTATTCAAAACAAATAAATGAGTAAATGATTGAATTTTGTTCCTTTTCAATTTTTATGAAAAATCTAATTCCAGCCAATATTTTGCATAGATATATTAAAAATGAATTCTTCTGTGGTCGAGTTCCTATTAATTGCAATAATAGCTTCTTCAATGGCCTTTTGAAACTAAAGACTAGTTTCATATCTGTGAAGTAAAATGATGGTTATGTACTATTTTCGTCCTGCAGGTGTCTGTACCAGTGTCTTGAAGAAGATATGCCGTGATAATGGTCTTATAAGGTGGCCATACCGTAAGGTATCCCTTGGGCATCAAAACATGCTATTGATGTTTGATGCCTTTGTATTTACAGTTGCAAACTCTTGGTGTTACTCAATTATTGGCACTCAATGACTTCTCTCTTGCCCAGATGGTGTAAACTCATACTAATCTGTTTCAATCCCTTCTTTATGAATATGTAAAACTTCCTGAATCAATTTAGTCCATACAAATTTTATTAACTTTTGAGTGTTTTAGACTTGAAGGAACTTCGCCTCTTCTTGTTCTCTGTAACTGAGAACAGTGGACCTCAATAAACCCCGAGAAACTTGATGGTCTTCATGCCGAGTAAATGGATCTTGATTTTACCAAAAAATGACCTTAAGGATGATTTGGTAAAGATTAGATGTGTTGACTGGAGGATGTCTATCAGTTTCTTCCAAATAAGTGATACACAACGGACACATTATTAAAATTTGGCTCTCAGTAGACTGCTGCTATCTTCAGGATATTGGTGGAGATTGGATATTTCAGTTAAAGAATGTTTCTCACTAGGGACCAAAAATATAATACGGTTATTGTTGAAGTCTTAAAACGCTTGGGATGCAGATTGAGACCCATTGTGAAGATTTGATGACATCTCTATGCTCGGATAAGCTAGTTTCTTTGTCTTAGAATCATTGATTAAGATCAAGGCAACTTTTATAAGCATCCAGTCCTGTATCTGTTTCATCAATTTGGATTTTCTTTTCAAAATGTCCAAGAGAATTTTGGAAGCTTCCCATTTTTTTATAAGCTGCATATCTGAAGAGCAGAGAAAGAAATGGTTTGAAGTTTTGTCTTGGAGCATCTTCAGTGCGGTATTTTGTGCTAACATGGTTTTACAGGGCTTAAAAATGACATTTTGACAAACCCCTAGTGCAAAAGATCTTTCAGTACATGTTGCAAGTATTAACCAAAGAGTTCTCATATGATATTTCAATGTAAAAGTGCACCGAAAATGTATAGATTATATGCCGATAAATATAAACATTATGTATATGGAAAATAGAGATTTGTTAGAGTGCACACAATAGAATTGACTGCTTGATTGAAAAGGTTGATAAAGATAAAAGACGAAGGAACAATGAGAAAAATGGCTGATAGAGATAATATAACCTAACTGGTTAGCATTAGAGGCACTGGTGGAGTCCTTGAATGGAGAGGAATTGTTATCATTTTTTGTGCCTATTGAGGTGGAGGACTCTGATGAAGCCGAGCTTGATGAAACTTTGAATATATTTTTCAGTCCTTTTCTGGCAGATTGGTTGTGGAAAGTGATTCTTCGAAGTGGTAAATTAGGTGGCGCCCTTGGTAAGGGGTCCTTGGAAATTTCATTTCATTTTGAGCCAGTTAAGGCATTCATCCTATTTTCAAGTGGATTTTTGTCATGCAGGAAGAGAAACCATTGGTGTGTCAGACATGCTTCTAATCAAGTGGGTGATAGGGAAGCCTCATTTGTTGGTTCATTATTGTGACTATTCTTAGCTTGTATTATGTTTTGTGCTGTTCGGTACAGTGCTTTTAGCCTTTTACACTGCCCTTTCTTTATATGCTTTCTTCTGGTTTTAATATAATTTTCTGTAACTGATAAACACAAAGTTAAAATGTGAAAATGGGTATATGAATTGATACTGTAAGCTATAGAAAGTTGAAGGACTCCAAGGGGCGAGGAATTTGGCTGGAAATATGGATGGTTACAGGAAACCTTACAAACATTGAAGGGATGAAAAAAAAAAGTCAAATCTGTTCTTCCTAATGAATCATGCATATAATCACCAAATAGGCACTTTGAAGTTGCTGACCCAAGTTGCTGGGATGAGGCTATGCTGCTGCTGTCAATGACGTTAGAGAAGTTCTTTTTATTCTCAATGAACATAGATTTCAAAAATCCTCATGTGTAAAAAGTTTAGTCCTGAGACATATTATCTGTTTCAACAAATGTTAGGTTCATTTCTTGTCTTAAAAGTGCAGAAAATTGTCAGAAGTTTTTTTTTTTTCTTTTTTGAAGGTAAGTATAGGTTTTATTGAAAAGAGGAAAATCCCCTTAATGTACAACAAATAAAGGAGAGGAAATCCTATGCAGAAAACTGGGCCCACAAACCGGCCAAAAGAATAAAGCCCACATCTTGGGCATCAGAAAAATCAAAGAAATAATCCCTCTAGCTCAGTGTCAGTATACTGAGTAGTGAGTAGGACCAATGCTAACTTCTTACTCAACTGAATGGAGTGCTTGGAAGGCAAGGTGAGGGAAGCTGAAGAGTAGCGACCAACAGCAAGACACGTCTTTCAAATTGTGAATCTCTCTCCATGGGGATTTCAATGGATTCTTTACTAACGCTTGGATTTGTCCATCCAATTCAAACATAGAAATGGAAGCATGCATCGGAATCATTTGCAAAAGAGATAGAGCTGCATGATAGCAGTCTTGACTGTAATGAGTAGCGCCCAAAACAAGATCTCCATTTTCTGACCACACTACACCAACCAAGAGAGGATAGATATGAACAATAGACATTCACCATCCCTCCTTAGGAAGCACTTCCGCAACAAGAGAAGAATGCCTAGGACCACTAAAAGGAGATAAATTCCATCTACTCTCAATATTGCTTGGAACTTGAAAGCCTAGGAACATGCACCTGCTATACACCATCAAACTGATATCTCTAATCACATGATCAGCTCCTTGACGAACATTTTGGAAAATACGAGCATTTTTTTCTCTCCAAATATGCCAGATGAATGTAGTAAAGATGAGCTTACAAAGGGTAGTCATCCCTTTTGAATTTTGGCCCACCCCAAGCAAGGTAGACCGAATAAGTTCCATGAGAGAAACACAAGGAATAGGCTGAAGGTAAATCATATGAGGCAAACCCTTCCAAACCTGCATAGAAAAAGGACACTGGAGAAACAAATGATCTTGATTTTCTGAAGTAGAAGGGCAAAAAACACAGTTAGAGTAACAATTTACATTCCTTGAGATAAGAAAGCTTTTCGTCTTAAGGGATCCCAAGAACCCCATCCAAGTGCAAATAGAAAGTTTCTTAATGCATCCTTTAAACCACACAGTCCCCCCAAGGAATAGCATCCTGGGAACTGAGATTCAGAACCATAGCATATGCTGACTTCAAAGTAAAATTTCCATGCTCCTCCAGGGTCCACCCAACCTCATCAGAAAATGAAGGCTCAGGATGAATATCATTTTGGATCTTACCCATAAAGTGATCAGATCACCTGAAGTACATGTAATTTTAGTAGACAAATAGACCTTTTCTACTGAAAGAGTGGGAAATTCCCAGCTGTCATTTGTAGCGGATGACATTTCGTGATTTTTTTTTTCCCACCATGTTAAACCATATGGTTGAGAAGTCGATGAGATATCTGCTAATCTAGCATAGGGAGGAGTTCTTGTTTTAATCTTTGCACTGGGATTAGAGGACCATAGTGTAAATTTTGAATTTTTGAATAAATCTTTGGTGTTACCTAAAATAAAAGTAGCAGCCAAAAACAACTTTCTTCTTGCTCTGCATCTCTCACCTTACTATGAGAGATAAGGTGGGGGCCTGCACATCCATAACCAATGCCAACAACTTAAATGTGAGGGCCCCCACCTTATCTCTCATAGGAGCATCTCCCTATATATATATGTATATGAAGAGCTTAGGATAAGGTAAGCTCAAGTATGTGGTGGGGCCCACATGGGGATGGGGATGGGGATGGGGGGGATTTCAAGGATTCCCTAAGACCCTCCTTTCTGCAAAAAAATAGCCCCAACCGTGATTTCTATTATCTCCATTTGGGCCCCAAAAGTTTAATGGTCAATAGTTTATTTGGATTGGTACACAGTCGATCCAACGGTCCAGTAAATTTGGATTTGAACGAAAGTTGCTGGACGTGTGCACTTCTGGGGGGTTGTGTGTTTGGTCCATTTGGATGGACCAAGGGTGGGCCTCACAAGCGTGAGCTTATAGAACTTTATCCTAAGCTTGAGCTTAGGATAAGGTAAGCTCAAGTATATGGTGGGGCCCACTTGGGGACCCACATGGGGGGGGGGGGGGGGGGGGGCGCAATTTCAAGGACTCCCTGAAATATGGGAGATGCTCATATGAGAGCATCTCTCACCTTAGTATGAGAGATAAGGTGGGGGGCCCTCACATCCATATCCAATGCTAACACCTTAAAATATGAGGGCCCACACCTTATCTCTCATAGTAAGGTGAGAGGTGCTCTCATAGGAGCATCTCCCTATATATATATACATATAGAAGGGCATTTTGGCCCCAATGTAACGATCCAATAGAAAACACCGGCATTGTTTTTTCAGTGCATTAATAACTATAGCTTCAAAGTAGCTGGACATTTAATAGGGACATTTAAAGCATCAAAGAACCATTACGATGGTGGATATCACCAAGTGTAAATTGTAATAGGAACTGCGAGAGTATTAGGCGAATGTTTGTGGGCCCACACACATTTAGTGAAAAGATCCATGAATGTGGATATCACCAGGTGGGCCCTCTATTTGTCAAGTTTCTTATAGAAATCAATCTAATGGTGGGTAGTTTTAATACATTTGATTTTCATAAGTGGGCCCCCTTGAAGAGGGAGCCATGGATTTTGATTGGTTTGGATAGGAGGGCATATCAAGGAGTGTGTAGACAATTTTGTTTCCCCTTTTAAACGAAAGAACTGGAAATGTGCCTTGTTTCATTAGTTGGCCTCATTGAAGAGATAACCATGAATTTTGATTGGTTTGGATAAGTGGGCACATAAAGGAGTATGTAGACAATTTTGTCTCCCTTTTTTAGGAAAGAATTTCAGTAATAAATTATGAGAGAAAAAAGTAGGAGCCATACATTAGCCTTTAGAGAGAGAGAGAGAGAGAGAGAGAGAGAGAGAGAGGATCCATTTAAGCCATTTGCTTTCTTCTTTTTCCGGACGAGTACACCTCATTCTTGTCCGTTTGTTCATCAAACACATGGGGCATTTCTCTTTTCAAAACGCCTGGACACAGAGAGAATTACACCGGATCCATGGGGTTTACACCCATCCAAATGGATTGGACTGTTGGATCGACTGTGCACTCGTTTTTAACAGTGAAAAATTGTGGGCCATTATTGAGGGGTTAGGTTGATTAAACGGGGTTCATTTTTTGTACATGGGTAGGCCCCAGTCCCTTCCCCATGTGGGTCTCCACAATGAGGAGCATATGGGCGCATGCATTGGATCACTATTGTACATGTACATATATTTATTTTATTAAGAAAAATTGAAAATGACATCAACCAAACCAAACAAGGAACAGAGTACCAGTATATGAAGCTTTGAGCATTTCATCCTCTTTAGTATATTCAGAAGGATCTGGAAAGCCATATTATTTTTGCTTTAAGCCCCTGAAGCTTCCTCATAAAGATGAAGCCTGCATGATTGTTGACCTCCAACTGTAATAAGATGAAGTCTCTTTCAGTCCAGACTCCAGAGGGTGAGGAAACCCCTATAATATTCTTGTAACGAGTTATCCTCTTTAGTATATTTAGCGAACTCAGTGTCAAGATAAAACTTTTGGGCTTTATTTACTTGGTTTATATCACTTCAAATGAGGGCATATATCTGATGTCTTCTTCAAGGAATTAAGGGATAATCCAATGTTGGGTTCGACTGAATTAGAATCCAAGTAAGCACTTTGGAATTATTTTGGTTCCATTTAACCAGGGCTTTCTCATCTGTAGGGACTGGTATGCTCCCTTCTAAGTAGCTTGAATAGCTTTTGCTAGAGAAAAAATGGTAAAAATGGAATGACCATGGTGAAAAATTATTTCTGTTTAACTTTATTGGTAGAATTTCTTTCTTTTTAGAAGCCATTAGGTCCTCTCAAAAGAAATGGAGATAATGAAGGAAATGTAAAAATTCTGGCTTGGGCGCCCTCCTATATTGTACTAGAATGCTCATAATGAATTTGAAATGCAACGAATCTTAGATCAGACTTAATATTGATGAGGATAAACTAGTTAAGTACGAAGGCGCCAATGAAACAGATCAATATCCAGTGATTTGTAAGGTCTTTGATGAAAAATGGATTGGGAAAGGTGCAGAACTAGAATGATTGAAAATCCTCATGAAATGATTCTGAAAATATATGAAAAAGATCGGCAAAATCTCCACAGGGGCAGACGAACCAGATCCCAATGAAAATGAGCAGTGCTATTGCAGGGGCCGTTAAATCATTGTGACTCAATGAAACAAGATATGGGGAATCAAACGCTGAGATGAAGAAGCCAGATGTGTACCGAAGTAGCCTCTGATGAGTAAGAGTGGCCCACCACAAATGAAGAGGTTTTCGGCCACAAACAAACCTTCAATCCCGAACATAAAAGAGGAGAGATATCTCATTGTGAGAGAATCAGAAAACTGAAAGGCTAGAGTTGCAGTTGAGAAATGGTTGTATCAGTCATGAGTCTTGTCGCCTTTGATTAATTGATTGTGAGCAATGGTTCTTTTGATGGTCTCTTCACTACCAGTGATGCGAATTACCAGAACAAGCTCTCGGAGCTCGTCGATATGGATATTGCTGAGAGCCCAAGGAGGCCGAGGAATGGTCGAAGGAGTCCCTTTGCCTGAAGAAGTCAGTCACGAGATCTTGCTTCCGTCAGGCTCTAATACCATATTACAAAAGTGAGAGAGAGAGAGAGAGAGAGAGAGAGAATTCTCCAATCATGCTTTTGGCTGCCAACCATTCTATTTATAATCATCACAACTCTAACTACAAGGGATTATCTTAATCCTAACCACTTTACATGATAGCCTTATCTAATATAACAGTTTTATGGATTGGACCCATAGGTCTAGGCCCATCAATTTATTGCTTCAAAGGCTCATTTGACTGTCTGTTCTGTCCAAGCCCTTGTTCGCTGTATCAATACGGGTACCCACATTATCTGTCTTTACAACTACTTGCATTCAAGGTTTCAATAAACTTCATTGCTAGTCTCTCTTCTGTAAAATGGACAATCTCAAAATAACTTCCTGTCTCTTCTGTTGGACTTTGGAATGAAGGTGTTGACCACCTTCCTAAAGGAGGAAGACCTAAACCTCAGCCATTCCACTGTAGTTTGCTCAGGATACAATCCTCCATAGTATGCTCATGCATATTATCCTTTAAGACCTTTACTAGATCATTACCCCGAACAGATCTCTTCCTGCTGCTTTTCCTCAAACTGAATCATTTCCACCCTTCTATTCCTTCCATTTTTTACTTCATTAATGTATATTTTTGTCTCACCAAAACAAAATATTTTAGAATTTAACCATTCAAAAGATTTTAGAATTTTACCATTCAAAAAAGAATTTTGTAGAATTATTCTTAATATATGCAAATTTTATACAAATTTGTGTTGTTAACATTCGGTATTAGCTTTATCATCTTCTGCCTTTAAATGCTTTGTCTTGTCTAGCAATATAAATAAATTTTTTTGAATGATCTAGCAGTATTAATGTACATCATAATTTCTAAATTATTCATTGTCTCTCTAAAACAAAATATTTTAGAATTTTACCATTCAAAAAGGAATGTCTAGAATTATTATTAAAATATGCAAATTTTATACAAATTTGTGTTGTTAACGTTCAGTATTAGCTTTATCTTCTTCTGTCTTCAAATGCTTTGTCACATCTAGCAATATAAATATAAATATATATATATATATATATATTGAATGATCTAGCAGTCTCAATGTACATCATAATTTCTAAATTATTCATTATGGAGCTTCTTCATCTTTACTGTTTGCTTTATTTGCTTTCATTTTGTTTGTCTCTGCTCATTTCATCGATTTCATTCATTCTACTTAATGCGGGCATGGTATGTTCTATAGTATCTAGCTGGAAAGACAATTGAAGAAATTAAAAAACATGGCGCTAGACAAAGAAGTAAGGAGCTGGGTGGGTTTTCTAGGGCAGCAAGAAAAAGGATGGAGGATTCAGCAACAATGTCTCTGTCTGCAGTTGTATCACCAACTTCGTGAGTCTAGGCCTCCCTTATGTTTTGACGCAGAATTATACTGCATCACAACATGTTATACATATGGTGGTCTTTCTCATTTGGAAATGCTATCTATTTCATTCTGAGATTGGCTGATAATGCCAAATATTTTCCTTGGAACTGATGACAACCACCGAGATTGTTGCTCCTAATGCACCATCTCAATAAAAAAACGTTACAAATGTAAAAGAGTGCTATTTTTGAAGAGCAAACTGTTGTAGCTTAGTAATACTCTCTTATCCTTCTGCTTTTTGGTGCTTCTCCCCATTTCCAAAGCGTTAATTACACAACTACTAAGAAAGTAACATATGTAACACAAACGCTCCATTTCCCATAAAATTGCTGGTTCGCCCATGTCAGACGTGTCCATCAGCCTTTTTTTTTTCTTTTTCATTTTTGACTCCATTTTGTATAAAAATTGCATTCGACTATGTCAAACATGTTCATGGGCCATGTTATCTGCCATGCTTCAGGGAAGCTGATAGTGTTTTGGATTGATTGGCTAAAGCAGATGTCAACAGCCTTCAATGATGCATGATGCTGTAGTGTTTTTGTTTGCTCCTCATAAAATTCATTATCTTATAAAATAAGGTACTAGGATGCAAAAAGTATTGAGTGCAGTGATGAGATTTGATCTCCACAAATTTAGGTGGATATGTTTGATGGCTTCTAAGGGAAGCACCTCATCATCATCATCAAGCCTTGTCCCAACTATCTTGGGGTCGGCTGTACAAATTCTATTTCTCTATTCCAATCTATTTTGAGCCAATTCCTCAGATAAGTTACACTTCTTCATATCTAATTTTACTTCCTCCATCCACATCCTGTTTGGCCTACCCCTTCCCATGGTGGGCCATCAACCTTCATAGCCGAACTTTTCCTCGCCGGTGCCGTTACCGGCTTCTGTTGTACATGCCCAAATCATCTCAAACGGGTTTTTCTAATTTTATCCCCTATTGATGCTACCCCTAAATGCTCTCAAAAGCGCTCATTTTTAATTTTATCCTTCCTAGTCTTACCACACATCCACCTCCACATTCTCATCTTTGCAACATCCATTTGTGCATATACTGCTTATCGATTAACCAACATTTTGCTTCATTGGTCATAGCTGGTCTAATCGTTGTCTTGTAAAATTTCTCCTTCAGTTTTGTTGACATTCGTCGGTCACAAGGCACTCCAGAAGTAAGTCTCTACTTCAACCATCCCGCTTTAATCATATGTTTGACATCTTCGATCTCCCCATCCTTACTAATTATAAAGCCAAGGTAACGGAAAGAATCACTTTGTAGTATCTCATGGTTTTCAAGTCTCACAGTAGTTTCAGCTCTTTCTATATGCTTACTGAAGTTACAAACCATATATTCCGTCTTTGTATGGCTTATTTTAATGTCTTTGGTTTCTAAAGCCTCCCGCCATCTCTCGAGTTTTACATTCAGACCATCTCTTGATTCGTCTACCAACACAATATCATGTGCAAATAACATGCACAAAGGTACCTCTTCTTGATTATGAGGAGTTAACTCATCCATAATCAGTGCAAAGAGATAAGGGCTTAGGGCTAAACCCCTGATGCAAACCTATGGTCACTTGGTACTTCCCTATCTCTCCACAAGTAGTTCTCACACTCGTTAGTGCTCCTTCATATATGTTTTTAATAATTTTAATGTTACTTTTGGAACATTCCTTTTATTTAAAAACCCACCAAATTAAATCTCTAAGTACCCAGTCGTAGGCTTTTTCTAGATCGATGAAAGACCATATGCAGATTTTTTCTTTTTGCTCGATATTTTTCCATTAATTGCCTAAGTGAGAAGATAGCTTCCATCGTTGACTTCCCTGACATAAAACCAAATTGATTTTTAGATATCTTGGTCTTCTGTCTAAGTCTTTGCTTCATTACTCTCTCTCGTAGTTTCATAGTATGACTCATAAGTTTAATCCCACCATGGTTGGTATAATTTTGTATATCTCCCATGTTCTTGTAAATAGGTACTACAACACTTATTTTCCATTCATCCGGCATTTTCTTTGTCATTAATATCTTATTGAAGAGTCTAGTTAACCAAAACCCTAACTTCTCCTAAGCATTTCCAAGCCTTAATCAGGATGTCATCTGAACCCGTAGCCTTTCCTGTCTTCATTTGTTTTAATGCTTTCCTCACTTCTACCACCCTAATGTTGAGGGAAGCACCTAAGACAAGAATATTTTGTGTGCACATAATTGGAAATTTATTTCTCAGTGGTCCACAGCATTCGCACTGCCCCATTGTGGATCACACATGAGAAGAACTCATTGGTAATTGATTTCTATGGGCCTTGATCTACAACAGATGGCTGTGTCACACTCTTATGGATCCAACAAACATAGATGCTTAATACCTGCATGTATAGACTTGTGATCATCTAATCTCTCATGCTCTTGGCAAATTTGTTTACTTTCTGGATGGTTTCTGCAAGGAAGTTAGTCCTTTGACAACTACTGAAGTGTAGTTTTTTTTTTCTCTCTCTCTCTCTTTTTTTTTTTTTTTTTCCTTTTGAATTATCATATGTAGGCTGTAGCGCATATATATATTTTCTTTTTTTCACTTCTAAATTCTAATTAACAAAGTGATCTGTTACAGAAGACTTGATTACTAGTGTCCTTTTTTTCCCTGGATTTATGTTGTTTAAAGATTCAATTAGTTGCACAATAAATCATACATGTCCTTCTGCCTTTTGTGTGCACCAATTGAGATTTGTAGTAATAATCCAACTACGAACAAATTTTTCTCCTTTTAACAGTAACCATAAAATGTTATAAAAAATAAGGAGATACAAAGGATCTTCTGGTACAAGAGACATGCCAGATTAATGTGCCAAAAGAAAGAGAAAGAATGAACCAAAAACAAGGATTACATTATATTCACTAGATCATCATCAAACAAGAATATATACAGTATATTCATTAGATTCCAACAGACATTTTTTCTTTTTTTTTTTCTAACTCCCTGTTAAGCTGGACAATCAGTTGCTTCATTTGAACTTCTTAATACATGCTAAAGTTGCACTTACTAAGACGTACCTAAATTGCACTTCGAATAACTTAATTCTTCAATTTAATTTATAATGTCACTCATTTTTCAAGGACCTTTTGCCTACTTGAGACCGGGATTATGTCATTCATCGCATTGTTATCTACTTTCAACAGAACCATGAAAGAGCTTTTAATAATTTGTAATGGGCCTGTTATAGCAAGTAGCAACAATTATTCTCCATTCGTCTCCTCAAGTCTAACCAGACCGGTAGAAACAACTTTCATCTAACCATTCTCACCGTCCAATTATCATCATTGATTCACTGACACTGATCTTAATAAATCCGGCTGCCATGGAACCCTTTTTTTAATTTTTATTTTCATCAATTTTGCCACTCCTGTTTTAATGTATGCTTCCCAACTTCCTTATATGTGACTAATATTGTCATTGGGAAATCTTTCCTAGCCCAGGTCCACTTTTAAATCTTCACCTTGATGAGATAACATCTCTTCCAAGGATCATATTACTGAAGCTCCTATCATTTTCTCTTATAAAAAAATAAAGTCCCTATCATTTTGTGCCCCCAAAAGAGACCACAAATTACACCGAGTGATATTTTCTAAAGTATTTTGCCTCTTTTTAATTTATTATTATTATTGTTATGTCCATCAAAAAGGTTCCACTAAACAACCTCGTCCAAGGATCAGAGGAAACCACAAGTCACGCCAAATAATAATTGGAAGTGCCTTTATACCGTGCTCGAGTATTCTTAGAAAAGTGATAAATGATTAATTCACTCTTTATTCTTCTAACAAAATGTGTCTCTCTGAAAGTGTTGATGAAGCCCTCTCTTTCTTAATCGTTCACTGTAGAGAACTTTCCTGATGCAGGACAAACCCATCGTCCCCCATGGGTCGACTCGCCAATGGGCCCAACCCATCCATCTCGACCAGTTCTTTGGGCCCAGCCTACCTTCAAACCTATTTTTATTTTATTTATGGTGTTTATTGCTTATGTTTTAAGTTATTTATGTTGATATTTTAATCTTGGCCATTGATGTGTTTAGACTTTAGATGGCCAGGACTAGTTCTAGTTTTTCCCTCTTCTTATATAAAGCACCGTAATGCCTCTTTCGCAGTTTAGTGTATGATTAATGAAAAGTTTCGAGTGCTACTGGGATTTTCCGAGTTATCTTCTTCCTCACCTATGATGGGGGGTTTGGCGTGAGGTCAATTTTCAGGCAAATGCTTGACCTACCCCCTCGATCCTTTCTCTACCCACATCGCACCTGGTACTCTGCTCCGCATCAATTGGTATCAGGGCTGGAGATCGATCCATCCCGGATTTGAGATTCGGCAATCCATCACCCCTGCCGAACCCTCACTATCACCATTCAGCAGTCCTTGCCATCACCAGAAACCCATCAAAGTAATGAAAACACCACACCTGTCATCTCCGATCCCATCCAACCCTACCCCAAAGTCCATCAGAGCTTGTGATTTCTAAAACCAAACTGTCTACGACCAAATCACATGTCCAAAACTCCTTCGATCCGTCCCCATCACCCCAAAGTCCATCAGAGCTTGTGATTTTTTTATTTTTTTTAAAATCCGCAATACCCAAAACCCTAAACCCTAGCCAATGCCCAAATCTGAAAACCCCAATTCCCGAAACCCAAATTTCCTGAAATCTCTAATTTGAAAGACCCTTAACCCCATAAGCCAAAGCCTCTAACTTAATTGCTTATCAAATCCCTAAATTTCCTGAAACCCATATTTTCCCAAAAAACCCTCATCAGCCCCAAACCCAACCTCAGCCCCAAAAATCCCTAACAGCAAATGCCCACAATCCCCAAATTCCTAACCCTAATCCAACCACGGGAACTCCAAAACTCTGACCCCAACATCCAAAGCTGAACCTCAATCACCCACCAACTGACTGTCATATTATTCCCCACAACCCCTTTACCGAAATCCTCAATTGGCCTAATTGGCCACATCTCACAAAATCGAAATCACCGAAAACCCCCATCTCACAAAACTGAAACCCATTTCCCCTCTATCGATATGTGTGTGTGTGTGTGTGTGTGAGAGAGAGAGAGAGAGAGAGAGAGAGAGAGAGAGAGAGAGAGAGGACTAGGCTCCGAAGTCATCACAGGCGATCCTCACCACCTTCATCATCTTCCCTCTTCTCCGAATTGAAGTAAGCCTCTGAGCAGTTCCATTGCCCAATAGTTTTCACCGTCTTCTTCAGACCACCCTCTCCTCTCTCCTGCCATTGCCTGCACGCTGCTCCAACCACCACCATCAAAGTGCAGCAGCAAAAGTTGCTGCCAATGTCACCTCCTTCGTGAGACACTGTCTCCACCTCCTCTTCAAAGACGCAACAGAGCTCTCTCCCTCTCATCGTCGAGAGGGTTTCGAGTTTTCGACCCCTTTTCTGTTCTTGTTTGGCGCTGAAATCGACACAGGGACTCAAGTGGGCCTCACATGTGCCTGCACTATTTCACATTGTGTGGGTCTTTCAATTCACTTGCAGTGCTGAGGCAATTTCAAGTCCAGTCCAGGTTTGGCCCAGTATCAGGTCAGTTCGACCCAATCCAAGTCCAGTTTGTACTCAGGTCAAGTTGGGGTCAGGAGGATCCGGCCCTACTCAAAGTGGCAAAACATAAAGCCCAGCAGAACAAAAGCCACCAAAGGCAAGAATTGGTGATATCATCACTGCATCAGCAGGCCTAATCAGCAGTTGGCATACATCAATAACGACTGGTCAAAGTGCAGCATTGACCAATCCAATGGCCAAAAATTATTTTTGCTGATATTGAAGCCATCTGAGCACTGATCAACGATCTGTCTTCACCTACACATCTGGTTAGTCTGATTTTAATTTTGAAGAGTATTAAATTTTACATTCCTTTCTCAACCAAATCAATATGGGATTGTCAGCAAATATATAATTGAGCCTCTCTGAAATTGACAAGACAATTCAAATAATGAAATACACACGTATATATGGAAAATGGTATTATGGCAATGAAGCCTACTTTGAGCAGTATCTTAATTTGAAACAAGAAAAGTTGTCCGTTGATGAATATGCCAATGAATTTGAAAGGTTGCATTATTTATGTGAACTGGGCGAGACACTTGATTTCAATCACCTTCTCAAAGGTTTGAGACAAAGAATATTGAAGATTATGAAAACCTGCAAAGACATGCATGGGGCATATTGGGAAGCGATACATGTTGAGTGTTTGATAAAACGCTATCGCCTTCAAAAAGCTAAGTTGCAATAAGGAAACTCTCTGGAAGCAATAAATTCAAATGTTGTGGAACCCAATGTGGAAAATGTCAGGGCTAATATTGATTGACAAAAGAAAGAAACAACTGATTTCACTATAAATTCAGATGAAGTAACAGACAACACTCCCCCATAGGATTCTACTTTAGATGAATTGGAAGAAAAAGAAACAAAGTTTCCTTTTTCTGACAGTGTTGATAAACAAGTGCAAGCATTAAAATTCGAGAACAAAGAATCCAAAATTGCCTTCTTTGGACAGTGTCGATCAACAGATGCAAGCAACAAAAGCAACAGAAAAAATTGAAAAGTTGAACATTGTTAACAAGGAGTCTGATCAGCTGATTGGTCTCATAAAAAACCCACTTCTAGAAGAGTCGATTGAGTCATCAGAAGAAAATGCTATGGCTAAAGAAGTTGCAAAAGATGGTCAAATTATTGAGGTTCCACATCGATTGCATCTTCAGAGATCAGCCATTGAAGTTAGAAGATCACATGCAGATGGACCAAATTCAAGACTTGAAGCGTCAATTTGTTCAAGTGCATATTCAATCCGAATATGGACAGCAAAATACGCGATGCCTAAATTCTCCTTGGAATAACAGATTGAGTGAATCTTCTAAATCATGTGAAGAATATGGAGATCAAGAAAAAAAATCGAGGACTCATTCGTTGGACTTTCAATCCTGGAGGACATTTATGGAACTTGAGGTCGAGTTCTCTTCAAGACAGGGAGAGTTGATGCAGGACAGGCCCATAGTCCCCCATGGGTTGACTTGCCAATGGGCATAACCCATCCATCTCGACCAATTCTTTGGGCCCATCCTAACTACAAGCCTATTTTTATTTCAGTTAGGGTGTTTATTGCTTATGTTTTAAGTTATTTATGTTGATATTTTAATCTTTGCCATTGATGTATTTAGATGGCCAATATTAGTTCTAGGTTTTTCCCTCTTCTTATATAATGCATTGTAATGCCTCTTTCGCAATTTAGAGTATGATTAATGAAAAGTTTCGAAGAGATTTCCCGAGTTCTCCTTCCTTGCCCGTGCTGGGGAGTCTAACGTGAGACCAATTTCCAGGCGAAAGCTTGACCTACCCCCTCCATCTCTAGTCTCTCCATCTCTACCCGCCCCGCACTTGGTACCCCGCTCCACATCATTTCCTCTTACTAGAAGCTGACAAAAAGCTTCTGGTTGAGCTATGGCTTCTCATGTCAATTAGCATGGTGAAGTGATCTAAGAGTTGGGATTCTCTAGAACTCTAACAAAATGACCATTATCTTCATGATCAATAATTATATGACCAAAAATTCTGTTCAACGAACCATCTTCATTTGGGTCAATATCTTATGAGTATAGGATTTTCACAAAAACTCTCATGAAGAAGAGTGAGTCCATGTGACAACCACATTTATTCTTGAAAATAAAATGCATTTGTTGGTAAAAGTAATTAACACTTTGTACTTCCTTGATTCCAACTCTTTTAAGACCAATTTTATCAAAACGATATGATTTATTGTATGAATCAAATCTTATGGAAAACAATTTGAATTTTATACTTGAAATCCTTGTTCTATGGATCTTATGATTTTTTTATTGAATTTTATGAAATTGTGATTTAAATATTAGAATAATCAAATCTTTATTCCTTGAAAAAGAAAATATCATGACTATGTACAAAATTGTAATTAATGGGATTGACCCTTTTTTCCCCTTTGTGTGTCTGTTCTCCCTTTCTTTCTTTCTTTCATTTTCAAGTTCTGTTGAGACGTCTTAAGCCCAAATGTTATTTTATTCAACTTAAATTAGCAATCACAAAAGATGAACCCGTCTTGGTTCTAAACTAATCGAAATTTTTTAATGTGAAACAGCAGTATTGTGTTGATTAGGTATGCTTTTCTATTGGAGATGTCAAGGTGGAACCTTGTTGATTAGGTGAGCTTCCATACCGAGACATTATTAAACGCTTCACCTATTCACATGACTCAATTGCACCTTAATGATTGAACCCCCAAATTCTGATACTTGGGACCTTCTGACGTAATTTGAAATTACCCAGATTAAATAAAGATTGATATGGGCTGACTCTGGTCTATCAATAAACCATCTAAACCCAATGGCAGTCCATACCATCCTGAACGACGTGTGTAGTCAGTTTTGGCTTGGAATCATGGGCCCCAGAGTGGCCCTTTAAAATCACACCAAAAGTCAACCACTCCTTTCTGTTCTTGAAGCTTGCAACAAGAGGAAAATTAATTCCCTTTGAGCCATTTGCACAATCACCAATAGAAGAAGAAACAAAACAATTTTGAAGGGATTCATAGGCCTTACACCCACTCTTAGGACTGGACTCAAACATTAAGGGTCTCACCCCCTTGGGTTCACATAGAACCAATGAAAGTTCCATAGAGAAATAAAACAGAAAAACACTATAAAGTTATCATATTTTTAATGACGAGGGTTTCCTCGTGTGGTGCGGACAGCGGAGGTAGAGATGCGGGAGGGTGATGAAGATAGAAAAGATAAGGATGAATGGGTAGAATCTCAATGGAAGATAGAACTCCCAAAATGCTTAGGGAAGGCACAATTGTGCAAAACTCGTATTTCTTGTGTTTCTTGTGGTTATCTGGGCAGGGGCTGGGCTGGGCGAGATGGACTGATGGAAAAAACCTTGGGGTTGAGATCCAGTGACAAGGGTCGCAGATCTGATGATTAGGATCTTAAATGGAGATTTATGGTTAGTGCAAGGAGATAGCTCGTAGGAAAAGAAATAGAGAAAGAGAAGATGATACCTTTTCTTGGGCTCTCACTAAACTCCAATCCGGAAGTGTTACGTCAGATGAGTAGGTAGGGCTCAAGAGACTCGGAAATTGGGTTCTCACCAAACTCCAATCCAGGAGGCGTTAGGGATTAATTGGAGGAGAACTCGATGAAAGCTCATTTTCATTAATCGATGATCCTTTTTTAGCCAAAGAGGCTTTACATATCATTATATAGGAAAATAAATAACCCTAAGACTAATCTGGACCATCCAAACACGCTGATGGCCAAGATTAAAACATCCTAATAAGCAACCTAAAATATAATTAAAGGCCTAAATAGCATAAAATAAATGGGCTGGGCCTAAAGGCTTGGGCAGGATAACTGGGTTGAGCCCGTGGGCGGGTCGACCCACGGGGGACTATGGGCCTGTCCTGCATCAATTTCTCCTCTTCTTGGAAAACTCGACCTCGAGTTTTATACAAGTTCTCCAGGATCAAACATCATGCGTACAAATCCTCGATGTGCTTCTTGGTCTTCAACCTCTTGGCATGATTTGGAGGCTTGAATCAATACTTTCTACTTCAGGCATGTCTTCCACAGAGATCTAGAATGGGGAATCCACTGCATCTGATTTCGGGAACTTGCTTTTGAGTGAGATCTAACCATTTGATGCCTCAACTTTTGAGTTTCAACTGGCTGCACACAATCTCTATGCATTAATGATCGATCTCCGAAGACAAAATCAATGTTTGGAACTTCAATCACTTGATTTTTATTTGCAACCTCTTTATCAATGGCCTTTTCATCTAATGGTCTGATTGGATTTTCTGGAAGTGTACTCGTAATGAAATCCATCATATGATCAAACTCCTTGTTGATTCTTGCACTGTTTGTCTCTTCTTGTTCCACCTGCACTGGCTGATCAACACCGTCAATTCCTCTATTTTCTTTTGCTTGTATTTACATGTCAACTTCGATGTTTTCCTTAAAAGATGCAACAACTTCCCCTTTTACTTGATCTTGTACCTCAATATCATCCCTAACATTTTCAACAGTTGATTCCACAACATGAGCTTCTGTGAATTGCAGAGATTTTTCTTCTTGCATCTTAGCTTTTCGGAGGCGATAGCGTTTTATCAAGCGCTCAATACGGATAGCTTGCCAAAATGCTTCGTACATATTTTTGCATTCCTTTTTCATATTATACCATATACTTGGTCTCAAACCTCTAGTAAAGATAGTGACATAATGTTCATCATCTTCTACTAATGCACATTGTGCTTGTGTGCTTGAAAATTCATCAAAATATTCATCAACAATCAACTTTCCTTGTCTCAAATTAAGGAACTGATCAAAGTAATCTTTATTTTCATAATACCAATTCCCATATTTACATGCATAGATGATTCTTTGCATATCATTGTAGATTTGCAATGTGATATTGTCCTGTAATTCCATATTTACTTGATGCAAAGACTAAAAATTTTAATGCTCTTCATAATTAAAGTCAAACTAACCAAATGTGTAGATCTCATTGATTGGAGTTCAAAGGTGAAGACGGATCAACGATCAGAGTCCAGATGGAGAAGATATCATTGATTCAAGATCGACGGTTGAAACTTGCTTGAATCTGAGGCCCACACATTCACTTTGTTGCTACTATTCAACTTTGTGAAGAGTTCTGACCCGATGCAAGTTGGTGGCGGGATTTGAAGATTTGTTAGGGTTTTGGGTAGTTGGCAGTGGGATCTATGAGATGATAAACAGTGGTGATGGGTGATGAAGGAATGAAAACAATGGAAAGGGGCATTACTTGAATGGTGATGATGGATTGCCGAAACTCGAATCCGGGTGGATCGATCTTCGGCTCTGATACCAATTGGTGCGGACAGCGAAGGTAGAGATGCGGGAGGGCGATGAAGATAGAAAAGATAGGGATGAATGAGTAGGATCTCAATGGAAGATAGAACTCCCAAAATGCTTAGGGAAGGCCCAGTTGTGCAACACTCGTATTTCTTGTATTTCTTGCGATTATCTGGGCAGGGGTTAGGTTGGGTGAGATGGACTGATGGAAAAAACCCTGGGGTTGAGATCCAGCGACAAGAGTCATAGATTTGATGACTAGGATCTTAAATGGAGATTTAGGGTTAGTGCATGGAGATGGCTCGAAGGAAAAGAAATAGAGAAAGAGAAGAGGATACTTTTTCTTGGGCTCTCACCAAGCTCCAATCCAGACGCGTTACGTTAGATGAGCAGGTACGGCTCAAGAGACTCGGAAGTTAGGCTCTCACCAAACTTCAATCCAGGAGGCGTTAGGGATTTCTTGGAGAACTCGAAGAAAGCTCATTTTCATTAATCATTAATCCTTTTTTAGCCAAAAAGGCTTTACACATCATTTTATAGGAAAATAAATAACCCTAAGACTAATCTGGACCATCCAAACAAGCTGATGGCCAGAATTAAAACATCCTAATAAACAATCTAAATATAATTAAAAGCCTAAATAACATAAAATAAATGGGTTAGGCCCAAAGGCTTGGGCAAGATAACTAGGTTGGGCCCGTGGGCGAGTCGACCCACGGGGGACCATGAGCTTGTCCTGCATCATCGTGGCATGTAACCCAACAGGATTATTACCCTTGGCACGTGCACGAAAACCACACACACACACCAGGTAAGTTGGGGGCGGGATTCGAGCACACAATGTCGGGACAAAACCCACACCTATGCCAGTCGCCCAACTCCCAGGTGGGTACCATAAAACTATCATTAAATCATATATCAATTTTATCAAAACGATATCATTAATCCTCAATAACTGAAAAAACTATCTTGGCCACTGGTCTTCACATTATATCCATTGCTTCAAAAGCTAGAAAACTCTAAATCCAATCTTATCCCGATATTTCTGAAAATCTTATCACCGCCATTCACTTCTTTCCAGTCTTAAGAGTTTAAGAGTCGCATTTAAAGCACATAAAGGGAAAATTTAATCATGGTTATTTGAGATTGCTCAAGGGGCACTGGACAATATAAGAATCTCATTATCTCCCAGCTGAATCAAGGCCTACTTAAAGAGCATTAAACAATGTAGGAAACTCAAATATCTCCTAGCCAAATCAGGACCTCCTTTGCAAACCCCTCATGGGTTTCGTGCATTTCCATAAGTAGGCCCCCATTGGTTTAGCTTTGGACCTTTCTCTTTACATTGGGAGAAACTTGACCTCAAGTTCATAGAAATTTGCGCCTAGATCAAATACTAGCTCGACAATGGCATGATGTTGCAGCTGCTTTTCCTCCAAGTCTTCAACAACTAACATTGGGTGTCTATGATGCCTAGATACGGATATAGATATGGACATTGATACGGGGATCGGGGATACGACTCCTCACTTTTGAAAATCTAGGATACGGATACGGATACGGATACGGGTGTCCTAATTTTTTCTTTGGATCAGTTTTGAAACAATGAAATTATCATTGTTTTCGTCCCTTTCTAGCTTTTTTTATAGCGAGAAGTAAAAATATTAAAAGAACTATATGAAATAAAGGGCTTTATAAGTAGGATATGTTAAACTTGTTCCCTCTAAGTATCGGTGCAAATCAGGTATCAATACAAGTGTTGTATTGGTCCGATATGGATACGTGGGCTTGTACAAGTATCCGTGTATCATAGTTGGGTGTGGTTTTGATCTTGATGAACTGATTTGGCTGATATTTCCTTTGGCTGATCTGATTAACTATCTTTGGATGAATGGTCTTGGGGAAATGGGTCTATATCACAATTCATAATAATTTCTTGCTTTTCTTGATCAATGTGGCCAAATGATTATATCTGCTTCCTCCCTCAAATGGATTCAGCCAAGGGTTTATTATCTGTTTGCTCTTCGAATTGATTTGTTGGAGTTTCATCCGTAGAATCTTCCTCAATTATTCCTTCATTTGTGTTTTGTAATGAAACTTAAGGAATTTGTTTATATTTTTTGACAATCTGCGCTAATTTTCTGTTCTCGTAGGCATGACCCAATATCTTAGACTACTGATCCTGCACACAATAATAGTATCAATGCTCAAAGTCTTCGCAATGGTTAAAACTCTACTCCTATGATCTGATCACTCCAGTCGGGTGCAACAATAAAATAGTTGATTGCTCGGATATCCATTTTGGTCTTATATAGGCTGTTCTTGTTGTCATGGACCACATCATGGATGGTTGATTTACGATACATATTCGGTTCTTTTTTCTTCTTTTCCCCCTTTCTTAGACGGAAAAATCGACCTGGAGTGAACTTGATCTTGTACCAAAATTGATATCAAACTCAGATGATATGGATTGACTCTGGTTAATTTATAAATCTCAAACATCTAAACCTGATGACTGGACCATACCAGCCCAAACACACATTTACAGTCAAAGCTGGCTTGGACTTGCGGCCCCAAAATGGCCCAAAACAATACATCAAAAGTAAACATCCCATCTCATTGTGGAAGGTTGCAGCAATCAGAGACTTAATTCCCTTCCGTTCGACACAATCACCAAAAGAAGAACTGCAACAACAATTTGAAGCCTCCCTCCCACTCTCAGGACTGGATCCAAAGAGGAGAAATGGCTGACACCCTTGGGTTCACACAGAACCCACCGAAGTCAGTCCCACGAGAAACAAAACTGTATAATTCCATGAACTCTAATAAATCTTCAATAACTTAAAAACTATCCTGACCACTGGTGTTTACAATACAGTTATTTCTTCCAAAGCAAGAGCATCTCTGGATGTGTGAGAATCTAATCGCATTGATTTACTTCTTTCCAATCACAAGAGTCTCTTTTAAAACACAGAGAAGGGAAAACTGACTCCTAGCTAATAGGGATTACTTAATGGGCCTTAAATAGAAAATTCAAAAAACTCCCAGCCTAAAAGAAAAAAAAAATAAAAAAAGGCATTCTTGGATATGGGCTTTAGTTTGGATAATGGATAAGCTTAATACTTTGTATTAATCCGCCGCTTTTCTTAATTGTTGGAGCAACTCTAAAGCTTATGTAGATCATAGGCATTTACTAACGAATCTGGAGACGAATGGCCTCCATTGGTTGAATTTGCTCAAGGGAAATTAGCCTTCCTGATAATAATGTAAATTTCCTCCACTGTTTGATCAGTCAGCAACAACTTAGCCCGGAGCCCCAAAATTTAAAAGATGAGTTTAACAGTGAATTTGTACTTTGCTTAAGATAAGATGAGTTTAACAGTGAATTTTTAATTTGCTAAGGTTCGAAACATAATGCAAATGGGTTTCTTAATTTAGTGATGTGGACCATTGATCTGATGGCTGCCATTGCCATCTTGGATAGGGGGATTACCGCAATCTCTCACCTGTGATACCAGTATACTTTGAAATGGTTATCATATCTGTATTACATCATATCCTAGACTATCTTGTGTGTAAAATCTCTGTCATGTGGTATCTGGGCATCATAGTCTGTCATCCATTGACTTGCAGCCTTCTTAAACATCTTGTATTATCAACAATTTAACTATCTACTTGTTGGTTCTTCATTGAGGGATTATGGTCTTTTAATCTGACAGATTTCTGTGGTACTATTCAAGGTGGGGGCCATCATAATACCTGGAACTATGGATGGCGAAACCATGGGCCCACATGTTTTGACACGAACGTCTCTATGAGCTATCAATTTGCTGAGGCTTACCTTTTATTTCTCATTCTAAGAAGTTCCATATGGACCAGTGCTAGTAGCAGTTTTTGCAGTCTTAGATGAAAAAAGATGCTGTTTGTGCTTTGTAGAAGACATCATACCAATGATACTTGGATCATTCAAAGTATTACTTGGTACAGTTATCCAGGTGGACCAGGTCCTTAAAAAATATATACTTCTTCCCAGAGAGCTGAAAACTAGATCTTTTCTTTAGCAGTATACTCAATTTCAGGGCATTTCCTTTTCGAAATTGAGGCCTAGTTATTGTTTAGAGTTTAGAGATGGAATGTCTATATTATTGGGCCCAGCCTAGCTAGCAATTGGGATTGGGAAAAGAAAATCCATAGTAGTTGGTAGTTACAACCAATCCTTTCCTTCCCCGAATCATGAATATTTAGGATTAAGAGCATTCCATGAATAATCCTTGCCATACTTTTTAAATCTGATATCAGTTCTTATTTTTCAGTATGAGAACCATTTTTATGGGGCCCACCTGAATGCAAGCCAATCATCAAGGGTAGGGGAGACAAGAAGATTCATGTATGCATGGATTATGGAGGCCCCTTATTTTTACATAATTAGATCATTCATGATATATATATTTGAGGCCCAACGATTAACAGTGAGAACATGCAGAAAAGATGAGTGTTTCATTCTAACAGTTGGTTGAGTTTCATATTGGGGTGAGTGCCAATTCTTGGGGGGTTAGTGAGTCGATCATTTCATATAATATTATTTATGTATATCTTGAAATAATATGTTTTGCTTTCCTGAAAATTATTTATACCGTACGAAGACACCATCAAGCTGAGATGTGGCAACTCAAGATGATATGGCCATCGAGTGAAAAATCACCACAAAATCAAGCAGCTTCTAAAATAAATAAAACGGATCTTCTTCTTATTCTTTAAATTGATCTGAAGCACTATAACATTTCAAAAAGTAGCTATTCTTTTGCTGCTGCTATAGGATCTTTTGAGTGTCCTCATGCTTGAAAGGGCTTGTGCATGGTGAACTTGTGCCTTTGCATGCATGCATGCAATATGCATGTGTCCTCGAGTGCAGTCACAATATATTATTATTTGTATATGTTGGCATCAATGCATTCATGCTCATTTTTCTGTTGCATTTGCATAATGCCATCTGGTGGTGAACTCAGTGGCATCCAACTTCAAAACCGAACGCCAAGCTCTGTGCAGGACTCATCAAAATCACAGCAAGGGAACATTCAGATGGCGGGTCAAGCTTCTCAGCAACAAGGAAACAGGCTTCTCCAAAATGGACGCCAGAATATGTTCCAGTCCAGCCAACCCAAGAACATCCCCACCTATTTGGATGAGTTCAAGCACGGGTTTCCAACAAATGGGTTATCATCAGTCTCTACCAAATGGTGGGGGACCAGCGGTTTGGATGGTAACGAGATGTTAGAGGAAGAACACTTGGCTCAAGAGGCAGAGAAACAACCATCTGGGGAGTCAGTGGAGGACATGGAAGCGTCTAAAGTGAAAACTGAGAGAGAAACAGAGAAGGGAGATACTGGAGCAGCTTTGCTTTTATCATTAAGGAAAAGGGCTTCAGAGGATGGAAGGGCAGCAGTTAAGCTTGGAGTTGCTAGGGGCTATGGTGCATACAAGTTAAGGAGAAAAGAGAGGGCAATGCTTCTTCAAATATTTAGATCATCATATCCAAGTGAGTGGGAGTAGGGCTTTATGGCTTTTCCTGGGCCCACAAATCCTGCTCCATATATGGCATCACATGGGGGTGATGGTTATATACCAAGAGCTGGTATGAGGTGTCTCTGGAGAGTATTATATACCATTAGCAATTTAGTGAGCGATGCTATTGTAAGCAATTGCTGTTCTCTATTTTTTACTTGAAAGAGATTTCATGTCATTTGAACCTATACAGGTTAGAATTTGTTTCATTTACAACTATTGCAAGGAGAATTATGATCTTGTACAGATGGAATTTTCACCTGCGAACTGGACCCCACTTTAATTTATGTGGGTGGTCCCACTAACATATTTGGTGTGGGGTTCACTTCCATTGTCAGTGCAGAAATCACATTTGGTTGTGGAGAAAAAGAGTAAAAGTTTTGGTTGAAGGTAGTTTATCATATCTTTAATTGGTCATTTGGATGAAGAGGGTGTGGATAACTGGCCATATGTCAGATTCCAATTGTGGACAATTTTCCGCCTCTATTTTCTCTCATCAGGACAGTTAAAAAGTGTCTTTTGCAACCATCTTAGTTTCCCTCTTGGTGTTTCAGATGTAGGGAAATTGGAAGTTATCCATAATGGCCAGGGTGGGAAAGTTGTGCTATTTCTGCTTCAACTACATGAGAAATAAAAAAAACATCGCAATTAAACATGGGTAAAGAGGATTCCACGGAACAAATGTTTTCCCTGCATCCATAAAGGCAGTAAATTATGGAGACAAATGTTCAATGATTGATTATCAAATGGCCCAGCAAATCTGCATGAGGGCCCCCACCGTGTTGTTGTCATGGTGGGCTCCTCATGGTGGAGTGGAGATGCTCGGTAATATTGGGGTAATTTCAGCTTTTTTTTATCAGTAAAAAACAAATAAATTAAAAAAAATTAAGATAATAAATATGGGGGATATTCAAGTGAGGGATTCCCTCACCATAGGATGACAGATACTCCCTTTTTTGAGAAGTTTCAAGTATAAAAGCACTTTTGTACTTTTTGGGGAAATTCTCTTTTGTACTTGAAACTTTCCAAAAAGGAGAGTGTACCTCCTCCTATGGTGAGGGAACCCCTCACTTGAATATTACCCAATAAATATTATTTAAATTATATGAGTTGGAAGAACAAAGTACTTTAGAAAACAAAAAATTGCCCTTTCTCGGCAAACTCTAAGCTTGATTTTTTCAAAATTGTCAATTCTTCTCTCCTCTCAAATTGAAGTGAGAGGAGTGAAACCCTAACTTGCGCCTCTTGTTGAAAATATGAACAGCTCTAATGCACATCCTCTCTTTTATGAGATGTGGCTAAATTGTATATTAATATGAGGTGGCCCTATCGTCATAATAAGCTTGTATTTTCCTTCTTTTATATATATATATATATATATATATATATATATATGGTGCCAACTTTCCTAGGCTGAAATAATGTTGGTCCTACAAATCAAAGTCGATTATCATTGCTCTTTGTATGAATATCGTCTCCAAGATCGTCATAAATTCAATCAAAATTGGATTTTTTAGTTCTATCATGCAAAAAACAGATATAGCTGAAACAGTTCCGGTCCCACAAATCAAAGTTGATTATCGTTGTTTTTTGCATGATGATTGTCTCCAAAATCAAAATAAATCCAATAAGAATTGGATTTTTCAGTTCCATCATGCAAAAAGCCAGATATAATTAACTTTAATTTGTGTGACCGGCACTATTCCTGTTTAAAATAAAATAAGCTTCAACTTAGGATAGCTATGCTCTCTCTCTCATATATATATATATATATGAGTCCAAATTTTTAAGTCCAAAATGGAATTGCAAAAATAAAAGTATTAAATGTTTAAAAAAAAGGTGGTGTTTTAGGCTGTAACAAAAGGCTGCGAAAATTCTCTTTTAGGATGGGATGTGGCTTATGCTTAGTTCGCTTGGATCAACCTATTTGCAGTTAGTGGGGCTCACTTAAAAGTACGTTTGCCAATTAGAGGAGGGCAGATTGAACTCTTCAAAGACACAGGGGGATTTTAAAAAAACCAGCCACGTTAAATTATCGTAATCCTTAATTAAAATTCAGTGCCATTGTAACCGTACATCTCCATAATAGAGTGTAGAATAAAAATGGACCTAATGCCACATCCTAGTGATCCTTGGATGAAAGACTATCAACTGGCTCGTAATCGTAGGTGAATTTTGATCAAACAAAGACACACGTGGCCCATTATTTTTGGGACCAACTGGCTCAACAGACGAGAGGTAAGTAGACGTGGAAAGGAAACGACGGAGCGGAGGTAGGTATTCGTTATCCGTCCCTTTCTGTCTTTCTATCTCTCTCCCTCTCCAACTTCATATCTCAATCTCGTTTTACTTTACTTTCCCTACTAAATATATCTCCGCTTTTCCCTCTTCTTTTTCATTGCTCTGCTTCTGATTTCACATGAGCTCTCTCTTTCCCACGGAGTTTTTAGTTTTTACATATCACACCCAACGGCATCGAATCCCTCATCAATCCTCCAACATGACAGATTCCTGACAAAAGACCGATATCTCAACAACTACAACCAAGTTTCAGCAGATCTGGAAAATCAAGCTCATGTAGCTCGAAATCGATGATTTGATTTGAAGAAGAATCAGGTCGCGATGGAGGAGAAAAACGCGTATTTGCAAGAGGAAGTAGATCGATTGAGAGAAGATAACAAGTCGCTGCAATTCGAGATCTCTCAGTTGAAATCCTCGCTTTCGGAGTTTGAGGATGAGCTCCGAGAGCAGATCGAGGCTTATGAGGAGCTGGGAAGGACCGATCTGGAGAAGGATTCGAAGATCGCTGATCTCGAGAGGAGGAAGGAATCTATGAGTGAAGAGATGGAGAAATTGAAAGAAAATACGGAGAATCAGATCTACGTTCTGGAAGAAGAGGCGAGCTCTTTGGTTTCATACTTGAAGAAGTTGGAGAAATGTATAGAGGAGTTAGAAAACGTAAAATCTTCTTCACAAGTAATGCGGAAACAACTGGAGGAGAAATTGGAGGGGAGGGAGGAGGCTGTGAAGGAATTGAAAAGGAAGAATTTGGAAATGGAAGAGAAGCTGATAGCTTGCGCGGTAGACAAGGCTGAGATGGACAAGAGGATTTTGGAGTTGGTGAAGGAGAAAGAGGTTGAAGAAAGCCATGTTCATGATGCGAAGGGTTTTAGGTTCACGTGGCCAATGGCGGCAGCAGCATTCACTGGAATGATTGCAATGGCTGTGGCTGTGATCCATCTGAGGAGTGTGAGGCGAAGGTAAGAGGAAATTAGGGTTGTTTGTTAATTCTTCCTTGCAAATTACACACATTTGTTGCCGGTGGTGGAACCAGGAAATCTTCCTTAGGAGCGCCACTATGTAAAAAGAGAAAGAAAAGGCATAAATTTCTTGTTACATCCAAAGTTTATTGATCACCCCTTGTTGATACACATAATTTGAATGTGAACGTGTATATAGAGGGTTGGAGATGGCAATTTGCTCTGTTTATTTATCATTCTTGTCTGGTGCTTTCATTACATTCCCTGTTTTGTTGAAAATATTGTTCCTTTGATTGCACATTATCATATCAAACTCCCTAGATGATTGTGTCTTTGCCATTATATATTAGCACTTAAACTGAACGACAAAAACGAAAGTTATTTGTCATAATTTCAGTTATGTTCGAAACATGAGGGATAGTCCAAATAAACCACAAAATTGCAATGCATCCTTGAGAGGTCTTTGTGGGGCCTACTTTACTCAATCCAAAACCTGGTCGACATATCCAAATTTCAGTTTGATTAGAGTGATGACGTAGGATTGGAACCATGCAGATGTGATGTAGTACGGACAAGGCCCAAGAGGTCGGCTGGGCCAACCCATTGACCCATAGGTCAACCCGGTCCATTGCATTCAGTCCACAAGCCCAAAGATGAGAATGATTAGATGGTGAAGTGGTCATGCCATCTGCAATGTTTCAATCTTAAGTTGAAACTTGAAATGAATATGAAATTTATTTATTTTTTTGAGAATTGCCTAGAATACTTATATTTTAGCCATGTTTTGATTATTTTTTAAAGTTTTTTTTTTTTGGAAACTTTAAATATATAATTTTTTATTCGTTTGATCAGTTTTGAAAAATCTTCTTATGATATATATCCATCTACATTATGTTAAGAACTATATCTGTGACAATCTATGGAAAGAACTATATCCATGACAATGCAGGTAGGATTCTTGGTCCTCAGTTACCTCTACAACTAGATTAGTGATTGTAACATTATGTGAATGATGAGTATGATCCATATTCAGAATGTCGAAGAACTGGATAATTTAATTCTTTGTTTGGCCATTAGGAAATAAAAAATCATTGAAAGAGGATGGGAGAAAGGTTCAGAAAGTAGGAAGAATGGATGTGTTGATCTTCATTTCCAAAGGCAATCAAGATTCCCAGTGCTGAACCCTGATTCCTAAGAGCATGAAAGCTCATGCAGCAACAAATTATAGTGGAAATGGAACAAGACAAGCTCATCCAGGTCAAGAAAAGAAGAAATATAAGATGCTAAGATTGTAAATATGCAGTCACAACATGAAAACATTTTTTACCTGACAGTATTCTACAGGCCGCGTACACATCTTTAGAACCTTGTTGCAGAAGATGTATTAAGATGTTGAAAATCACCATGGATGAATACATTTTCTTGATTAAGGATCATTTTTCATTTAGCTTTCCTCTTCTTGTCTTCTTGTATTAATCTTCTTTTTCTGATGAAAGAGTTCGTTTCATGACCCCAAATAGTAAGACGCTATGACGCCCAGATACTTCAAAATGGGCAAGGTATTTTATTGTTTCGTATCCAGTACTTCACGTTTTATCCATAAAATTCTTGTCCCTACCGTATCCATGATGTGTTTTTGATATACCCATGCCGTATCTGGGCATTATACGTAAGCAATTTTCTAAGTCTGAACGTTTTATCCAAATGTCCTTGTTTTTTTTCCTCTGGATAGAAGTATTTCCATTCAAACTCTTCTCATGTATATTTTGTAAAACAGAGTGATTTAACCGATGGATATTTTTGGTTCACTTTCAATGTTAGGCTTACTTATGAGAGAGTCCGAAATTATTGTTTTTTTTGTTTTTTTTTTTATGGAAGGGTGGAACCCTGGTACAGGTGGGGGTACGGTGGAGTAGGGGTTGGCTCCTGAAGGGAATGTGATATCCAGTGAAGACATTCAAATGAGGAAGTTAAAAAAATCAGAATTCTTAGGAATGGCTTTTTACATATGACAAACATACCATTGCAGAAAGGAATACATCTTCTGATAAATTTATATATATTCTTTGTATTAGTATCTGGAATGACATCATCAT
The DNA here is from genome assembly GCA_003546025.1 of Camphora micrantha. Taxonomy (NCBI): domain Eukaryota; kingdom Viridiplantae; phylum Streptophyta; class Magnoliopsida; order Laurales; family Lauraceae; genus Camphora; species Camphora micrantha. The sequence continues at coordinate 10,675,555 of QPKB01000006.1, read as the reverse complement.
TTATAAATAACCTAAATTGCCTTTCTTACTGTTGTGGTATAAAAAAAAAAATCGATATTCAAGTTCACTCATGTCCCTCACGCCTCATTCCGCACATCAAGATATGGCTAAAATCTCCTGGAGGGGTCCCTGGATATCCTGTTACAAAATGAAGTAAATGTATATAAAGAATTAGTTAAAATTTGTTCTGTTCAGTGTGGGAATGGGCTGGGGTTATGAAATAATAAACTTGACTTGATCAGATTGAATTCCATTCCATACTAAAGTTTATTAGAACTCTCAATATCTCAATATCAACACACAGGTGAGGTAAGATTTTGAAGACTTTGATGACTGTAGTAGGAGTTTATTTTGTATGTGGGTTCTCACCCTGATTACAGTACACAAGGTGTGCTGTCACGATCCGAGCCCGAGATTAAGATCAAATCCGAGTTAATCCCGAGTCGTGACGCATACTTACTCCCGTGAATTCCAATCACCATAAAAATTCACAAGGGATATCAAATACATATTATGCGGAATATAAACAACTATACATTGCTTATGTTAAAACAAAAGTTCATTTACATCATTACTTGCATATTTAAATACAATGCAAGGATCAAAAGTGTGAAACGTTCCAAACTCATTTAACTCAAGTTTTCATTTCATTTCCACTCTACTAATCCTCCTGGAGGAACCTGAGTGGTCTTCTCCGTTGACGTTGAGGCCTTAGAAGAGTCGGCATGGGCAGCTTTGCCTGTAATGCCATCAATAACACTATGAATTTGACAATTCAGCAATGTATAAACAATTACCTGATTTAACATGCTAACACATCATTTCATTTGTCTAAGCCAAGTTAGACTAATACAATTTACCATTTAATTCAAATCAACATGAGTCTTTCATAGTTAGCAAGCCTACAATAGCATTTCATTTCAATTCATATCACATCTTCCTAAAAAGGAAGGAATCACATCTTCCAAACGGAAGAAATCATATATTGTGGGATTTATCAGTGCCCGGGCCAGGGACGACTGATATCACCACGGAGTTTCGGAACACTCCCAAATAATCTGCTGCAGCAGTAACAACTCCAAAGAGCTTATAGAAATCACTATGTAGTGCCAGACTCAATGAATAACACATTATTTCCGTTAAATTACAAATTAATGGGTGCAATTCAATAAACAATTCTTTTTACAATTTCAAATAAATAATACCAACCATTCAGGTGAAATCCTCAGTTGTTTAATGTACATGTTATTCTCGATGGCATCACAATTAATGTGTATTTTGTACATTAAAGTCCCCTTAATTCACACCCATGGAGGTAAAACAACATTCAAGTTATCAATAATGCTCCTTTTTTATTGTCTATTAAGGTTAATAACTCTCAATTACTTTATAATTAGTCTCAAGACTAATTTACAGACATATTTAAACGCATAGGAAGAGTTTTTTTATTCAAATAGAATCACCTAAGTTCGGACTCATTTTGAGTCATACAATCGATTGGAAATGTAGACCATTAGATTCTACGTTCCAAGAGCTTTCCATAGATATATAGAACTCCAAAATCCGACGTACGGTTAAAAAGTTATGGCCGATTGAAAATCTGCCAAAATTAATGGTCTGCCAAGAGTTCGAACGTTACTGTACAGAGTTCGAACGTTCCTGTGCAGTACGTTCCAAGCCAAAATCCAGCGATGACAAGAGTTCGAACGTTCCTGTACAGAGTTCGAACGTTCAGACAAGAGTTCGAACGTTCCTGTACAGAGTTCGAACGTTCGAGTGCAGAATTTTCATAACAGAGCCTTTAAAGTTCTGTTTTGCACTGGATTTTTTTTCTAACCTTTTCTACTCATTTGTAGGTCTTTTCAAAGACCATTTAAACATACTTTGAGTCTCTAATATTCCATAAACAATTTATCCATCATTTATAACCAATGGAAATTGTTCACAAAAATCAAATTTAATGAACCATACAAGTCTACATACACATGAACTGATTTTTCTTCCTGCAATAAAATTCTGGAACCTCCTGTTCCCTTCCTCAAACATCATTTCTCATAAGATTAACACTTCTACTTATCATATAATCACTTCGATCACCATTCAAATGATCCACAAATCAAATCATTTCTACATAAATCAAATAAAACCACAACTAATGACACGAAACTCATAATAGCAAATTAATCACAAGTATTGCTTATACTTGCCTTTAGCTGTTATTTAACACAAAAACACCTCTCTTTTCCAAGCTTCACTTGCTACAAATCTACTCAATTCAAACCCTATCATCATCAAATCATTCAAATCCAAACTCAATGATCTTTTGAGATGGAAAAGGGTTTAAAGAACTCATTTACAATTAAATTTACTCTTAACACTTACTTGATAACTTGTGGAAAGGAAATTTGAGATTTCCTTCAAACTTTACCCCAAGAAATCCAAGCAAGGAGATGAAGAAGATGAAGAAAACTCTAACTCCCACACCAACTTAATCTCATAAAACACTTTTGATGAAGAACTACAAGGAAATGAAGAAGAAGATAGTTCTCTCTCTCTCTCTCTCTGTTGCTGTGATGAAAGCACCGAATGAAACATTCAAATGACATGGAGCTGAGTCCATTTGACACATATCACATGCACTTTTGCACATAAACCCATCTTCTTTGATTATTCTTAATTTGAGTCAAATTAAGACTCAATTGCTTCATCTTAAGTCAAATGAATAAGAGTATATTATGAAAGTTATTGTACTCATTGAGATACACATGTTGGTATTGATTTCCTCCACATTTGATGAAATATGCTAAAATCCGTATTTACGAAAAAGCCCTCAACTTCACTAATTTGAGTCTAAACTCAACTCTATTGAATTAATCTCTCTCAAATTTGTTCATTATGGTGTAATCCATTCAAATGAGACAAATTCAATCCATTTTAGTCATTAATCACCATTAAGTTGATTAATCATGCTTAATCCACATTAAGCTCGATTAATTAGAGTTAATCTTGATTAACTCGTGTCGGGGTGTAACATGTGCCCCCAAATGGGCGAGTCCCATTATGGAGGGTGTGGTAAGGTGGACATGAGTTCAGATTGTGGTGTGTGTTTAAAATCTGGTGACTGCGGAATCTGCATGAAAGAGTGCGTCTGTGGAATCAGAAGATTCTTAAAATCCTAAATAAAAAAGGTTCCCCCTGGATCAATTAGGGACACTGAGGTCGGCCTCACTTGCTCATACTTTGTATTTGATGCGTTGAAGTTAGATATGAAAATGGGTCGGATCTATGCTGTACCTAGAGCTAGTGAAATCATTATCAGATTGGGTTTATTGACGTTTGGTCAATTAGTGTAGAATAAATATTAAAGGTCTATATGTAATTACAAAAGAAATTTAAATAAAAAATCAAGAAAGCTAAAGAATTTTCTTCTGCTCTATGGGACCCACTTTGGCCCGCCTTTGATCAGTTGCAGCTCTTTGCACACTCTTATCACCCTCATGATCTGGCATCATCCCTAGTTTTCTAGCTCATGAGATCATATATATTGGATTGAATTTCGAAAAAATCTATGGATAAAAGATCAATAAATTTTAAGGCTGTTAAATGAAGGGTTAGGGTAATCTAATGGGACTGATATTTTACATGACTCTTATTCATGAAAGGAACATTCCATCTAGCATCCAAGTGCGCCCCGCGAGCAAAGAAAAGACTGAGTACTTCCTTATGTGAGCCCGAGAAGAAACTCACCATAGAACATTGGATGGATACTTCTTAATGTGTCATGCCGAGAGAGTCAGAATCCCCTAATGCTTCGATGTGGAGATTAATAATTTCAGAGAGTGTTTTCTTTTTCTATTAGAATGACAAGAGAGAAAGACCTTTTGGAGTCCCTAAAAACAACATATACTACCATAATATTTTTAATAAAAATGACAGGTTATAGATTTGACCAAATATTACGATGTTATTGTGCTTCATAAGGCCTTGAAAGGTAAAGGAAACATATCATGGAAGACTTGACGTCCTTGTTGTAGACAACTATTGTTTGTTTCGAAATGTCTCAGAATGCAATCCCGGTAAAAGCTATTATTAAATGAAAGATTAACTCAGTGGAAGATAAATGTTCTATTTGTGGAAAAGAGGAGGACTCGGTAAGAATGCTCTCATGCTTTGTCATTATGCTTGGGCGAGTTGGTTTGGCTCGCAGTGGGGCCTTAAGCCTGACTCTCTATGCCTTATAATGCTAGTGGAATGGTGGAAGAACACATGTGAACAATGCCCCACCTGAATCCTCCTCTTGGTGATGACCGTTGGAAAAATGCTAAAGAAAAAGGGCTGCTGTCAATAAATAAATATAACAATAATATTCGATTTGTGAATTCTGAAACTTGTTGGCGGAAATTGACAAGTAGTGGCGGCGGCAACTATGTGGCCAAGGTACGGCTGATGAGACTCTCTTTAGGATGAGTTCCGCCCCTCGGGATGAAACTCAGATGCGAAGGTTCGCAGTAAAACCGCTCATAGGATACAGCGGCCTTCTCTTTATTCAGGCTTGATTATACACCCTATATCAACTCTAGACTCCAATTTAAAATGCTCAAAAGAAGAGGCGAATGCTCAAGCGAAGAGGCTCAAATGAAATAAGAAGAATGGAGAACATAAAAAAACAGAAGTTGTAGTTTTTGAGAATGTGGCTGATCCTTACATAAGGGCATTAAAAGTTCGTTGGGCCATTAATCCACAATGTTCAAAATGCTTGTTGGCAAGTCCGGTCAAGTTGCATTTGCACTCCCCTACGCGCGATTTTGAAAAAGTCTACTTGTCCCGGGACAAAAATCCCGGGACAAGTAGCATGGCTCTGCGATTTTTACTTAGGATGCATGTCATAGACACCTGTCTAATTAAACGTTATTGGACCTAGAACCACAGGTCAAGCCTTAATCACGTGCATGCATAGGGCTAATGGTAGAAGGCTCAAAAGTTCTTAAGGTATAAAGATCATGGAAATGCATAAAAAGCCTTTTAAAGTGTTGGACTTAACCAATGTGGGATCCCATGCATTTCCACAAATCATTCACAACCCACTTATGAAACAAGTAGAAAAACGGACTAAACTTTTTTTTCAAGGACAAAACCTTTTGAATTTTTGAAACACTAAAAAACCAACAATCCCCCTTCTGATTCAAAATATTCAATGAGGATCTCACTAGTAAAGTGAAAAAGTTTGAACTTTACCGTCATGACATAATTTCAAACATTTACTAATTAGAGTGAAGAAAGTTCTGAACTTCAACTTTTTATATCAGCTCACAATTATGTCAAGATTTATTCTTTTAAAGTCATTAGGTCAACACTTTACTACCATGTGTTTTATGCTAGATTTCATGAGTGCTCTAAAGAATCTGTCCAAATTCTCATAGAAAGCGGCCCCACTTCCACACTCATATAATGAGTCTATCAAGAGTGCTCCTGCAACCACACACCTAGGCATGTCAAACTGGCCGGGCTGGGCCGGGCTGGCCCACTGGGGAAAAACCTTGGCACGGCCCGCCATGGGCCGGGCTGGAGCGGGCCGGGCAGTGCAGGGCCAGCGGGCCAAGCGGGCCTCCTTCACATTTTTTCCCTTTTTTTTTTCTTATCAGTATTAAAAAAAAAAATTAGAACATAAGCACGGAGAACAACAAAGATATTTAAGTAGTTCGGTCAAACTTGACCTACTCCATTGAGAAGAGAGAACCATTTGGATTTTAACTTCTTGAAGGTTTCTAAATAGGATTACCTTCAAAACCTTACAATCTTTTTAGAAAAAAAAAAAAAAAAGAATTACAATGAAGGAAAAAGTAAAAAATCAGATGCGTAGTCCACTAATGTATTCTGTTGGATTATAATCTTCCATTGATGTCAACTCTTGCTTCCTTTTATCTATCAAATACAAGTCCTTCAGGCAAACACAACACTCCATCGTTTCTTCAGTTAGATTTGTTCTTTTTTTCATCCACCACATGTCCACCTACATTAAAAGCTTGTTCTGATGCTACAGAAGACATTGGAATAGTCAATAGATCATGAGCCATGGCGGCCAACACTGGATAAATACTTTCTTGTTGCTTCCACCAGGCTAAAAGGTCAAAACTAGATGCATCCTGCACCCGTATTACACAGACGTCAAGATACGATGATAACTCTGTCACAGTATTACTTGAGCAGCTTGAGTTGGATGCCATGCTCGTGGATAGGGAAGAATATCACACTTCCCACTAACCAACACCTGTTTGCTAGACTTCTAAATTGCCCATACTAAGCCCAGTTGTATCCATTTGATCACAATAAAATTGAAAAAGTGCATATAAATTTGCCCTTATATTTGACAAAATATTTAAATCTATATAATTCATATTTTTATTTATTACATCAATAAAAAGCTGTACACCACTTAATTTTAACCTAGGATCAAATACAGCAGTTAAAGAAAATGTTATTAGAGCCTCTTTCCAATATTTATTAAATTCTTCTTCCATATTTCTAATAGTGCTACTCAGTAAAAAATGATCTCTGAATCTACTGAATTGTAAAATAATTTTAAAAGGCTTCATTAGATGTGGGATAATATATTCCGGAAAAAAATAATATTCACTACAACAATCTGCACTTTTGCCGACGCTAAATAAGCGCCGGTTTAGGTCCAGCAAACGCAGGGAAAAACTATTACCGGCGATTTCTCTTGGCCGGCAACCCACCGGAAAAAGTACGCCGATAATACCCATTGCCGGCGAAAAATAGATAGCACCGGAAAAAAGTATACATTGCGGCGTTATATTTCGCCGGTAAAGGAGGTTTTATTCGCCGGGCAAAGATATTTATTTTTTTAATAATAAATTTAGAAAAAACTTTTGCCAGCGTTTTTTTGCGCCGGGAAAAGAAGTTTATTTTTTCGCAAATAAATTTTCAAAAAACATTTGCCGGGGTTTTTTTGCACCGGTAAAAGGTGTTTATTTTTCAATAATAAATAGAGAGAAAAACTTTTGCTGGCGTTTTTTTCACCGGGAAAAGAATTTATTTTTAAAAAAATAAATTTAGAAAAACTTTTGCCGGCATTAATTTTATGCCTGGAAAAGATTTACAATTTCCGAAAATTCTTTTTTTAAAATTTTTTGGTGTTTTATCTTACTGGGAATAATTGTTTTTTTTTAATATAATTTATTTATTTATTTATTTGATTTTTAATATTCTTTTCCTATATATACATCAGTTCATTACAACTTCCAACCTGTGTCATATAAATAAATTGAAATTGCAAATTCCATTATCCAAGACCAAATCTACTACACCCAACATCCATTTCCATTCCAAAATCATCAAAAAATGAAACAAGAAAATTCATTCCACTTCATATTAATATTCAAACATCCTTTCAACATTGAAAGCACTTTACCATTACCATTACAAAATTAAAACAACCGGTAACATTCTACTCTGTACCAACATTCAAATGCCAATGAAAATTTACATATTCATATATGATCATTTCCTTGTTGCACCATTCCAACACCTGCACCATTGTTTTAAAAAATTTCATGCATCTCATTTTAACATATAGCAATGTGTTACTCTGCATACTTGGCCTTCATGTTGGCTGCATCCTAGCTGCATGGACTCTTTTAATAACATTTGTTTTTCAAGTGTCATTCAATCTGCATAAAAAAAAAAAAAAAAAAAAAAAAAAGAAGCAAGATTAACATATGATTAAGAATGTCATATGCACGACATTTAGTGAAACTATATATAAACAAAGGAACTGAAATCAATTATGAAAACAGTGCAATTCTTCCCTAGAACAGAGAGATTCCATTAAATCAAGTCCATAAAAAAAAATACATCACAGAATGAAATTAAAAGTCTTTGGAGGCATATAAGAGAAGGACACAAGGTTTAGATCAATAAACTTGAATCTCAGATTTGAAAGTAATGGGGCTAGCATTTATGATTGATATCATTAAAGATCTATCACATGATATATATATATATATATATATATATATATATATATATATGCCCCCAAAACAAAAAATTTATTGGCCTCAGATCTCTGTTTCTAACATTACTTGTGTACAACAAGACCCATGAGTCTCTTCCTGATCAAGAACAAGAACAAGAACAAAAATTATGATAAGTTGCTAAGCCATCCAAATTTTCTAACTGTTCCAACATCAGAAAGATCCCAGAACTTTGTAAATGTTCGAAAATTCCAGCACTAAGTAAAACACACAATGCTGATCTAGATTGATGGGCGAAGTGATGCTAATGATGACAAAATCAACAATGATGATGATGTAACCGAAATTCAACAATGATGATGATTTATAACTGTAATGACCTTTGACCCACAGTTTTTTTTTTTTTTCGCTTAATGGTAAATTGTATTAAAGAAGAAGAGGGAAGTGGGCTTAAGCCCCCACAATACAAAAAGGATCCAGCTAGGAAGGCTTACAAAAAGACGCCAATCCACTGCAGCAACCAACCAAAAAAATGGACACAGAACAAAAGAACAAGAAGAGAAGACTATGCACATCGGAGCTCAAGAAAAACCCAAAAGAAGAACAAACTAGCACCCCATAGCCAGGCAGTAGAACAAGACAATGCACAGCCTGCTCTGAAAGGCACCAGGAACAAAAAAATCACTGTAATTCAGCCTGCTCTGAAAGACCATACACAACCAAATAATTCAACAGCAAGCCCACCGAACCAGATCAACACTACCTTGCATTCCAACTAAAGAACAGCCATCAGGCACTACCCTGCATTCCAGCTAGGATCGAGACTGACTCCCCTGCATCACAAAATAGCTGAACAAAAGACGATAATGAGGAAGAAGGAAAGAGCACCACTGTCTTCACAGTTCATCATAGATCCAACTGCACTTTCGGCGAGCAGAATAGCTTGAAGCACTGGAAAGAGGCAGGAGCAAAATAGGAGATCAAGCCTGGCCCAGAGCTCTCAGAATTGGATGGGGAAGATCAAACGTGGCCCAAAGCTCTGCATCTGGACCCAATGAATCACCTTTGACCCACAATTGAGATCACATAAAGAAATAAATAAAGAAAACAGGTTTTAAACATGCTCAAAATCATCTCTGCATCTGGACCCAATGAATCAAAATCATTCTATTTCACTTGACAAACATGGAACACATGACTGATTGAAACTACAGCAACTAATGTGCCCCCAACAGGTGACATTGGGTCAGGGTTGGATTTAGGAAACATCTAACCTGAGATAGCAATACCCAAGGAAAAAGTGAGATAAATGAAAATGACCATCAAATGACCTCCGCCGTTTAATGGAAAATGAAACAAGGATTATGCATGTTTTGTTCAAGTTTCTAGCAATTCTCACTATATAGCAACATGAAACAGCCACCATAGCCATCTTCCATCTCACTCTATAGCAAAACCATAACAAAACCACAAAAAACCAGCATGTGAAAGAAGAAAAAAAAAAAAAAAAAAAACAGAAAACCAATAAATAAAGCATATGTTTTTCCACATTTTCACCATAAAGAAACCCAGCATGTGACATAATAAATAATAACAACAAAAACCAGACTATCACATTATAAACAAACAGAAAACTTGAAATCAAAATGAATAATAAATTACATCCTAATTCCTAAGTCACAAATGATTTCAACATTCAAACCTAAAGAGTAACAACAAACAATAAAGCATATGTTTTTCCACATTTTCTCTTATTTCAGTCTTCATTGTGTGGTAGGAGTCAAACCTGTTGTCTGTCAGCTCCGTGTTCTGAAAATTGGCCCGAGTTGAGTCACCCTATGAGTGGAGTCACCCAAGCCCAAACAGGGAAAAAATAATAAAATAAATAGAAGTGATTCAGATGAAAGGAAAGAGGAGATAGGAAAGGTAATATGGAAAATATAGAAGGGATGAGTGGCAACTCTGTTTTCATGGTAATGAACCAGACTCCAAACTGTGATTTAATATCTATATCTGTATACAAGTCTGAAAAGTCATGACTCAGCCTTATTATTAATACAATAAATGCTTGGGACAGCTGGGTGTTTGACCCATGTTAATCATACATGCTGACATTGAAGTTGAGTTTAGTAAAAGAAACAAATATTAGATAAGTAATAAGATACAATGACAATAAAAACAATCTCATTAACATTATATGGCTATATATAGCTATATATGCTAAGTAAAGCTTGCATTTAAAAAATTTGGTTCAGGCAACTACAAATTAACACCTCTTATACTGCATCCACATATCATAATGGTTAGTATCAACTTATTCTCATTGGTATTAGTCAGTTTGATCGTCAAATCTGTGGTCTTCTAAGGATGTACGCTATTTTTTTTCTCATGAGGATCTTTGTTGATAAACATGCTGACACATCAATACACTATTTTTTTTTTTTTATAATGTTCCAATAAGATGGCCTCACTGATGAATAAACTTAACACCTCTTTTACTGCATCACATATCATAATGGTGAGTGTCAAACTTATCTCAGTGGTACTAATCAGTTTCTTTATCATAGGAATTAGTGATTCAAATTTCATTTCTTTTTCCCCACTTAACGTTGATGAATTCTCTCTAATGATTTAAAGGTAATGTGATGACTCTCTTTGTTCATTGAGACACTCTTCAAGCATTAGCTACAGCCAACAATTATGCATGTAAAAGGTTAGGTGTATCAGTATGCTTTTTCAAGTGATAAATTGTTTTTCTCATCTTAAAAATGGTATTGTAGTGTGATTCATGGTGTTTTATGATTTTATCAGTGTCAATAGTGATGCATTAACATGAAGCAATCTGGAGTATCATCTCAACGTAATTGTATTTTGACCTTTTAACATTGTATATCAGTTGCTGTTCATGGTTTGCAATTTCACTTTCAAGGAAACAATCTTTCTTATATTCTTTCTCTGTGCCATTTGTCGTTACTCTCAGACAGCTTTTGGTTTTACTCTCAGACAGACAGATGCATTAAACAGTTTCAAGAGAAAACCCACACTCAAAAAAAAAAAAAAAAAAAAAAAAAAAAAGGAAAAGAAAAAAAGGACCAACAAACAGTTACAAGAGGATTCTAATATATAGCAGAAGAGTTACAACAACCCCCCCTCTCAACCTTCTATTCTGTATGCAGATTGACCAAAATGGCTGGCTCTTTCTTCAGTCTTATCATGCATTGAACATCATCTAGAAGAGGACTGTAATGTATACCAGCTAAATCACAAAAAAAACCCTATGATTTATATCTAGAAGAGGACTTATCATGCATTTTTTATTTTCTAAAATTACAAAAAAAAAAAAAAAAAAAAGGTGCTCTCTGGAGACACTCTGTGGCAGTGGGCTTCACACATTTAAACAATAAGCCATTTGTACTACTAGTATAACTAAAGTCAGATAACTATATGTGACCCTGCTCTCTATTCAAGAATGATGTGGATAAACGCAAACACCATCATATATCTGTGGGTCTTATTCTATCTTTTCCATAGTGGTCTTCCTTTGTATTATTTGGCCCCTGGCTTTTGATAGAAACTGTGGAGAACATGAAAGAACCCATGAAAGTGTAAGAAAAAGAATACCTGAGTCTTCATTGGATCCCATTATTTGGCCTCCCAAATAACCAAATTGAGAGGCATTGACCCACCAAATAAAAAACTCAAATCTTACACCATAGCTTTTCCGGATTTTATGGGCCAACTCAAACAAGAAGTTGAGATGGTTATGATGTTTACTGCAAAGACAGATAAGGCAGAAAAGAAAATCTATAAAATACCTTTTAAACAAATTTCTTGTTCAAAAGCCTCCACATAAAATATATTTGATCAAAACTAAGCCCAATTAGTAACCTTGCCTCTGTGTGTGTGTGTGTGTGTGTGTGTGTGTGTGTGTGAGAGAGAGAGAGAGAGAGAGAGAGAGAGAGAGAGGAGCAAGTGGGTGGAACTGATGGCAAATGGGAAGGGATTTCAATGCATATCTAAGAGGCCCTTCCCCACCCACACATGAACTAAAAAATGTTATTTTCTGTTCTATAAGGTCTAGACCTGCGTAGACGCCTCCGCTCAAAAAAAAAAAGGAAAAAGAAAAAAAAAAACCCTATGATTTATAATATTTAGAAGTAAGTCCCTGTTTTTCTCCTGAATTTACATAAAAGCGCCTGTTTTTTCTCATAACAGAAACTTCCATTCACTTTGATGTTGATAAAATTTTCCTCCAGATGCAAACAGCAAGTTCATTGGGCACCTACAAGTGGATAATTGTTACTTGGTACCATAAAAGAAGGCTCATTTATACTATTGGTTTGAATATTAGAAGTGTCATGGCAGAATTTGCTTATTGTTAAAACTGAACAAAGCCAACTTGGGCACTTTACCTTTTAAAACAATCCAAGTAGCACATCATCTTCTAAGCAATTAGATAATGAGTAATGAAGAAGCCGACTTAACCCCACATTAAAAAAGTACAATCAGGATAAAAAGACTGAAAGTCATTGCATTCAAGTTAAGGAATGAAGGTCACACAACAAAGCCATTAAATTCAATCCCATCTTATCCAACAAAACAAAATATTATCCTGAAAAATAAAAACCCAAATATCAACTTAAAATGCACCATCAACACAGTCAAAAACCAATTCAGAGGTCCCCTGCATCACAAAAACCCATCCCAAATTCACTAGATCCAAGTATTTCGCATCCGAAAGCATCTCCAGTGAAACTTTCCCCAATCCATGTAGAAGAACAAGAAAATTGGATTCAACTTCCCACCATCAAACCAACACAGAAAATCCCAAATACAATTCCAATCCTCCAAAATCACCACCTTAACAAATACCAACATCAACATTATCCATTATAAGTTGCAATTCAAAATCCCCACAAGAGAAGAAACCCAGTTGCAAAATCCACCATAATCACCCAAATAACTTGCACATGAATCAAACCAACAAATAAAAGATATCAACTTTCCCAAATCCCACATAAATCAATGGCCAAAAAGAACCCCATGCTCAAATCCACATGTCTTGCATCAACCAATTCAATAAAATAAAATAAAATAAAATAAAAAAAACCAACCCCACAAAACAAATCTAGAAATCTCGAACAACAAACTCATAAACATGACATGTAATGATATGAGAAGATAGAATTGGATTCATATTACCTGTAGAAAACGGTTATTTCCTCCTCATAAGATGTAATAATAAGAGGAATAAGAACAAACATTTGAAACCTTATGAGATGAATACAGAGACCCACCCATTAATTTCTCTTAAGAAATATCAAAGACCCACTCAGAACCCATTCTCATCATCCCACCACCTCAACTTCACCACTACATCAACATCTCTCTATCCATCCAATCAAGAAAAAAAATCCAGCACAAACCAAAACCATCATTATCATTTGTTAATCATCTTCACCAATCAACTGACTTCATCATCTCTATCACCCTTCTTTCCTCTCACCCATGAACCCACGTACTCATCAAACACCATTCCGAAACCAACCCATTCGAAGTGTATGCCAGCCTCTAAACTCACAAACCAAGCACACCGCCTTTCATCTAAATCCAATTCATCTCTCTGCCCATCAACTCACTACCATCAAAAAGAAAGTTTTTGCTCCAAGACTACCAAAACAATCAAATGCAGATTACTAGTAGAACCCCACCAAAAAAATTTTTTGAAATAGAATAAAATGAAGTACTGAAGAAAAGAAAAAACAGAGAGTAACAATAAGAAATGGAACCTATTAACCACGAAAATTCCAAACAGAAGCTGCAAATACCCATATCAGATAGAAACGAAGAGAGAAGAGATGAGAAAGTTACTCTACCTGCAGAGAGGGGAGAGATGCAGAGGTAGCAACGGTAGAGAGGGTCCGAGCAGAGGCAGCGGCGCGAGAGAGGGAGACCGTTGTCGAGCGACGATCGGTTTCGGGCAGAGAGAGAGAGAAACAGAGTGAGAGAGAGAAAGAGTAGAGAGCGAGAGCGAGAGCAGAGAGAGAGAGAGTAGAGAGCGAGAGAGAGAAAGCAGAGAGATCGAGCGAGAGAGACAGAGAGCACAGAGAGATCGAGCGAGAGAGAGAGACAGAGAGAGAAACGGGGGAGGGGGAGGGGGATAAAAGAGTGGTTTTCGTGGGAGGCGGGAGAGATAAAAAAAAAAAGGGCTTTTGGTCGGAGGCGGGAGGGGAAAAAAAGTGATTTACCGACGTTTATTTTTCGTCGCAAAAAAGGAATTTTTTTGGATAAAAATTATATTATTTTAATTATTTAAAAATAAGCAAGAAGTAATCAACCTTTACCGACATTTTATATTAAACGTCGATAATAAATTTTCCTACGCTTCCTACGCTAATTTGCATAGGAAAAAATAAAATTCGTCAGTAAAGTCCTCTAATTTTTAATTTTCCTAAAAATAAAATTAAACTTTATCGACGTTTCAAAAAAACATCGCTAAAAGTTCATTCCAATATTTATTTTCCAGCTCATAATAAAATTGAACTTTGCCGACGGTTTTATTTCGCTGGTAAAAGAAAAAAGAAAAATAAATAAAAATAAAATACTTTTACCAACGTTTTTTTTTTCGTCGGCAAAATAAAAAAAATTAATAAAAAATAAAAAGACTTTTACTGACGTGGGAAATGGAAAAGCTGATTTTTAGGGCGCGCAGAAAGATCCACTTACATTTTATTCTATCGAAAAATAAATCAAGGAACGAAAATAACTTCCCGGCGAAATTAAAGCGTCGGCAAAAGCTTAATAACCCCATGGCAAGAAATGTAGCCTTTTCCCGGCGACACTAAGGGGTCATTTGTCTTTTACGCGTGGAATATGTAAATACAATTTACACATGTAAAAGATGAATATTCAAATTTTAAGTATGTAACGTTTACATGTGTGTTTCTTTTTACAGCTTTTGTCTAATAACACTATTTTTGCATCATTTACACATGTGATTCCTTTTTCTATGTTTGTTTCAATGATGCTTATATGTACTAAACGATTATACTATAATGATATGAAAATGAAGCAAAAAGGGTCTGATTTATATCAAAATTTTCATTTGCATTTTAAATCCTTAAAAAAGAACATGTCTTTCAACATGAAATATACTTTTCAAAAATAGATATTTCTATCAATGATCACCTTTAAAAAAATGCATTCCAACATATTTGGTTAAAGAAATAAGAGTTTATAGTCTGATATGATTCTCGAAACTTTGCCGGATTCTTTCAATCAGTTCAAGCTCAATTTCAGCATGAGCAAGATGGACATGACTCTTCCAGAGTTAATGAAAGAATTCCAGGCGGCAGAGGCTATCATGAAGCCCAAAGCCCAAGCTCACTTCTCCCAGTCTTCCTTTAAACTGAACCCGAAAGGGAAGAAGTTCAAGAAAAAGCAGGATAAGGGAAAGGGGCAGAAAAAGGGCAATGCTGGTAAGAAGAAGGACAAGGGTACAGGTGATAAGCCCAAAGGGAAATGCTTCAAGTGCGGTCTCAAAGGCCACCGGAAGAAAGATTGTCCCAAGCTCCTAGCCTCTGCTAAGAAAGGTATATCTCTTTCCTACTACATTGAAACCTGTTTTGTGGTTGATTCTACTGATTCGTGGATGGTAGACTCTGGAGCCACTAATCACATATGCAATTCATTGCAGGGGTTTCAGATAATGCAGAAGCTTGAGAAAGGGGAGTTTGCCCTCAGAATTGGAACTGGAGCTAAAGTTTGGGCAGTTGCAGTGGGAGCAGTTACCTTACATTTTCCATATGATAGGATATTAGTTTTAAATAATGTTCTCTATGTTCCGGACATGAGGAAGAATTTAATTTCAGTTTCCAGACTTATTGAATATAATTATTCAGTTTCTTTCCATTCTGGTGTTGATATCAGTAGAGATGGAAATATTATATATTCCGGTAGAATGCATGACAACTTATTTTATATATATCCTATTACTCCTACACTGCATAATGTACAACTAGAAAGCTCAACTTCCCTTAAGAGGAAGGTATTTTCAACCAATGACACTTATCTTTGGCACTTACGTTTGGGTCATATTAACCTTAAACGGATTCAGAGGTTGGTAGAGGATGGGCCCTTGAGTTCATTAGATCTCGAACCATTGCCTCAGTGCGAATCATGTCTCAAAGGAAAGATGACCAAAAGGTCGTTCTCTTCAAAGGGACTGAGGTCGAAGGAATTGTTAGAATTGGTTCACACTGATGTGTGTGGTCCTATGAGCAAACCAGCTCGAGGAGGTTATGAGTATTTCATCACTTTCACTGATGATTACTCTAGGTATGGATATGTGTACTTAATGCGACGCAAGTCTGAGTCGTTTGATAAGTTCAAACAATTTAAGGCTGAGGCGGAGCTACAACTAGGTAAACATATCAAAGCCCTTCGATCTGATCGAGGTGGCGAGTACCTCCTGGGTGAGTTCAAGGAGTACCTCACACAACACGGGATAGTGTCTCAGTTGACTGCACCGGGTACACCCCAGCAAAATGGTGTAGCTGAGAGAAGAAACCGTACCCTTCTTGATATGGTAAGGTCCATGATGAGTCATGCAACCCTACCCATATCTTTTTGGGGATATGCCCTAGAAGCAGCAGCATACATTTTGAATCTGGTCCCTTCTAAATCAGTACCTAGGACACCGCAAGAAATATGGACAGGTCGAAAACTCAGTTTTAGACATATCCACATTTGGGGTTGTCCAGCCTATGTACTGAATGATAAAGCTACCAAGCTGGAACCAAGATCAGAAATGTGTTATTTCATTGGGTATCCTAAGGGAACAAGAGGTGGCATCTTTTATCATCCAAAGGAGCAAAAAGTGCTTATCAGCACTCATGCTAGATACTTGGAGGATAATTGCATGATGCATCAAGAGCTAAGTTGTAAAGAAACCCTTGAGGAGATTCTTCCAGGAACTCCTACAACACCTGTACCAGATCCTAAGGCTGTAGATGAACAGGATATTCCTTTTAACACTCCGGAGCCTCGTCGTAGTGGTAGAATTTCTAGACAGCTAGATAGATATCTAGGAGTGTCTTTTAAGACAGACTCCGAGGATCTGGTTGAAGATCCTGCTAGTTACGATGAAGCAGTAACGGATATGGATGCTGACATGTGGCAGCAAGCGATGAATTCTGAGTTAGATTCTTTGTCTTCCAATCAGGTCTGGGATCTTGTAGATGCGCCTGAAGGGATTAAACCCATAGGGTGCAAGTGGATCTACAAAAGGAAGAGAGGAGTGGATGGGAAGGTGGAGACCTTCAAGGCAAGACCGGCGGCGAAAGGATATACTCAGAAAGAAGGTATCGATTATGAGGAAACTTTTTCACCAGTGGCTATGCTTAAGTCCATTAGAATTCTCTTAGCCATCGCATGTCATTATGACTACGAGATATGGCAGATGGATGTCAAGACAGCTTTCCTTAATGGAAGTCTTGACGAATGCATTTATATGATGCAACCAGAGGGTTTCATTACTGGTGGCCAAGAGAACATGGTTTGTAAGCTTAAGAAGTCCATTTATGGACTTAAGCAAGCATCTAGGGCATGGAACATCAAGTTTAATCAGGCAATCAAATCTTTTGGCTTTGATCAAAACGTTGATGAACCATGTGTGTACAAGAAAGGAAGTGGAAACGCAGTTGCATTTTTGGTTCTGTATGTGGATGACATATTGCTCATTGGAAATGATGTAGGTATGTTGCAATCTACTAAGATTTGGTTATTGTCTCAATTTCAGATGAAGGATTTGGGTGAGGCGAGCTATGTCTTAGGGATCAAGCTTTTGCGAGATCGCAAGAATAAGATATTAGTCTTGTCCCAATCTTCATATATTGAGAAGATATTGGTCAAGTTTAACATGCATGACTCCAAGAAAGGTCTATTACCTTCTAGACATGGAGTACCACTATCTCGGGATCAATGTCCAAAGACACCTGAGGAGATAGAGAGTATGAGGAGAGTCCCATATGCATCAGCTGTTGGAAGCCTCATGTATGCAATGTTATGTACTAGACCGGATATTTGTTTTGCCGTTGGCATGGTTAGCAGATATCAGTCAAACCCTGGACCTGTGCATTGGACAGCTGTTAAGCATATATTCAAGTATCTTCGGAGAACGAAAGATTATATGCTGACCTACCGAACAGATGATCTGACGCCTCTGGCGTATACAGACTCTGATTTCCAGTCTGATAGAGATGCCAGCAAGTCTACCTCAGGATACGTTTTTACTCTATCAAGAGGCGCTATATCATGGAGAAGTGTCAAGCAAGATTGTACTGCTGATTCTACTATGGAGGCAGAGTATGTGGCAGCAGCGGAAGCTGCAAAGGAAGCAGTATGGCTTAGAAAATTCCTGCTGGAATTGGGAGTTGTTCCTGCGGTGCAGAAACCGATTGTCATGTACTGCGACAATATTAGTGCCATAGCACAGTGCAAAGAGCCCAGAAATCACAAAAAAGGCAAACACATTAAGAGAAAGTACCACTTGATCCGGGAGTTCATCCAAGAAGGAGAAATAGTGGTGGAACAGATTGCCTCAGCAAATAACTTAGCTGACCCTTTCACTAAGACTCTTACTGAGAAAGTGTTTAGTTCTCATGTTGAGTCTATGGGAGTTAGGTTAGGAAATAGTGATCTTTAGTGCAAGTGGGAGTTTGTTGGGATTTGTGTATGCCCTAAAGCCCATTGACAACACTCACATCTCTGTTACTGGATATTTACTGGTTATTTATTAGAATTATTCTTTTTCTCTTACTGCATGTATATATGTATGTTTGTATAAGGTCCATTGTTTCTAGTAAATGACTTGGGTGTGTAGTGGCTACACATAGATAGGTCTGAGTCATGGACACTTGAAACAATAAACTGGTTTATAATTGAGAGATGGAGTTGGGCACTTCATCTTGGTATAAGTTATAGTGAGATACTCTCCTGTATTCAGGGTGACTTACCTTAGTCACGGGAGGCTTTTCCGGATTTATCTCATTAGTGCATATGTCATGCATTGAACAGGACCATTGTAGGTGTGATCTCTAAAATAGTACTATCACTGAGAGAGATCAAGTCACCTTATGCTACTGAGTGACCAGTGCTCTTAATCTTGAGCATATGTGGATGAACTGACGAAGTCGAGTTCTTGTGCTTTAATTCACTATGGGTGAGATCCTGTTCATGGGTCGACAGCTCTGTGTTTTGGGTACTCGGGCTTGATTTGTTGGGACGTGCAGATGCAATAAAGAATCTATGCCATCTTGTGATGGAGTGATCGTCCCCTTAGAATTATCCAATTAATCATCAAAATTTAAGATCTTAGTATATGGATGTTCCATATGGATATTGAACTTGTGGGTCGCTCCCTGGACCAAGAGAATGATATCCGGATGATAATTAAGTCAAGGATATGAAGTTCTAAGGTTGAGATATAATCAAGAAGGTTGATAGTACATCGGATAACCTGACTTGATTATGGATGTTACATAGAGGGGCATTTCGGTCATTTCACTTAGTAGGTCGAAGACGAATGTCATTTCCTGACGAGCTTAATTCATATTTAATATTTGTCCTTGGAGTGCAACCATAACTCTTTAGTGGAATGAGTTAGGGTTAAAATGATCTTAATGTTGCTATGGGGTTAGCATGGACATTTTGGTCATTTTGGGAGCCAAGGGCAAATATGTCTTTTGGTCCCTTCTCTAGCCACTTTCCTATATTGGCATGGTTTCCTAATTTGTTTAGATGATATGTGGTTGAATTATTTTTGTGGAAAAATATTTTTGAGTTTAAATTCAAATAGGCCTTTGATGGCATACATGAATTTAACTCTAGCTTATTTATTGACTTGTGGGCCATGGTGTGTTTTTCTTTCTTGTGGGCCAGCCATAAAAGGGGTCCCTTGTATGAGGTTTCCAATCTTTAATAAGTTTCTTTACTTGGAAGGTTGGACTCCTCATTGCGTAAGGATTCCTACAGTAAAAGTTTCCTAATTGTTTTAGAAACTAAAAATTAGAAAGTGTTGCACACCTAAGGTAGCTTGTTGCTATTTTTGTGGGATGGACCTCTTAGTTTCCTATTTCTAATTGGAGAGAACTTAGAGAGCAAGATCCCATCCATATTTATCCCCTCTTGGACGTGCAAGAGGTGAGAGGAAAGATCAAGAGGGAGAGAGGAACCCTAGGTGTGCAACAAGAGAGAAGAAAACCCATAGCTGCCCACACTTTTGCAAGACGCCCTTTGCCTTCTTCTTTCTTCTTTTGAAGAGAGAAAATCAGGTCTTTCTTTCCACAAATTATAGTTCAGAAAAACCTCTTAAGGATTCCATAGTTTGATCCCACCATCATAGCCAATCAGATTGGGTTGTGGAATAGAGGAGAAGATCAAAGGAAAGTTACTGCACAAAATTCCTGCAACACACATTGCTGATTGCAGGTCTAGAATCAGTCCCTTGGAGCCTTGGTTTTAGAGATTTGAGGTCTTCATATCAGCAAGGTATTAGTCCTCTTTCATCTCTTTTTATTTTACACATGTTGATCATGATTTCATGGCGTTTTTATGCGATTTTATGGCTGTTTTCCGCTGCCCAGTTCAGATTTCAGCAATCTGTTTTTGCTGATCCAAAGAAAAATCAGCCATGGACGTCCCTCATCAAGGGAGTTCAGATCTAAATCGCATTAACTTACAAAAGTATCACAAATTTATCATGGTTAGATAAAATTTCATTTATACATTATTTTTTAATGATACCATAATGCTATATAATATACATTCTTTCTTTTCTCTTACATTCATTTATACATATTTAAATATTTTTAAAGTAATAAAATAATAAATAATTTTAGAAAAATCATTAAGATATTGGAAGAAAATCATTATAATATATATATTTTTTGTAAAGCAAGGAAATAGAGAGAAATGGAAAGGCCTTACCTTCATAAAAGGGGATGAGATGTAGGGAGGATTTTCATTCATAGGTTTCATCAGTCTTTATGCATCTTTTATTATTATTTTGTAAATGCATTGGAGGGGGTTTCGAACCCAGAACCTTTTTGATGGAAATACCTCTTTTATTTTATTTTTTCTAAATGAGTTAGAGGGGGGTTTCGAACCCAAAACCTCTTTGACGGAAACTGCCCAAAACCAAACTGTCTGCCTCCAACGGGTATTCTTTGAAATCACATGTGCTTTGGTATTTTATTTTCCCACCTGAACAAGTGTTCAAATCTTGGTGTGAAAATGGGCTCCTTTTCACACCATTTACACATTTGGTTTACACACAAGATGCATAAATACTTGTAGACAAACACTACTGATGCGTAAATATTACCCATATTTACCATTTACATATGTAAATGGGTGTAGACAAATGACCCCTAAACTTATCGTCGGTAAAACATACCCTTTGTTGACGAAAATAATAATTCCCAGCTAATATTTTAACTTGTGCCAGCGAAAATAGATCGCTGGGGAAAGTTATATTTTCCCAGGCGAAAAAGGCTTTTTCGCTGGGGAAAGTCGTTTAATGACTGCGTCGGGAAAAAACGCCGGTAAAAGTGCAGATTGTTGTAGTGGTTGAAGTATAAAAAACTTCTATTAAATCTCTTATATGGGCACATAACTCTCAATGTTCATCACTAATCATCAAATCTTGTGCATGAAAAGCACCAAATTCATTCAAAACATTTTTCCGGTCAAGTGCCTTATTTAACAAATCATACATAAAATTCCATCTATGTTCTACCTCTTTAGGCATTTTAATAGGTGATACACCTTGCATCGCACATATTTGGGCATACAATTGTCTTCTCTGTGCGGAGGAAAAAATAAATCTTGCAATGTCTTTAACAGCATCTATGTAACTTACAATATTCTTTAAACAAACCTTTGCAATGAGATTTGAGATGTGACATACACATGATCTATTTTGAAAGATATAGTTATCTACAAAGTTGCAGGTGACATCTGCATTCTCATTAATTCAATGGCCACTGTATTATTACTGGCATTATCTAAAATTATAGATAAAACTTTTTTCTTAATATTATATTCATCTAATTTTTTCAAAATAAATATACTTATTCTAGTGCCATTGTGTGGCCATTCAATACAGCTAAAACTAATTATACGTTTATTAATAATTCATTTTGCGTCTGTGTTATGTGCAGTAATACAAAGAAAACTATCACCTCCTTTAGAAGTCAACATATCTGTGGTTATAGCTATTCTACCAGGAATTTTTGCAAGGTAATTTTTTATATTTGTTTGCTCTTTCTGCCATAGTCTAATAGCATCATTTTTAGCTGTATTTCTTGAAATACTGTGAAATTGTGGTTGACAGTATTTTTGGACCCATTCTTCAAAAAACTCATTTTCAACAAAAGAAAATAGTAATTCGGATAACACAATTATTTTAACAAGATTTTGTCTAGCACTTTGTGTATTAAAAGAAAAAAGACCCAAAATGCTACTACTACTACCACCACCAGTAGTAGAAATTTGGGTCTGTGAACTAGGCCTCCTTGCATCCGCTAGTTTATGTAAGGCTAAACATTTTTTACTATATCTTGTCAAATGGCCAGTAACCGATTTTGACTCGGCACCATAAATCTTACTACAAAATTTGCATTTTTCATTTTCAACTTTCTTTTCATTTTCAATAACATCAAACCTTGTAAATACATCCCAAACTACTGAAATTTTGTTCCTCTTAATTGGTTTACGGGGAACTCTGAGGAAAGGGGGGTGGTAAATCACCTACTTCATCTTGTAATTTAATAAAAATCTTCTTCTACCCATAAATTAACGAAAGAAGATTCTGTGGGAAATCTTCTAGCCCTATTTCAAAAAATAAAATTTATAAATACTAACAGTAATAGGCTAATAGCTTTCTTTTGTGATAATTAATATAAGAAAGGGGAGAAAATGAGAGTTAATATAATATAATATAAACTTATATATATGGAATCTTAAATTTAAATAATATAAATGCCTCTAAATCTTTGAAGGCCCCTTTAATCTTGTCTCTTGATGACTTGATCTTTGGCCTCCAAAAACTTCTTAGAGAGAGTGAAAGGGTTGAATGCATTGAGAGAGAGCTGGAGAATGTATAAAGAGTGAGAGAGTTGTGTAAATTGGTGAGGAATGAGAATGACAGGGTTAGGGTATTTATAGACTTTGTAAAATAAAAAATGACATAAAATACCCCTTATATGACTGTTTTATAGCTATTGTGTGTGTGTGTGTGTGGGGGGGGGGGGGGGGGGGATGGGATTGGGGGGGGGGGTAATAAAAAAAAAGGCTTTTGGATGTTGGGCTAGCTGGCGGGCCTGGCAGGCTGCAGGTGCCAGCCCACTTACCAGGCGGGCGTGCCTTACCGGGCCAATGGGCCCAGGCACCTCAGCCCAGCACAGCCCATGCCTTATGGGCCGTGCCGTTGACCGGGCTGTGCCGGGCCACGGCCCGTTGACTGGTTCGGCCCTGCCCGGCCCATTTGACATGCCTACACACACCCTACCATATAAGTTATAGATCTCATTAAGGATTAAATTCAATCTCATTTGATGCAGGTTATGTACAAACAAGTAATCTCGTACAACAAGGTTGAGTTCAGAGAAAAACATACTCCATTTGTCAGTACTTCACATCATCATGATCACTTGTTTTTCCCATTGAACCTAGTTCTCGGGATCTCCGGTCATTAGGTTGGGTTCCCATTATTGATCAATTATGGGCTTAAGACCCACCCTTTAGTCGTTTTTTTTATTTTTCTCCCTTGCAAGGCCTTTTGCCAAATGATCTGCTATATTATCCTTTGATTTCTCATAATTAATTGAAATTTCTCCTCCACTGAGTAATTGTCTCACATAACTATGTTGCAATTACACTTGTCTAGACTTTTCAATGTAAGTGGCATTGTGTATATGGGGATTTTACTGAAAAAATTCCCTTAAACCCGGTGGAGACTAAAAAGGTTCGCAAAGTTTTTTAAGCACTGGACTTGTCCTTCAGGCCCATTTTGGGCTTTTTTTTTAAATATTTTTGCCAAGCAACAATCGCTGCTAATTGCGTTACCTTCTTCTCCACTTTCCATGTTCACTCTTCACCCATTCAATTGAGGGAGGACCCGCCTTCTTTTCTCGAGTCGTTTCCAAACCTACAAATCAAGTAATCAAACAAACTTGACTAACCCACGTGCAACCTTGTCACCATTGCCAAACGGCCACCTACATCCAAAGACAACCCATCTCTCTCACGTTTCCGATTCTTTTTCAAAAACATAAGTCGACATCAAGCAAACCCATGCACCCTTGTATCGTCTTCCTTTCCTTGCAACCATCTGTGATTTCTAGGAATGAGTGTAGAATCCTTGTATAAAAAGCTTGCCCAGGCCCCCTCAACCACAATTGCCGAAGGAATTTGTAAAGGTTTTGCACTTTTTTTCTTTTCTTCCTTTCAAATTCGTTGAGGGCTTTTGTTTCTATTTGAGAAACTCCTCTTTAGAAAAGAATCTGAACAATCAGAAGCCTAAGGGGGGAATCAACCTTGTCAAAGCAGCCTCGAACATAAAAAGAGAATGACTGAAAATGACACGAGTAGCAATATGAGCAGCAATATTGCTGCTCAGCAGAAAAAAAAAAAAAAAAAAAAAAAAGTGGTGGGAGGGACTTTATGGTCTATATTGAAATTTAAAGGCCTTTTTTGTCTTCACCCACTTTAAGGCGATTTTTCCAGTAAAATTTTCATTTTATATTATGTTTATACTTAAAACTCATTTTCCATTTGTTCATGGTTAGTACCAACACTACCTGGGGTTAACAAAGGCCCTTGGGGGGATCACAAGAGATAGAGGCGACCATTTTAGTTAAAGGCTTTGTGAGATAAAAGGGGACTTGACTTATAAATCCCCCTTAAACTCTACATCTCCAATTTTATAAATGAAAATCTAATAATGTTACGACTCTGGTACATTGTTTTTTAGTTTTTTTTACTTTTCTGCCCTGGACTCCATGAGATAATGAGAGTTTAAGAACCTATGAAATCATGGGAACCAAATGTTAAAGTTGAAAAGCCGTACATTAAAAAGCTTAGGTAGTCTTCTTCTCTGGACCTCGATCCCATGATATCATGATCCCATGATATCATGGGCTTTTAAACTCCCATGATATCATGGGATTCAGGGCAAAAAAGAAAAAAAAAATTGTGTAGGTTTTTAGTCATGAAATTGGGGGAATAGAGTTTGAGGGGAATTAATATGTCAAATCCACATGAAATTAAGTTGGCTACCAAGAACTCTATGGAACCTAATGCTAATGCTCATGATGATTCTGAGGGATCACAAGAAGCTCTTACAATGCTTGATATTTTTATGAGACGAGATGGAGCAAAATAACCCAATTTGATTATCGATAATAAAGTTGTCCCATATATTATTCTCCACAAAATAATTAATCTTAAAAATAATAAATAATAAAAAGTAGAAAAGATAAATAAATAAATAATAAAATGTGGTTAAAACATCTTTATAGATATTTTCTAGTTTTTTCATGTTATTCCAACATTATTGTGATTATCGGATATTTTTTGTGACATTTAGAAAAGATCGTGATTCATTGCCTGTTCTTAACATTCTCCACGAAATAATAAATAATAAATAAGTAAAAAACTAAATATTTATATAATAATGTCAATCTTTTTTTTAATGTTATTTCAACATTATTGTGATTATTTGGTGATTTTTTGGGACCATGTTTTGCTAGTACCACTTATCCAAATTACCTAAAAAAAATCATTTTTTCTCTATTACCCATGGAAGAAGTTACCTTCAAAGTCTAGCCGCGGTCAAAGTTCCGTAGGATTGACTTTTTGCTAGATGGCTAATTATCAACTGAGAGATGCTAAATACACACTGAAAATTAATTTCTACACACTATTTCTTTTACCCAAATATCCATATAGGAAATTACCTAAAAAGAACATATATCAAACTCTCTACATCCCTAACTTCTTTCTACACATACCCAACCCCACCTGCACCCAAGATGCCATTGCCCCTCCGACTTGGTGCCCGGGGGGTGTAGAGAGAAGTCGAGAGAGTATAGATTATGGTATATTGGGAAGTACAGGGTGTGTAGAGAAGTGTAGCAGTGTGCCAGATATCAATTTTCAGCGTGTATTTAGTAGCTCTCTTATCAACTCTAGCCTACTTGATATAAGAAGGCACTGAAAGATGGTCATCTATTCGATCAAAAGATTAATGGAAAGATGGTCAAAATAAAAACTTCTCTTATCATCCGTTATATGGTGTTGAATGGGATGATTGACAACATCCATTGGGCTCGGTTTTTATTTTTAGTTTCTTTAATTTTTAGATCCTAAGCCTTTTTACATCTGGATGGACGTACAAAGGGCACATCAAACTTATAATGTATAATATTTTAGTGGAAGTTATTTTTACAAAAATGTAAATTTTTTTCCTAGGTTTTGATGGATGTATAGACAATTGGTGGAGAAAATAAGCAGAGAAAACTGAATTATAGATTGCCTGGAACACAGTTTGGACTAGAGAAAATTTTCCCCACCTTTTCTCCACATCTGGGTCCCAAGTGTTTTCAGCTTGATCTAAGGTGGGAAACAGTTAAACCTAAATGGGGATCAACTCAACCCAACCTGCATAACCTTCATCTAATGTGGATCTACCCACTTATCTCTAAGCAAATTCCATTTCAAGTATTCATGAGGTTTTATTGGAGTTTGGTTATAGATCGATATAGGTCCAAAGTACAAAAAATATTGAGTACCGCGAACTCTTTAAATCAAATTAGATATCGGTCCTTACTCAACCCATTTGAATGTGTTAAGCGGGTTATGAGGGTCAACCCTATAACCCAAACCATTTTTATCGTAGATTAAAGTTATTTGACTCGTGACCAATCCATATATAGGATGTCGGTGGGGTTATGCGGGTAAAATGTGGCTCAAATGCAAGATCGGATTAGTGGGTTGAGTCTAGTAATTAGCTAAAAGTCTAGCAAGTCAAATAGCCTTTTTTTTTTTTTTTACCATCATCCATTAAATTAAGGAAGGAGCTGATTAACCAAAAGTCTGGGAAGTTAAACCCTCTCTTTGTTTTCATGTCTCCCATTGATGTAAATGAGAGGATTATTCAACCAAAAGTCTAGAAAGTCAAACGTCGGTCTCATTTTTTTCACAACCCTTCCATTAATGAAAAGGGGAGAGTAATTGACCGAAAGACTCGGAAATCAAACCATGAATTTGTTTGCCAAAGTCTTTCATTAATGTATAGGACGGAGTAGTTAGCCAAAAGTCTAAGAAGTTAAAAGATAAAATGCTCCATGACTACCAAGTAGTTAGCCAAAAGTCTAAGAAGTTAAAAGATAAAATGCTCCATGACTACCAATTGACACCTGCTTTATATTTTTATGGCTTATTTGTGTAATAATATTCTTTAATTTGGAAATGGAATCCTAGTAAAGGTTGAAATCAAAAATCCTTTCTCGTGAAAAAAATAACACCTAAAAATATAAGATTTGCACCAAGAACGAAGCTGCACGAAATGAACAGGAGGAAAACAAGTAGAAAAAACGTCTCTATCCTAATCTGAATCTGGTGAGGTAAAACCCTACTGTGCCAATAAGTGAACCATTCATGGTCCACCATATCAACCACAGGCAGCCTGCCATGCATCTGAATAGGGACGGACCACCCGTAGTGACATAGTGGACCCTGATCGGTCCACTCGTCATCGTGGGATGACCCAAGGATCTCAATTCATCTCTATCCCCTACTTTTTCACAAATTTGGTGTTGCACAGAGGTGCTCTTGTAAAATAAAAACGGTAGTCCACTTAAACTCGTTTTAGCAACTGCACGCGTGCACCTCAATCTTGGATGTAACTACAAGAAGAGCTGCCAGACCCACCTTGGTGCCACGTGTAAAAACCTGGCCCAACCATCACATCAGAGAGGGACCCAATCAGTATTTTCAACCAGAGCGAAACGTATTTTTAATTTGAAGGTTACCATAATACACAGAATCTGCTTACAACCATAAAAAAATGCACGTGGGTTATATCACATATATGACACGTTCAGGATCACTTTCTTTTGCATCTTTCCGTTTCCCACCCACTACAAAGGAAGATTAACACAATCTGTGGTCCTGAAAGAGAGATAGTAAGAGTGATTTTTGGGTTCTTCTTAAGCTTTTGCTGGTCTTTGAAAGAGCAGTAGGTAGGTAAGGAAACATGGATGGTTTGATTCTTTATTTCTCTAAAGCATTGCGTGATGACTTTTTTTTTTTTTTTCCATATTATTATTATTATTATAGTTATCTCTCTTTTGTAGGAAGTGAAAAAGGGAAAACTTACATATTTCAAAGTTGTAGTTTCTATTGTTTGGTGGGTATTTATACTTGTTTGAGAATTTAGAGCATGGGTTTTTACATCTTGGGTTGAAATGTGTATGTGAAAGGAAGTGTGGTGAATGATTTTATCTTAGAAAATGAAAATTATGGAAAATGAAAACGTGGAAGAATGGAAGACTCATTCTTCTTGGAAAGTATAGTAGGTATTTTCCCTGAGTTGTTTCTATTTTGTATAAGACTGTAGAAAACAGTTCTCTACGTCTTTGGTTTGAGTTTGCTTTCCCCAAAAATGATGAGAGCAAAGGAAATCACTTTTCCTTGTAATACTTTTGATCATTTCATTTCCACAGAAAATGCTCTGCACAAACAGCCCTTGAAGTTGCTGATTATGCTCTTTCTTCATTATATAATACTCTTTATGGAATGTACTTGGATTTTTATTTTATTGAATGGCTCTCCTATTTTTTCTCCATTTGTCTAGACTTTCAGTAGAAGTCCTTTGCTGGGTCTTCTTGTTTTACATTTTTTTCTCACGTCTTTCCCTTTTTTAAATGACAGGTGGGGAGATTCAAAACACAGAGAGAGATGAAGAAGGAAAGGTCATTAGAAGCTTCTGGTCCTTTGAAGAGTGGAGATGGGGGAGATGAGAAGGTTCCATTCTTCAAGCTGTTTTCATTTGCAGATGCCTTGGATTTTGTGTTGATGATTGTTGGCACAGTTGCTGCCATTTTTAGTGGGTTTTCAATGCCTCTCATGACACTGTTATTTGGTCAACTTATCAACAAATTTGGAGATACTCACAAGAGTGACATTGTTCATGTGATAGCAAAGGTACTTGATTCACCTCGTCATTTCTCTTGATAATCTGATGTAGGACATGAGGAAGAGGAAGGCTGATGCTCACATGCCTCAATATGGCACATTTGTGAGAGATCCAAGCTACTCATCAAGCCTCCAGGCTCCAACCGTGGCCCAAAATTATAGGGATGTTTATGGGCTGGGTTGAGCTGGGCTGTAGATTGACCTCTAGCCCAGCGTATTTGTTATTAGGCTCCTGGATCCAGCCTATCCGCGTAAAGTTAGGCCCTGACGAGAACATTTAGCAATTGGAAAAAGTCTAAATGGACCGAACATTGGGATCTGTCCAAGGACCGGTCCCAATGTTCGGTCCATGTAGCAGGGCTCTTAGCAATTGTGTTTGACCTTTCATACCAGACTAGATATCTCGGCCAGCAAAGCCTTTACTCATAGGCGCAGTCCAGGCCCATAAAACTATCAGATCAGAAAACCATCCTAGGTTGAGCCCTCTTGAAAATATATCTGACCCTTTCTGCTAAATGTTGGTTGCCACAAGCATATATATAGCCTTTAATATCAAACAATAGAAATGAGGTCTGGGCCCAAACCATGGCCTTTTAATTAGTTGTAGTCCAAATTCTACCTAATGTGGGCTGGATTGAGTCACTTAGGCCTTAAATCTTATCGGATTGGAACCAGATCTGAGGATCCAAACTCTGTCAATCTCGAGCCTTTATTGGATTATGGCAGTGAAAGGCTCGAGCCTTTGTCATGATCGGACTCAGATCTAGGTTCCAGTGTCTGTTTTGGACTTAAAACTTGAATACGTTTGCGAATCTTATTGGGCGTGAGCCCGGCCCATATAAGTCCATCCTAATTTCCTAAATATTGCCCATTAACAACCCTTTTATCTACAAATTTTAAAAGTTCTTGTTGGGAATTATGACGAGTTGGCGTGTCATCCTGCAGGTTGCTCTTAAATTTGTGTACTTGGCCATGGCTTCGGGAATTTCATCATTCCTGCGTAAGTGCTTATTCGACTTGCCTATTTCACATATTTCTCATCAAAGGGTTTGTGTTGTGATTTATTACCTACATCCGCGGCCGAGAGAAAACCTCTCTACTTTATTCCTCCTCCTTTTTATTTTTATTTTTTTTATGTTCCTCTTTCCCCTTCTTAGGGTAGGATTTTCAAATTACATCAAACTTAGGACTTATAATTTCGAAAGTACTAATAAAATTTGATGAAAATGACCAAAATACCCTTGAACCGTAAGCCTAGATCCTTACAAACACAAGGTTTGATCAACCTGAAATACACGATATTAATCCAAAAATCTTCACCTTGAGTTAGCTGTTTGTGTCAACAAAGTTTAACTCATTGGGAACTCTACTGTGGATGGGCCTCTAGTTAACTGTCTGGACTTGCTCATGCACAACAATAGTGGTAGGTTAGCAAATGGATCGGGTTGAATAAAAACAGGTCAAGTCGATCAGTGGTGTAGTCTTCAACCTGTTTTAAAAATGGTAAGACAACCATAACCTGACCTAACCCAATCCGAATAACCAGCAACAGCAGGAGGAGGAGGAGCACTGGAGCTATGATTGATGGTTGTGGAAGTGGTGACTGGTGATTAACTTTAAGACTCAACAGCAACAACGGATTTGATAATGTCAAAGTGGAGTTCCAGCACCTGACAAGTATAAAAACAGAGTCCTGACCATCTCCATGCATGAAGAGGTACTGGGGCAGGTGGAAGTAGATGTTAACCTAAGATAGAGGAGGCAAATGCAAGAGAGAGAGAGAGAGAGAGAGAGAGAGAGAGAGAAAATAAACCCAAGCCGCAAAGCGGCAAAGATGGGGCATATAAAGTCCATAGCATCTCACTCTTTGTTGGAAACCTGAAGTGGATCCATGGTTATGGGGCAGTGCTCTAATATGGAAAAATAGTGCTTGAAGTTGAACTTCTTAACAGTTGAGTTTTGAAGTAATAATAATTCGGGTCAGACGGGTAATGTGGGTTAACCATTAACCAATCTAGTTTACTGCTGGTTAGACTTATTTGATACATGACTAGGCTGTATGGGACATGGATTCGGTTATGCGGGTCAGATTTTGTCATCCTTTAAGCAACAGGTGAATCATACAAGAGTTTCTCTTTGCTTTTCGCACCCACATGCACTTAAACAAAGTTTTAATTAGATTCTTTAAAATGCATATGAAGGATACAAGCATTTTTGGAAACTCAAAAAAGAAAAATAATAATAATAAAAAGAGAAACCTCCACTAACTTAAGTTGGTGATCAAGTTCTGAGCTTACTCTTATGGAAAACTTGGTCCAACATGAGGAAAAGTCTAGATTTCACTTGACTCATCCATCCTCTATTAATTGAGGGTTTTATGATGGGAAGTTTAGATATAAGACCTGCGTTTTTCTAACTTTCAAACAACTACCTATGTTTGAGATTTTTATGCACCCGGCTATAATTAAGGGTGCTCATGGACTGGGCTAGCCTCGGCCGACCTGGCTCAGCCCTGTATGGCCCAGGTCAGGCCTTGGTTTTAGTAGTTGGTAGTTGATGGTAGCTTGAAGGTATTAGAAAGGGCTGGTGGTTATAAGTAAACTCTCTCTTTCACACATGCACGTACACATGCACACACGCATGCATAACTGAGTTGATGTGTAGCCTGATCAGCTTTGGAGTTTTAGTTGTAGTAATCCCTTTCCATCTATCTAGGGTTGACTACATTGTTGTTTTTTTCTTAAGTAGCAATAACATAAACAGTGATACCGTTGCAGTAGCCTGTGAGTTTAACCTGTGAGTTTAACAGAGTTATTCAAGAGGCATATTTACCCATAAGCTAGAACAAGCTATTTATTTAGCTCTTGCTGCAAGCAAACCTAAAACCCCAATCCAATGGAAAGTTGTAAGCATGAAATGAGCAATGACCTTTGAGGTTCACTGTTTGCAAAGGTAGGATCATTTTAGAGAGAACGCAAAAAGAAGGGAAAAAATGAAAAAAAGAGATCATGTATGGTCTAATCCATGATGAAAGTGGATGATGATATATTTGTGCTGAAAAATATAACTATTGGCGCATCTAATAGTGATTGTTGTCCATTTCAGAGGTGTCATGCTGGATGGTGACGGGCGAAAGGCAGGCAACGCGGATTCGTGGTCTGTACCTAAAATCAATACTGAGGCAAGAGATTGCATTCTTCGACAAGGAAACAACCGCCGGAGAGGTCATAGCAAGGATGTCAGGGGACACAGTACTTATTCAAGATGCCATGGGGGAGAAGGTGAGAATACCTGTTTCGCGGTCATCATATAAATGCACCTACAATTTATGCTTACCCCAAGATTATCAATATTCTTCTTAATCCTTCACAAAATCTGCATTTGTTGTATACAAATCTAATGGTTATAATTGTTTATTTAAAATTTATCATGAGTTGATTTATAGAGTATGATTTAAAAACGGTCTCTATTTTGTCACTCTTTCACTTACAACTAAAAGAGGCCAAGAAAGTTGTGAGATCTGGCTTGAGCTCTATAATGGAAAGGTACATTTAGACAAGACTTTGTTTATTGCTTTGTTCTTTGCTTTTTCTATTCATTTGACAGGGCCCGTAACTTTTCACAAGGGCTCATTCGCCTACTTGGAATTGAATTCCTAGGATTTACAATCATGAGGATCCTATTAAAGGAGTTAAAAAACAGGCCTTAACACAGGCTTAGGTCCCAATAACAAGATCTCTACTAGATTACAAGAACAATTGATTAATCTAGTGATTAACCCTAATCGAGATTAAAATCAAGCAACCACATAATGAGAAGGACACACGATGTATACGTGGAAAACCGTACTTAGGAAAAAACCACAGGCCTTATCGTCAAGGTCAATAGACAACCAAGCACTATATAAATTGAAAGTTACAAGAATGAACTTACAACCCTTTCCCAGTTGCTAACTCAACCTAAGGACCGCGCTATCTTGCTGACTGCTTGCCATACACCTTCGTTATGCTTGAACAGATCACTTTGAATGCCTCTTCAAGGTGAATCTCCTTCGGATGAGTAGAAGAAGAGAAACTCCAATGCTTAGGACTTCAGCGCAACAGACCAAAAGCTTTGGAGAAGAAAAAGATCTCTCGGAAGAATCAAGGGAGAAGTTAGAGAGGTGCCTTTGGAGATGTGTTTGTGCTCAATATATAGCATTAGGTCATCTCAAACTCGAAATAGCACAGAAGAGAGAAAATCGCATCAGATCTGAAATTTTCTCAGCCCAGCCTCTCGAGTGCAAGTATGCGCGCTTGAGCGCGTGAAGCTACTGCCTTAGCTCGTGAAGCAAACTGCCTGGGCGCGCTCGAGCGGATAATTCCGCACTCGAGCGCGTGTAGCTACTGTCTTGGGTCGTGAAGCATAATGACTAGGCATGCTCGAGCAAATAGGGGCGCGCTCGAGCGCGTGGAGCTTCTGCCTTGGGCGTGCTCCTACATGATGAAAACTAACATAGCTTGTGAATATGCTGTCTAGGTGTGCTCGAGCGGGTAGTTATGCGCTCGAGTGCCAAAAGATACTATGAGGCTTCATAAATCAGTCTCTTGGAGCAATCCATCTAAAAAATTACACTGTAAATCTTATTTTCGATTTTGTCCATAACCCAATGAATTAGCCAACGAACTCAGAAAACCTTACAATCTCCCCCTTCGGCAATTCATGGACCAAACAACCTAATTACAAAATATATATATATATATATATACCCAAGAAGACATCCACAGACACAAATAGATCTTAGATTTGAAACTTCGAAGATTTTACTAGATTTCCAATGCCTGCAATAATACTCATTCATAAGAAGAGCAAGTGTAAAATATCACTCGAACGAAAACAAAAATCATAAATCATCACATGACTAAATCTCCCCCTTTTTGTTCATGAATAACAAAGATAAAAACTGCATGAGATGAAAAAGATTAGTTAAAGCATTGAAAGCATTGAAACAGTAGCTAAAGAACTAATCAAAGCAGTTTGTTAGAGTTCCTACATCATTCAAACCAATTCTAACATAAGAGAAAGACAAAGAGGATAAAATGGGACCTAGATTATACTGTTTGGATCAAGGCAACGAGGAGACATTACTGATGTTATAAACGAGCAAGGATGGCAGCCAGGGATTCATCCACGGTGTTAAAACAAGCATTCAAATTCGCATTCATAGCATGAACTTCATTTTCAAGGCTTGTTAGACGATCCGAGACACTGTCTTGCTCCCCTTCAGCCTCTTCATCAAAGTCCTCATCACCTCCTTCACTAAGGTGAGCTTCAGATTGTTCAAGGGATCGCCGATTGATAAGACACCGAATCCTTCGAACTCTATCATGTTGCCGCCAGATGACATCCTTCAATATCAAAAACCGAGTAATCAGCACACCAAACGAGAGAGTATCATTTTTAGCGGCGCTTGGAATCTTGACCATGACATTGTATCATTAACGGGACATGCACATTGTTTCCCGTCCCAATACAGTACAGAGCCATGCCATGCTGATGATTAATGGTTGCTGTGTGGCCACAAGGTTCTAAATTTGCAGAGTAGAACCAGTTAAGGAACCTTTGTACCGGTAGCCCACGGATGACTAGCACTGACCAATTCCATTCCAAAGACATGTAACAAGCTCCTGTCAAGAGGCTGATTTGGTGCAAGAGGATAATCTCATTCCTCTGGTTCTTTAATGCCTATAAAAGAGGCCAACACTGATGGAGATATGGCAATGTTCTTTCTACGCACAAATGTGATGAAGTCACCATCTCGAATTGTCATATTGTAGTAAAATTCACGAACCTAGCTGACATTTATTTCATCAATATCAAATGTGTAGGGAAAGTTCCACCATCTCGCCATTATGGAACCATACTCATCAGTAGATTTGAACGACTCATCAATCTGTTGTTCAAAGCCAACAGCACGAGTAGCAAAAAGTTCTTCGTAGGCTTCAGATTTGGCTAAAGATGGGAACAAAGTAGTATCAAATCTTGACGAGGAAGAACCGGCAACATTTTTCCTTTTCTTAGGTGCCATTTCAAAGGAAACGTCCTATAAAGAATTTTTACAAACAACTGGAGAGCACACCATACCACAAATATATAACAAGATTGTTATATGTTCCAAAGCTTCAAACAATGATCAAATGTATGCATTTATTCCTTGTATAAGAAAATTCATGTACTTTGAGAAGAAGAAATGGAAAAACAAATCTTCATACGAACTCAAACATTCCAACTTCCACATATAGACATAGGCAAAAAATATATATATATATATATATATTCAAACCAACCAAAACTTCAAATCAATGTAGATGTCCAAGAGTTAAATCATGGTTAAAGCAAGAAATCACAAAAGAATTTAGAGAGTATTGTTCAAATATTGTGCAAAATCGAATATTTCAAAAGAAACGCCCAAACGAAAGAAATGTAATTCAATCAACTCAGAAGCTAAGCACATGTACATTATAAGAAGGATGAAAGTGATCAATGTTAGTAAAAGGTTAGAAGATTTACCTCTTTGGAGTGAAAGATTTGGTAGCGCTGAAGGTAGAAAGCACAAGGAGCTCGAACTAGGAAAATGCGAGAATGAATGGCAAGAGTAAGAACCCATTTCAGAATATAAAGGAACTGACGGCAGTTTGTTCACGTGCTCGTGCCAATGAGCAAAATAAAAAATTTATGGCTAAAAAAATTTTATACAAAAAAACGTAGCCAGTAAGATGAACAATCAACACCTGTAATCAAGCTCAAGAGAAATCACTAATATTTGCAAGGATCTAAGAATAATAGCTTTAAAAAGAAATTTTTTTTTTTTTTTTGAAAGACAATTGAAAACTATATGATTGGATGTGTTTGAAGCTTGTGAAAAAAAAAAAAAATTCATTTAAGATGCTACCCCTAAACCTCAGCTGGCTCTCCTATTTTCTCAATCTTTTTATTTTTTATTTTTTATATGAAGCGAAAACAAATTGACCTAGGGAGCATACCCAGAAGAAATTGAATTGCTCATTTGGGGGTATGCAGTATATACACAATAAACCTTCATTGGTGACTTTCACACTAATGAATATGGTAGCCTTCTCCAGAGAAACTTTTCTTTCAATTGGAAGCTATCACTCGTAATCTTAGGTAGCCCTGTCCTTCGGTTTGTATGAAAAAATTAAATCTCATCAAGCAGAAGATTTACAGAGAGCACTCATGAAGTGAAAAAAGTGTAGTCCGAGCACACAGTTCTCAACTACAAGGAAATCTCAAGACAATACAACTGCATTAAATTCAAGCAAATAAGAGTGTTCAAAGAAGTTAGCTTGAAAAAAGAATTGCA
This sequence comes from Camphora micrantha, assembly GCA_003546025.1. NCBI lineage: Eukaryota > Viridiplantae > Streptophyta > Magnoliopsida > Laurales > Lauraceae > Camphora > Camphora micrantha. Next base: position 10,638,940 of record QPKB01000006.1, on the reverse strand, counting down.
TTGATCAACGGTGGGGTCCAATGCCTAAGGATTTACTAAGGGAGTTGAAGCGGATAGGATCTAGAGGTTTGGTGAGGATATCTGCCAATTGATTTTTTGTGGAAATGTGCTCCAAAGAGAGTACTTTTTCTTCGACCAAATCATGAATGAAATAATGTCGGATGTCAATGTGCTTAGTTCTTGAGTGTTGAACATGGTTTTTAGAAATATCTATTGCACTTTTGTTATCACATAAAACAACCATAGATCCTTGCTTAAACCCATAATCCGAAAGCATTTGTTTCATCCACAAGAGCTGTGTACAACAACTCCCAGCTACAATGTATTCAGGTTCTGCAGTTGACAAAGATGTAGATGTTTGCTTCTTAGTATGCCATGAGACCAGATTATTCCCAACAAAAAAACACCCTCCAGATATACTCTTTCTATAATTGACACACTCAGCCCAACCAGCATCAGAAAAACCAACGATGTTGGTGTTGGTATCAGAAGTCAACCAAATTCCAAATTCAGTTGTGCCATTCACATATTTGAGAATCCTCTTTGCCGCTTGGATATGAGATTCTTTTGGTTTAGATTGATATTTGGCACATACTCTCACGCTGAATGCTATGTCAGGACGACTTACATTGAGGTAGAGGAGACTACCAATCATGCTTTTGTACAGAGTTTCATTAACTTCTTTTCCCTCTACATCCAAACTTAATTTCACAGTGGCTCATCGATGTGTTTGAGGGTTTGGAAGATTCCATCTTGAATTTTTTCAACAGAGCATGAGCATACTTTGTTTGAGAGAAAAAGATGCCATTTTCAGATTGCCTAATATGTAAACCCATGAAGAACGACAGTTCTCCATCCATGCTCATCTCAAACTCGGTTGCCATGGTTTGAGAAAATTGATCAGTCATTGAGTTGGAAGTAGATCCAAACACAATATCATCGACATAAACCTGTGCAATCATAATATTCTTATTGTCTTGTTTGACGAATAGGGTTTTGTCAACACTTCCGCTCTGAAAACCATGATCAAGTAAAAAGACAATTAGCCTTTCAATCAGGCTCTAGGAGCCTATTTTAAACCACATAGAGCTTTTTCCAATTTAAAGACATGATCAGAAAAATGGGGATCTTGAAATCCTTTTGGTTGTTCCACATACACTTTCTCATTTAAGAACCCGTTGAGAAACACACTCTTTACATCCATTTGAAATAGTCTGATTCTTAAAAGAACATGCAATGGCCAACAATAGTCGAATTGACTCAAATCTTGCAACGGGGGCAAACGTTTTATCAAACTCAATGCCCTCAATTTGAGTGGAGCCCTGAGCTACCAAAAGAGCTTAGTTTCGAATGACTTGCCCCTGTTCATCGGTTTTACTCTTAAAAATCCATTTTGTACCGATGACATTTGTATGATTTGGTCTGGGGACAAGTTGCAATACACAATTACGCTCAAATTGTTTGAGTTCTTCGTGGATTGCATTAATCCAACAGTCATCTACCAAGGACTCGTTTACATTTTTTGGTTCAAGAAATAAAATATAACACAAGTGACTCACCTCATTGCGTACCTAATTTCTAGTTTTCAATGGTGCAGTTACCTCTCCAATGACTGTGGCAATTGAGTGGCCCTTCAAAACTTGTCCTCGCTGGGATCGGGGATAAATGAATGATGGTTCAACATTGCTTTTGAGCTTCTGCATAGTATTTGCATCTTGTTTGAACTTTTCGATGCACTCTTCTCTTCAAATTGTTTGATCATTTCGGGAACTAGGAGTTCAAAAGCTGATTTTGTAGGAGTGGCAGCTTCCACATTTGTCTCTGACTCCTTCGGATCATTTTCTGGTTCAGGTTCTTCTGTATTGTCTAAAGCTTTGTACATCTCCTGTTTAGAGGAAGGAGAAAAGTCACGTCATTGTCATCATAAAAAGAGTAATCAAAGGTTCAGCATAATCAACAACCACGTTAACGGACTCCATGACTATAAAGTTTTTAATATGAAAAACCCTATAGGCTTTACTTGCCAAGGAGTAACTAAGGAAAATTCCTTCGTCACTTATGGAGTCAAATTTTGTCAAGTGCTCTCTGTCCCTTAGGATATAACACTTGCTACCAAATGTGCGAAAATATTTAACAGTGGGCTTGACTCCTGTCCATATTTCATATGGAGTGGTTTTAGTGCCGGGCTGAAGGTAAACTCGATTAATAACATGTACAACTGTGTTGACAGCTTCAGCCCCAAAAGCGTTGTGGTATATTTTTGCTATGAAGTATGAACCATGCCATCTCTTGTACAACACGATTTTTACGCCCAACCACTCCATTTTGTTGTGGTGTTTTTGGTGCTTAGAACTCGTGTTTGATTCCATGCTTAGTGCAAAAAGAGAAGAAATCAAAATTCTCAAATTCAGCCCCATGATCTAAGCGTATACGGGAGACCTCTCCAAAGACTTGGCCCTTGTCTGCGATAAGCAAAGACTACAAGTCAGCAAACACTGAAAAAGTTACTAATTTATTACGAAAAAACTGAACCCAAGTCAACCTTGAAAAATTATCAACGATAAGAAAGATATATTTTTTTACCACCAATGCTTTCAACCTTTCTTGGACCCATAAGATCCATATGCAACAATTCTAAGGGTCTCTTAGTGTTGAGAGCATCAACCTTTTTATGTGCGGTTCTAATTTGTTTTCCTAGCTAACATGGGCTACACACACTGTTTTAGGCCTTTTGTAGTTTAGGCAGCCCACGAACCAATTCCATTTTGGATAACCTTTCCAAATCTTTTTGGTTGACATGGCCCAGACGTTGATGCCACGGATCTATGTTGCTAATGATAGAAGAATTGCAAGACAAATCATTTCCTGTGGACACCACAAAACAGTTGTCGGGGTTTCTCTCTCCATGAAGTATAGTTTTCCCTTCTTTATCCGCGATAATGCACTCATTAGATGAAAAGTGTACTTCATGATTGTTATCGCACGGTTGACTTATACTTGATAGGTTTGTTTTCAGCCCATCAACTAGATATACATTATTCAGTTTAGACATACCTAGAATTGATACTATACCTTTTCCAATGACTTTAGCCTTACCTCCATCTCCAAAGCAGACACTTCCACCATTATAGTCTTCCAAGGAGGTAAAAAGAGCTTTGTTTCTAGTCATATGCCTGGATCAACCACTATCCAAGTACCACACATCCGATTCTTTTGCACTTAGTGCAGTGAGGACCACATTGCAGAAAATGTCTGATTTTCTGACCCAGATGGCTTTATTCTTTACCTTTTGAGTATAAGTGGATTTCCTCATTTGCTGATGTCTTTGATAATTTCTCAACTTGTTACAATGTGGTCTTATGTGTCCTTCAATCCCACAGAAGTGACATATGGGAATGAAATGAGATTTGGGCACATATTGTTTATGAGTGAAAATCAGGTGCGTTGTATTTGAAAAACATAGTAGGCATTATAGTCATGGTAGGTCCTTGAACAAATTCAGACATACCTTTGTTCTTTGATGTTGATGCACCATGAACATATCTAATACCGTTTTTTGAAGATGCATGTTTCTGACTTCCCAAGATTTCATCAAGCTTCATGGATCCAGTGTTCATGCGGTTGATCTAAGCCTTTGCAGAGTCCAATTCTGTAAGCACCATCTTCAATTTTCCAGCGAGGTTGTCCTTTTCTGATTTGCATGAATTTAGCTCTCTACGCAGTTTGTCCAATTTAGTTTCAACTTTTTGTGATTGAAGCTTCAATCGATCATTCTCTTAACCTGCAGCAATTAAGTTATTTGATAAGATACTGCGGTGATCTTCCAATTGTGTTACCTTTGTTTGAAATTGTGTCAAGGTCACTTGGAGTGACACATTCTTTGCTTCCATAGCTATTAATTTCTAAGCTCTTTTATCACTTATTTTTGACATCCTGACAGATTCTTGAAACAATTTTTGGTAATCTTCTTCACCATCTCGTTCCTCTTTAGAAAACTCATGAATATCCCGATCATCATCTGACTTAGATTCCTACATCTTGACTCACTTGAAGGTGAATCAGGTTCAAAAGCATCTTCATCAGAATCATCATCCCTAGCAACGTTTAGAGCTTTACCTTTGCTCTTGTCCCTACGATTGGCACATTGGGCAGCAGCATGACCAAAACCTTGACATTCAAAGCATTTAACGGGCTTATGTGTACCACCAGATTGATTCCTTTCAGTTTTTGGTACAAATGTCCCTTTTGAATGTGTCTTAGGATATTGACAGTCCTTCTTGGGAAACGACTTTCCATTCTTCCACATCTTCTTAAATTTTTAGCAAAGTAGGCCTCGAACCTAGCATCCTCAGAGTCATAGCTAGAATCACTGTTTTCATTATAATCCACAGATTTTGAGGACATAAGAGCTATGTCCTTTCCCTTTTTGATTTAACAGTGATTTACCTCATAGGTCTGTAGGTTACCAACAAGTTCATCAACATTGAGGGAATTTAGGTCCTGAAACTCTTCTATGGCAACCACTTTTGGACGAAAACGTTCTGGAAGTGATCTTAAAATTTACTTGACAACTTTTGGTCGAGGAATAGGTTCTCCCAGAGTAGGGCTTGAATTCACAATTTTACTCAACTTGGTGTTGAATTCATCAAAAGTTTATGAGTCCTTCATTCTAATTGTCTCAAAAGCAGTGGTCAGATTTTGGAGTTTAGTCTGTTTTACTGTGTTCGTTCCCTTAGGAACAGTTTGAAGCAAATCCCAAGCCACCTTGGCATTTGGACACTCAGAAATTCTATGGAATTCTGCTAGGGTAATTCCATTATAAAGATCACTTATTGCCTTATTGTTGCAATTTGACTTAGTCTTTTCTGGATCAGTCCATTCGGCTTTAGGTTTATTCACAGTTTGCCCATCTATAGTCACGGTGGGATCATCATATTCCTCCACAACAATATCCCAAACTTGATCGTCTATAGCCCTAAGGAAGGCATCATTCTTACCTTCCAATAAGCATAATTGGTTCCATCTAAGAGAGGCAGTAGACGTTCCTTCTCTGTTGAAATCCATTAGAGATTATTTCTAAATAGATCACACAGTAAATAAGTGTAATCCGCTCTGATACCAATTGGAAAACCGGCCTTAACACGGGCTTAGGTCCCAACACCAAGATCTCTATTAGATTTCAAGAACAATTGATTAATCTAGTAATTAACCATAATCGAGATTAATATCAAGCAACCACACAATGAGAAGGACACACAATGTATACGTGGAAAACCCTACTCGGGAAAAAAAACCACGGGCCTTATCGTCTAGGCCAACCAACAACCAAGCACTAAATAAATTGAAAGTTACAAGAAAGAACTCACAACCATTTCCCAATTGCTAACTCAACCTAAGGACTGTGCTATCTTGCCGACTACTCGTCGTACACCTTCGTCGTGCTTGAACAGATCACATTGAATGCCTCTTCAAGGTGAACCTCTTTCGGATGAGTAGAAGAAGATAAACTCCAACGCTTAGAACTTCAGGGCAACAGACCAAAAGCTTTGGAGAAGGAAAGAATCTCTTTGAAGAATATTAGGTTTGGATCAAGAGAAAGTTAGAGAGGTGCCTCTGGAGATGTGTCTGTGCTCAATATACAGCATTAGGTCATCTCAAACTCGAAATAGCACAGAAGAGAGAAAATCGCATCAGATCCAAAATTTTCTCAGCCTAGCCGCTCGAGCGCAGGTATGCGCACTTGAGCGCGTGAAGCTACTGCCTTAGCTCATGAAACAAACTGTCTGGGCACGCTCGAACGGATAGTTCTGCACTCGAGCGCGTGGAGCTTCTGCCTTAGGCTTGCTCCTACTTAATGAAAACTATTGTAGCTTGTGAATCTGCTATCTTGGTGCGCTCGAGCATGTAGTTACGCTCTCGAGCGCCCGAAGATACTGTGAGGCTTCATAAATCAGTCTCTTGGAGCAGTCCATCAAAAATTACATTGTAAATCTTATTTCTAGTTTTGACCATAACCCAATGAATTAGCCAACAAACTCATAAAACCTTACAAGAGTGTTAAAGTGGTGAGGAGTAAAGGGTATAAGGTGAAGATGTAGAGGGCAGGTAAGTGTGATTTCCTACCCCTACCAAAGGGGATACTGTTTGATGATCCCTTGTGGATCTTCACCTTCATTTTAGCCCCTTTATCAGGAAGGCATTGCTTCGAAATCATCGAAATTCATTATACCCACAAATAAATGGTCCCTTTTAACCCAATTGTCTATTATTTTTTATATTCCTAGGATTTAATTAATTTACTCTGGTAAAGTGTGAGCAACCATTTCCTATGAATGTGGTTTGCTCCCATTGCCTCTTGTATATCTCCACCTTTAATCCTTAAGCAGGGTTTGGTTTGGAGATATAATTTGGATCAAAGAAAAAAACATAGAAATTGTTACTTAAGAAATTAGAAAATGGTACTTCCCTTATTTAATTGAATTAGGATTCCAATAAGAGAATAGGTTTCCATCTATGGAGTCCACGTGGTTCAAAATATGAGCAAAATGATATTACAGTCATATCTATACATTAGACCCATGACTGCTCATCTCTTTAACTGTACTTTGCTAAAAACCACCTTTACTAGATATGCCTGCCTAGGACATCATTTCGAAGCAGGACGAATTAATTGTGCTCTCGTTATCTTTCTTATGATATGCTTGTAGTTTCAATGAAATGTACCTCGATTATATTATCAACGGTCTTCTTAACCGACTTGTGGCATCTCAGGCTATAGAACTTAGAATTTTTTGTTCAGCAGAAGGCTTATAAATTTTTTTCACTCTGTTCAGGTAGGGAAGTTCATTCAACTTGTTTCGCTTTTCTTTAGTGGCTTTGTGGTAGCATTTGCCAAAAGATGGCAGCTTGCACTTGTAATGGTATCATGCCTTCCTCCTATGATTGTAGCTGGTGCATCCGTGTCAAAAATCTTATCAAAAATGTCAAGCCGCGGACAAAGAGCATATACTGAAGCAGCAACCATTGCAGAACAAGTGATCGGATCAATTAGAACAGTAATCACATGCCCCATGAACACGATAAAATATTTATATCTTGTTCATAGTTCATATGACTCAGATTCAATTATTTGCATGTATATAGGTGGTTTCTTTCACTGGAGAGAAGCAAGCTATTACAAAATATGATAAGTCCCTAAAAACGGCTTATTCATCTGCTGTACAACAAGGGCTTGCTGTTGGCTTAGGAGTTGGGTTCTATATGTTAATTGTATTTTCAACATACGCATTAGCCGTGTGGTATGCATCCCAGTTGATAATTAAAAAAGGGTACAGTGCAGGAGATGTGACCAACGTAATGTTTGCAATCATGGCTGGTGGAACGTAAGCTCTAATCAGTTAAAGTGTACTAGCATTTAAACATTTTTCCACTGGAGGCACTTTGTCCCTCACCTTTGCTTTATGGCTTGTAATCTTGCACCTACAGGACTCTAGGCCAAGCTTCCCCTTGTCTGAATGCATTTGCAGCAGGCAAGGCTGCAGCATACAAGATGTTTAAGATTATCGACCGAAAACCAGAGATTGATGCTTCTGACAACAGTGGGATTGAATTGGAAAACATGAAAGGCGACATTGAACTGAGAGATGTGTATTTCAGCTACCCTGCAAGGCCTGACGTTCAAATATTTTCTGGGTTGTCATTACATGTTCCAAGTGGCATGACTGCTGCTATTGTTGGAGGGAGTGGTAGTGGGAAGTCGACGGTAATTAGTTTGATTGAGAGATTCTATGATCCTGAAGCTGGTGAAGTGCTCATTGATGGTGTCAACTTGAAGAAATTGCAGCTTGAGTGGATTAGGGAGAGAATTGGAATGGTTAGTCAAGAGCCTGTCTTATTTAATACCACCATAAAAGACAACATTGCGTATGGAAAGGCAGGTGCGACGCTTAAAGAAATCAAGGTAGCAATTGAGCTTGCCCATGCTTCAAAGTTCATTGAGAGGATGCCACAGGTACAAGCCTTTTTGTTTCTATTGCATAGAGGGTGCAACGGTTTTCATTAGCCAACTAAATGTGGTGGATTGTATTTTGCAGGGTCTTGAGACGGTGGTTGGTGAACATGGAACCCATTTGTCTGGGGGACAGAAACAGAGGATTGCAATTGCCAGAGCAATTTTGAAAAACCCTAAGATTTTGCTTCTTGATGAAGCCACAAGTGCATTGGATGCTGAGTCCGAGCACATAGTTCAAGAAGCGCTAGTAAGGATCATGTCGAATCAAACGACTGTAGTAGTTGCTCATCGTTTGAGCACGGTGAGGAACGCTGACACAATAGTAGTGTTGCATAGTGGAAAAGTCGTTGAGCAAGGTAATTTTCACTATGTTCACTCCTCGACAAAGTGTCTCAAACATACAAATATCAAAACGAGAAACTAATTACTAGGACTAGATACCTTTTAAAATCCCAAACACTAAATTCTTGGATTTGTTTCCTCAATAAATTCCTTAGAAAGAACTGCTATTTTGAGCCACTTTTCTTATAGAAATCATCAATGCACTCACAGTCTTCTTGATTTTCAGAGTTTGTGGCAGGAATAAGATATCTGATGTTCAACATTTGAAATCTAGTTAGTAGTAATGCAACAACAAATGTTAGATCAAAATGTAGTAATGATGACGCCTTTGGTTGCTTCAACAGGTTCTCATTCAGAGTTGATAAAGGATCTTGATGGGCCTTACTCAAAACTCATACATTTCCAGGAGGCTAATAAGCACGAAAAAGAATTCTCTACTATGGATCCACCTACTGTTGATTCAAGCTTTGATAACTACAGGGAAGTGATCCTATCTAGAAGCCAGAGGTTCTCTTCGAAGAGATCAATAAGCAGAAATTCTTCAGTCGGGGGAAGCAGTAGGCACTCTTTTGCAGTTCCCTCTGGTTTGATTGATCCCATGATCATCAGTGTCCAAGCAGATGATCAAGGTAAAGAAAGTGATGACAATGGGCCAGAGAAACCTCAACAGAAAGTCTCCATGCGACGGTTAGCTTACCTAAACAAGCCAGAGCTTCCAGTGATTCTATTAGGAACCATCGCTGCTGTCGTACATGGAGTGATCTTTCCTGGTTTTGGAATATTGATGTCAAGTGCCATAAAAATCTTTTTTGAGCCCCCACATGAGCTTCGAAAAGATGCTAGGTTTTGGGCCATGATGTTCATTATTGTAGGCGTCTCCGCTCTCATTGCAATACCTTTGCAGCAGTATCTATTTGGAGTTGCCGGTGCGAAGCTTATTCAACGTATCCGCTCATTATCATTTGAGAGGGTGGTGCACCAAGAGATCAGTTATTTTGATGAGCCTAAGAATTCAAGGTCTTTAACTTCTATTTTTCTTTGAGAATTGTTGGCTACTTACAGAGTACAATGAAGATCATTATCTTGAACTAGGAAAATAATTCTTAAGATAACCTAATCACTTTATAATTTTAATCTAATCTAATCCTATTACATCATAATAATAACCCATCAATGTAACCTAATCCCACCTCCTTAACATAATACCAACTCATCATCTATTCTAACCTATCTAACGTTCTTATTTTATACTTTGGAAATATTCAGGTGAGAACTAGTTCTCACCGTGCTTCCGTGAGGGCTATTGGTGGGGCCCACCTAGCAACCCATCCAAACCATGCACAAAATAGGGACCCCTATAATAGATGAGAACTAGTTCGCATATAATAGGTGAGAACTAGTTCTCACCTGAATAAATCCGATTTATAATATTCTCTATTACATTACACATATTTATCAATCCTTTAACATTCCTAAATGTGAAGTTCTGGTATATTTTCAGTGGGGCAATACTTGCAAGACTGTCAGTGGATGCTTCTACTGTGCGAATTATTGTAGGAGATGCCTTGGCCCTAGTGGTTCAAAACTTTTCTACAGCTACAACAGGGTTGGTGATAGCCATGGTAGTGAACTGGCGGTTGGCCTTTATAATTCTGGCTATGCTACCTTTGGTAGGTATGCAGGGATATGCTCAGACTAAGTTTCTACAAGGGTTCAGTTCTGATGCAAAGGTGTGCTTTCATGTCTTTTTTTAAATAAGGATAGTGAATAATCTCTCAAGAATGTGACTGGATTAGTTATTACCATGATGTGATTAGTTTTTTTCTTTACTTTAGTGTTCTGTAAATAATCAGTTAGTATCAACTTAATACGTATTGTGTTCAATGAAATTCCTCTGGACTTTTAACATTCTGATTTGACAAAGGAAGGGGTTGTTGCAGGCAATGTACGAAGAAGCTAGTCAAGTAGCGAATGATGCAGTTAGTAGTATCCGAACAGTTGTATCTTTCTGTTCTGAACAGAAGGTGGTGGACCTTTATAAGAAAATATGTGAGGCTGCAACAAAAAATGGAGTTTGGCAAGGAATCTTAAGCGGTGTGGGTTTTGGAATCTCAAACTTTGTACTATACTGCACCTACGCGCTTATTTTCTATGTGGGAGCTCATTTTGTGGAAGAGGAGAAGGCGACATTTTCTCAAGTCTTTCAGGTAGGAATTCATTTTCCTTGTTTTTTATTTGTTGTATCTGTCTTGGTTTTTTCTCCTGTTTTTTTTTTCCTAATTCTTGTTGTGGCTTTGTGGTCTTTCAAAATTTCAGGTTTTCTTCTCATTAGCAATGGCAGCCTTGGGAGTTGCGCAAACCAGTGCAAGGGCTCCAGATGCAACCAATGCGAAGGTTTCGGTTGCTTCTATTTTTTCCATTCTTGATAGGAAATCGAAGATTGATGCTAGTATCGATGAGGGTATAACTTTACCAAGTGTAAAGGGTGAAATTGAATTCCATCATGTCAGTTTCAAGTACCCAACTCGTCCCGACATACAAATCTTTACAGATTTGTGTTTGCATATCCAGTCTGGAATGGTACTAATGCTCTCTCCTCTTTTTAGAAGTCCTAGAGTAGATTGTTATAATCAACAAAACTATTTGATATCTGCAACTATTAGTCCGATTCATCAATCTACATCAGTTGCTTGTCACTACAAACCATAATTCTTAAATTCATTGGATCAAATTGATACAAGTGGAGTAGTTGAGCCTGTCACGACCCGATCCCAAGAGTAATATTAAATCCGAGATACATCCGAGTCGTGGCACATACTTACTCCCGTGAATTCCAATAACTATAAAATTCACAAGGGATATCAAATACATATTATGCGGAATATAAACCAACTATACATTGCTTATGTTTAAACAAAAGTTCATTTACATCATCACTTGCATATTTAAGTACAATGCAAGGATCAAAAGTACGAAACACTGTAATTTCCGTTAACTCAAGTTTTCATCTCATTTCCACTCAACTAATCCTCCTGGAGGAACCTGAGTGGTCTTCTCCGTTGACGTTGAGGCCTTAGAAGAGTCGGCATGGGCAACCTTGTCTGTAATGCCATCAATAACACTATGAATTTGACAATTCAGCAATGTATAACAATTACATGATTTAACATGCTAACACATCAATTTCATTTGTCTAAGCCAAGTTAGACTAATACAATTTACCATTCAATTCAAATCAATATGAGTCTTATATAGTTGGCAAACGTACAATAGCATTTCAATTCATATCACATCTTCCTTTTAGGAAGGAATCACATTTTGTGGGATTTACCAGTAACCGGGCCAGGGACCACTGATATCACCACGGAGCTCCGGAACACTCCCAAATATCTGCTGCAGCAGTAACAGCTCCAAAGAGCTTATAGAAATCACTATGTAGTGCTAGACTCACTAATCAATTTAATTATACAATTTAACAAACATTATCTAAACCAAACAAATGAGTGAAACGATCGTTATCAATGCACGTGTTATTATGGATAACATTATGTAATTGAATATGTGCATTTCGATAACCTTAGCTAACACTTATGTAGGTTTAGTTTAGAGCTTACTCACCTAATTAATCAAACAAATAAACTACTCCAACAAACAAAAGCAGGTAAACAGTTTTCACTAGGCTCGGTCGACCCACCCCTGGCGCGGTCGACCGCATGAACAGCAAAGGCTGTCAAACTGAACAGAGCAGGTTGACCTTGCCCTGTATACCCGGTCGACCCGGCCAATGGCGCGGTCGACCGGCAGTTGTAAGAATAATTAGTGAACAGTGTTTTCATCAGGTTCCAGAGAACCTGATTCTTGCATGCTCGGTCGACCGCACCATTGCGCGGTCGACCGCGTGAACGTGAAAAACAGAACTTTGGTTCTGTACTGCAACTGAAAACCCACCTTTCTTTCTTCCATTCCAACTAATCACAACCTACATATAGCACATGGAACCTCCTGTTCCCTCATTTAATCATCAATATAAACCATGAAACACTTCAATTTCCTCAAATCATCCATTATAGGATTGTTTAATCAATCCACAACTCAAAAGCAATCAATTCCAATTTCTACAGAACATATTTGAGCTTCCAAACTACAAACAACTATGAAACTCATAAAAATTAGCATCACAATCATAAAAGACTTGTTATACTTGCCTTTAGTTATGAAAAAAAACACTAAAACCTCTTTGAACCAAACTTTTACTCCAATGAAACTCAAGAAAGAGGATGGTGGAGATGATGTACACAATTCCTTTCTCACAATTCACTTGCATATATCAAGTTTTGTCACACACAAGGAAGAAACAAAGAAGGGAAGAAGAAAACTCTTCTTGCTGCTGCTCAAACCAACCCACCGAATGAAATGGGTTGTTACAGAACCCTTTGGAACCTTATAAAAGGTGTTTTTTTTTACATAAACCCCTCTTCTTTGGTTATTCTTAATTTGAGTCAACTTAAGACTCAATTGCTTCATCTTAAGTCAAATGAACATGAGTATATTATGAAAATGATTGTACTCATCAAGATACACACGACGGTATCAACTTCCGTCACTTTCGATGAAATACGCTAAAATTCGTATTTACGAAAAAGTACTCAACTTTACTAATTTGAGTCTAAAATTCACTCTATTGAGCTAACCTCTTTCAAACTCTTTCATTACACCTAATTCACTTGTTTGAAACTAATTTACTCATCTTAGTTGTTAATCACCATTAAATTAACTAATCATGCTTAATCCTCATTAATCGCGATTAATTAGAGTTAATCTTGATTAACTCGAGTCGGGGTGTAACAGTTTCTCATGTTTTCCAACTATTCTATTTGATATGAATTAGCTCGTCGTTTCTAGTATGGAGCTGATATGAATTTGTCTGCAGACAGTTGCTCTTGTTGGAGAGAGTGGCAGCGGGAAATCGACAGTGATTGCGTTACTAGAGAGGTTCTATAATCCTGACTCTGGTCAGATATTTTTGGATGGGATAGAAATTCAAAACTTTAAGCTACAATGGCTAAGGCAACAAATGGGGCTAGTCAACCAAGAACCAATATTGTTCAATGACACCATCCGCGCCAACATAGCTTATGGGAAGCATGGGGAGGTGCCTGAAGAAGAGATAATTACGGCTTCTGAAACTGCCAATGCACATTGCTTTATATCCTCACTTCCACATGGATATGATACAAGTGTGGGCGAGAGAGGGGTGCAACTGTCAGGTGGGCAGAAACAGCGGATAGCCATTGCAAGAGCAATCATCAAACAACCAAAAATCATTCTGCTTGATGAAGCTACAAGTGCATTAGATGCAGAATCGGAACACGTGGTTCAAGAAGCACTAGATAGAATGGTGGTCAACCGCTCGACGATTGTTGTCGCTCATCGCCTCTCTACAATCAAAGGAGCTGATTTAATTGCAGTGGTGAAGAATGGGATGATTGCTGAGAAAGGGACACATGAAATGTTGATGAAGATTACCGATGGATTATATGCATCCCTTGCCTCACTTGATATGAGCTCTTCCAACTAATAGAAGGAAGAGAATTTTTAACTTTTAGTTCTCTGTCACTCAGTTTATTGGCAGCCAAAAAATTGCAGGAGTGGCTTGGTCTAAATTTTCTCTTTCTATCATAGCATTGATTAAAGAATTGTGAGCGATGTTCTTATTTCAAAGGATGAAGAAGTGTTAGATTTAACCAAGATGTTTTACTCTTTTAAGATCATATTACTGTCAGTAAGCGTTGTGAAAAACAGTTAAGGTTAGAAAAGTTGGAAAAATAGTACAGCTTGTGTGAACTTCTGAATGTTGCACCATTCAGTGTGATTCAACTGGGCCAGAGAGAATCAGTGCATGCAGGACCTATTTGGTTTGAACTGGTACTCCATATAAAAAGAAAATCTAAAAGGCTTTTGAAATTACTGGGCCTCAAACTGCAATCTCATACTTGTTTTATGAACTAAGAACAATAGAATGAACAACTTAATGCCTGAGTATAGTTCCTCTCCTATACCTTATTTTATAGGGGCTTAAGTGACCCTTCACCTTGATCAAATGGGTTGTAACCCTTCCTCATAATCAATGATCACTTAGATGGGGCACCCTATGGGAGAAAAGTCTTGCCCATGAATGGGCATGAACCCACGAGGCAACTCAGTAAGTCAAGTCAAAATTCACTAACACATGAACTAAGTCAACCCAATCGGTCCAAGACTCGCTGAAGCTCCTCTCAATGATGCCAAGGAAGCCACCTTATATGTGCACACATTGGTATGGTGCGGTTCACTGCCATGGTTGAGGATCTACTGTCACAAGACAATGAAAAAAAGTGCATTGGTGAATTACATTTTAAGTAGAAAATAGGGGATTAAAAAATTAGATTACATTTCCTTTCCAAATTTGTACGTGGAAACTCTATTCGTTTGAAAAATATATTTTCCATGGATGAATCCCTCAGACAAATTTTCTAAATTTATTGAAAGATCTCCAACAAAAACGCTTAAGAATCATTAAGATGGGAGTAATTTTTAGAAAATGTCCATGAATTTTGACTCTTAATGAAAACCCCCTTACTCAATATTGAAATAAGTAATGGTTTATTTGATAGACAAATTACAAATTACCCTTTTAAAAAAAAAACTTGGCAAATCTCACTTACTCAACTCAAGTTAGGTGACCTGTGCCCACTTATATGTATAATAACCAATGGGAGAGTTGGCAATGGAAAGGCTTGGATGTGGATTACGAAAATGTGGAAAGCTGATCTAATGATTTTAGCCCTCGTTTTAGTTTCTCGAAGTTTAATTGTTGTACCTTGTGTAAATTTTTTGTGATATCCAACAGTGAATAATGTCCAAAGTAGTGTGAAATAGGATAAGTTATTATAATCAAGGGACTGTGTGTGAACTGTGAAAGGATTTGATTGATCAATGGTGAGCCCCCTACATCAAAGCCCATCAAGAAGTGTCTGTGAAAAGGGGCATTTTTTGGAGAAGTCATCACTGGAGTTTTTCTTTGGTAAATCGGTCAAAAACAAAACAAAACAAGAATGGAGAGATTTGTACCGTTTTGACTTTAGTCAAGGGAGGTTTTAGTGAAAAACAAAATATAGAGGCTATTCTGATGTTGTGTGAAAAATGCAAGGGCTTTTTAAAGAACTCTTGTGACAGATGAAATTCGACCAAACCATGATTGGGTTCCTGGATATTTTATTATTTTAGATTCAGGATTCTCAATATCTATATTAGCTTCCGGTTTCAGTTTTCAAATCTCTATCAAGCAACAGAGAGAGAGAAAAAAAGAAAAGAAGAAAAAAAAAGTGAAAACATAACAGAAGTTTCAGTAAAGATCTCTGTGTTTGAATCCCATTGAAATGGAAGAATCAGTACAATTTGAACACCTATTTTTACAAGAAAGTGAAAAGAAACCAGACCCATCCATCCTACAATTTCCAAATCTATATACGTTTGCATCCCTCGTATTTCTTCTGCTGGCAAATTTCCCTCTAGAGAACCCAAATCTAGTAATGATATCAGACCCAGAAAGCCCCAGCAGCTCCATTTCATTGGCAATTGAACTGCCCTCTCTCTTACCATCAGTAGAGAGCATCATCTCTTTGGATAGCTTCAATGACTCTGTTTCTAAAGAACCAGAGCAACCAAGAGCTTGAATTCCAGCCATTTGAGAAACAGGGGAATCTGAATTTACATCCCTTTCTCTATCAATCAGCACCATCTGTTCTAATACCTGTAAAGAATCGCTTCTCAAAGAAGTAGACCAATCTGCAGCTTGAATTTCCGGCAACTGTGAAACAGGAGATTCCTCTGCTTGCCTTGATGTGATCCAATCCTCTTCACAATCAGACCATTTGGGTGGCTGCCCGGTTGCCAGCCAACGAATCCGATCGGCCGGAGAAGAAGAAATCCCAGCTGGGTCTAATTCTCCTTCAGAGTCAGTAACAGATTCCAAAGAGACAGAAGATTGCAGAGATCCCCATGTCATGAAATCGAAAACACCCTTAGGAGATGGATGGGAATTTAAATTCAACTCAGGCGCCGCGCCATCTCCTTCTACCAATCCATTACCAACAAAGGGGTGCTGCAACAGCATCTCTGCCGTCCATCTTTTCGCCGGATCCCTCACAAAGCACCTTTGCAGGAAATCCTTCCCCTCCTCTGACAATTCCGATGGAATCACGGGCAATTCATCACTAAATCCAATCCGAAACAGCAGCCCATTGACGTCGACTGCATCGGACACGCCATGCCACGCCGGCTTCCCTGTGATCATCTCTACAACGGCACACCCAACACCCCATATATCTGCCGGCGGCTCATATTCTCCCCCTGCTACTGCTTCCGGCGCCATACAAACTGGTGTCCCACGTAAAAGCACCCCATCTCCCACCTCCTCCCCTGCTCTCTTCACCAACCCAAAATCAGCAATCTTCACCACCACCTTCTCCACCTTCTCTGGTGAAGGCGGAGAAAAGAGGAGAAGATTTTGAAGCTTTACATCACAGTGAACCAATCCTTTCAAATGCATAAAGCTCAGACCTTTCAAAACCGCCGAAGTGTAACGCCGGACCTCACTTTCCGGCAACTTTCCCAGCTTGGCGAGGCTCCCGCCGGAGGCATATTCTAGGAAGAGATTGTAAAATAGCTTCCCATTCACCACAGTAATGTCATGACCAAAGCAGCTAAGTATCTGGGGACAATCCTGTAATTTCTCCAACACCTCTCTCTCTTTCTCAAGAGAAGATGACTGAGAGAGAATTGCAGATTTCACAGCCATTATCTTGGGCGTTTGAAGATCTCTCTTTGTGAGATTGAAGGCTAAATTTACAGTTCCGAAACTACCCCTTCCCAGCAAAGCTCCTCTAATCCACTTCTCCATTTCTGCAGCTTCTGCTTCTTCAGTTTTGCTCCTTTGTTTCTTCTTCTTGAAATGCATCTGAATGCTATGTATCAATGTATGTGTGTTTATATAGAATGACATTTCAGTTATAAATAACTGATATTTTGTGGCACGTGAGAAGCAAGTGCTTTTTATTCGGGGTCTTTGTTTTGCTCAACACAACTTCCGCGTGGTGGTTGAATAAAGTTGGTATGTGGGAGATGAGTTGAAGAGCTCCCTGTTTTTTACTATGAGTTGAAAATTGGGAATTGTTAGGATAAGGTGGTTCGGTGATGCAGAGGTTGAGTTGGGTTTGTGATATAGGATCATGGGCTGACATATGAATCCATATATTGTATGAAGTATTGTGTTATCACAAAATGTTTTGGGTAAGAAATACATACAAGTTCTAGATTTTGTAAGTTTTGAAAATTAAACTAAACACAAAGTTTTAGCTACCCAACCTGCCAATCCACGAGTAGCTCAATAGTTAGGCACTTCACTTCCAAAGAAACAACCAGAGATCAACAACTAGTCATACCCCTTCTGGTGAGGGACTTGGGTGAACGTGTGTCGGTGTAAATATCTTCGGAGTGAGAAAGCAGTTACCCAACCTTGAGTAAACCTGATGCAACTAGAATTGCACTCGGGTATGATATATTTTGGGTTTTCTCCAATTAAACTACAATTGGGTTTACCTACGCCCATTTTAGGTTGGGCCTGAATTGGGCCAATGTATGACCATGTGCCTTGGGGGATTAATGAGCAGCCGTATAAACATGACTAAATTGCACCTTTTTTTTTCTTTTTGCTAAGTTGGCCCAATATCCGGTAGTGATACTATCAATCTAAAGACACAGGGATCAATTATTCGTCATTTGTGCAATACTCAGTGCCAACTCCACTCAGCAATGAGCATGTTGACCAAGTTGCACTATTTAATGTAGGACAAATTAATGGAGGTCTTTGACACTCATGGTTGAATAGTGCTGACACCTTTGTATCACACACATATCAAGGGTCTCACCCCTTGGTCAGGTTTAAAGCATTTCTCCTCACTCGTAGTTCAACTTAGCCTAAATTATTGATCTTTGTTTTGGGATGGTTAATGATTTCTATTTATGATGTAAATGGTCCTCAAGTAACCTCAGTTGAAGGACTCGACCACGAAATTCTTGGGTATGAACTATGTACCCTACTTTTTAATTCGATTGATACTTGAGGCTCGACTTGAATTTACTTGAGTCCAACCCATTTGCCCAAGTATACCTCCTAATCTACCCTATCTAGCTTATTCTCTCTAATAGGCTATTTGCTAATACCTCCCCATTATAGTTGGGGCTCGAACTTCATCAACGCCCAACAAATTTTAGCCCTTTAAAACTTAATTGATTTACCAGTATAGATCATTCGGATTCATGAAAAAAATGGAAACAGTGTAATTCAGGGGTGTTCCGTGTGTGTGGTTCATTCGAATGGGTCATCGGATAGACTTCAGTACTCAAAACATGATATATTTAGATCCCAAATATGAATTAGTTGGGGGTGAAATCCAGTAAGTCCATTGGATGAGGATTTTGTTTCAGGTCCACCATATTACATTACTCATTTCCACCTCAATTTTTATGGACAGTAAAGGCTTCCTCAACAATTATCCATGTAAGATTAGCTTGATTGACTAGGAACTAGGGAGGCCATTTCCATTTCGTCTTTTTGTTGATTTGAGTTTGACTCAAACTCTCAACGCGTAAGCGATCACCGTCGTCTATTTGTGTATATTTTATTTAAAGGCGACCTAGTTGCGAGTCACCTTATTTTTTCAGTGTGAATCCGTCAGAAAAAGCCCACATTTTGGTGTTGCCAGCTGCGTCAGCTAGTGCGCATGTTCCCTCACATTTCTGAAGTGACACGGCACGGAAGGGTGCAACCAAACCAAGTCTCTCACCGACTCACTTAAAATGACTATATAAATCCATTTGTGTGGCACAATCTAAAATTCTAAAGCCTTAATTAAATTGAACATGTGTAAAACAACATAAGAAGCTTAAAAAGGAAAAGAGAGAGAAATCATTTGTTTGTGTGTGACTAATCAGATGATGGATTCAGCTCTAGTTGGATTGAAATTTGGTCGAATAAGCCAACTACATGGGATCATTGACTTACCCACCTAGGTATTGGGGGAGTGATATATATATATATATATATATATATATATATATATATATATATATATATAAGGCGTTGATTTGTTTCCTACATCTTATATTCAAAACTCGTTTAAGATGAGAGATGCTCCTATGAGAGTATTGCGCATGCTTAACCCCCATTTAAGATTTACCCTGTATGCATTTATTTTGGGCTAAGTGGGCGCCGTGACTCACTATATATTTCCTACCCCACAAAAACAAACAAACAGAAAAACCAAAAAAAAAAAAAAAAAGTTTGTTCAGATTTTGGAGTGGCAGTTGACTAGATCAACACATCGTTGGAGTAAACACGTACGTTCACACTCAGTCAAGTCAACGTTGACTTTGCCAAAATAAGTAAAATACAAAATTGAATGAATCATACCGAGTTTGTATAGACCCAAACACACGGGTCAAGCCTTGACTCAGCTTGGTTGGTCTACGGCTCACGCTTATTTAACCAGCCAGTCTTGAACTAGGGCCGGTTCAGCTTATGACTCGATTGAGGGGAAACACACCTTTATTCAAAGCTCAGCACAACGCGGCCTGTTTAAGCACAGTCCTTTTAAGTCGGTCAAGAGGGGTTGAGACTCTGGATTTCGACTGATCATTTCTCGTTCTCTGTGACCTTAGTTCTCGCATTTATAGCCCTCCAGGGCCACTTGTCCGGACAAAATCCTAATTTACTGTATGCATGGGAGGGGTAGGAACTTCACGTGTCTCAAGAAATAATAGGTTTTCAGAGTGGGAGGACACCCTAATCACCCAAAAAAGAAGAAAAAGTCCAGCTCAATTCATATAATGAGTTAAAGTTAGGAATTAGGATATGGTTCTTGCTTGATAGAACTCACCCACTTAGCTAGGACCGGTGATTTGATATTTGACTTCCTTACGTTTTCATATAAACGAGGAAATTCCCATTTGGATTCATAACTATGGGGATTTATGAATAGATTATGATAATCTAGATACCTAAATGACGTGACCCTTTCCATAAACAGGGAATTCGATTGATAGTCAGGTTTGGGTCCGAGTCCTGAATATTCGGGTCTCATAGTTAATTGTGTCAGAATTCATTGATTTCTTTTTTACAAACGGCCCCTTGAGAAATTTTTTTCTTCACATAGTAGCCTTCCTAAGGAAGATTTTCTAATTCCACCACAGCACATGTATAAGATATTTGGAAATCTGCTCTCTTGCGTATGGACTGCATGTATAGTCTAGCTCTATGGGATCATGCTCTATAAAATATTTGATCTGTACATCCCCTTTGATGTTTTTGCCATCCCATGATCTGGGCATCATGCCTAATTTTCCAATCATTCAAGTCTTCACCCACTTTTGGATTGAAGCTTAAAAAATGTATGGTCATGATGATGCTATTAAACTTTTAGTATAAGGTTAGGAAAATTTGGTGGCGGTGGAGCTAATTTTATCGCTCCTCTTTTTCACAAGGAAACCTTTCCAAGTATCCTCCTCGTTATTTTATACATGCATCCATGTATATGTGTGTGTGTATATGTTATATATCCATATATTCTTAAAAGAATCTATTCAAAAGTACAAAAAATGAAATATTTTTAAATTGGAAAAAGAAGAAATATCAAATAAAAATGTAAAAAATGAAGAATGTAATGGCAAATAAATCAAACAAGAATCTATAGTTTTTATTCTGTGCATATTTTAATCATTTCAAATGAGAAATCAAAAGTGAATTTATAAACTTTTTAACGTATTTTGGTTTTCCATGCAATTTTTTTGGTGGGAGAGATAGAGAGAGAGAGAGAGATTAGTTGATATCTTATCTCTTATTTAAGAAGTCACTAAGAATCAAAGTTGATTAATTATAATTTTTAAATATCTATAAATCGTTATATTTTAATGAGATTTCTAACTTCTAATTTGCATCACCATCATTCATCATCATCTGTAACGCCCCCACCCCTACACGCATGCATGATATTGTCCATTTTGGCCCACGAGCCTAACGATTTTGCTTCTGATGGGCCTTAACCTATCAAAAGGCCTCATGTTTATGTTTAATCAAGTAGATATAACTATATCTGCTGAAGTCATCAATGAAAGTAATAAAATACACCTCCCCCGTCCTAGTATGAACATTTAAAGGTCCACATATATCTGTGTGAATCAGGTCTAGCAATTCTGAATTTCTAGTTTCCTTTGGGAATGATTTCTTGACCATTTTCCCACTTAGACATGGTTCACATGTAGGGTATTCCACTTTTCCAACATCAGGTAAAAGTTCATCCTTGACTATTATAGTTATTTTGTTCTTGTTAATGTGTCTTAATCTGTAATGTCATAACAATGCCAAACCATTAGCACATTCATTCACACACACAGAATAATTGGAACTAGATTTCATTGCAACTTTAGGAGTGTCCAACAAATACAATTTGTCATTAAGCAAACCAGAAATACAAATTTTCCCATTGAGCCCAATAGTAACCTTATCATGCAAGCTGGCTGACGAAAATCACACTCCTCCTCATGCCAGGAGCAAAGAAGACATCTGACAAATACAACGATTTTCCAATTGGCAGGGGAATCTTGACTTTCCCCACCCCCAACACAATGCAGAATGTCTCATTCCCCATGTATAAATTATGTTCTCCAGCTTTAAGTTCTTGGAATTCAATGAAACCTGCTTTGGTCCTCGAGATGTGTCGAGTAGCGCCGGAATCAATCAACCAGTTGCTTTCATTGGTGTCCACCATCATGGATTCCGTGATCATATCAATATAATCTTTATTTCCATGTGGTACCATGTTTGTTGCCCATTCTCACCCTTTTTCTTTTTATTTTTATCCGGACAGTCCGCACGAAAGTGCCCAGGCTGCCCGTGGTGTTGTGCCTACTGCTTTGCTTGCCCAAACCAATTCTGCTAGTGGCTCAATGGTTGATTTCCTTTTGTCTAAGTCATCGGCCCAATCCGCTTCGAAATAGCCACTCAATTTTAGGTCATCACCTTGATAACATAGTTGCAACTTCAAGGTGCCTTTGATGTACATTGGCATGCTTGTCAACCATTACATTCGTGCCAAGTGTGAGATTGTTGGAAAATTATGTGGCCCGACACCCATGGGGCCCACTCGAGATTGAGCCCAGCGGTTTGCAACGGATGAACTCCCAACAAGTCTCGATCTGGTTGAATCAGATAAGGATCAAACTCTTGCTAGTAGAGTTTCGGTAAAGTTCAGACTCCCGGTTTGGCAGATTTCCCACGCTGGTCAAGAGATGTGGGATTCCATGAGAGGTAGTATCCGGATAGAGGTGTAACTCCTAGGGATTGTTCTATTTAAGGGAGATGGGAACACTTGCTTCTGATCATCCAGAAAATCTGAGAGCATTCGCCGCGAGTTCGCAGGTTTACCTCATACCGGAACGCACAAGGTTCTCAGCGAGTTTGGTTCCGACACCCATTTGGGACTAGCAAGTTCTTTCATCATCATCATTATAAGTATTTCTACGATTATTGCTATTATTATTGTTAAAAATACATTTATTCAGATATAGGAAAAACAGGAATAATTCTAAACTTTAGAAACATTATTTATATTCCATATCAAATCTAATGAAAGACTGAAGATTGAATTGATTGGATAAAAGTAAGATACATATTGACAAATAAATTGATTCGAAAAATTACAATGAAATAATAGACATTGAAAAGGAATAAAAAAAGATACATGTTGAAACTATCCATACACATTAATAGAGCTTACCAAATTCTAGAGTCCCACAAGAGCATGGAAAACTCAAAAAGTGGGATTAGGCTATTTATGTTTTTTTTTTCACATATTTTCAAAATCTATGAGGAATATAAAATTTACATCTGGGGATTTATGTGTTCTATGAGTATGTTGTGACCAGTTCAAAATCATGAACTTGTAGCCCACGTGATTGCAAAAAAAAGAAAAGAAAATGGAAAAAAAGGAAAAGAAAATTAAAAAAACTAAAAAACTAGATTGAGCTGTTTTTTTATTCTTTACTTAAATCTCAAAACCTGTGTGATATAAAACTTCACACCCTTGGGTTTATCATTTCTATGAGAATATTGAACGGTATGGATCATGAATTGGGGGCCCTCTTGGGTCTAGAAAGTAGCATTATGTGATTTTTTTCGTACTTTCATATATTTTTCAAAATCTAAGAGGATAAAATATATGAAACTTCTCACCTTAGGGTGTATTAGTTTTATGAAGATCTTGAACGATTCGAGTTACGAGTAGGGCTCAAAAGAGAGCAAAATTTTGATAAAATGGGACAAATTCTGCATTTTTAAGATGTGTAAAAATGACTGATGTTATTTTGAAACCTACCATGTTTTGGGGATGTAGCATGCTAAGGACGTTTTTATTTTGAAATAAGGTTTTCTCACAACTTTTTTAAGTTATATTTTTCATAAAACATAATTCACCGTTGAATGTTATTGAGATTAGTGTCAAATCAGAGGGAGTGCTAATTCATGGGGGTAGTGAGTACGAGGGGGTTGGATTTGTCAAAGATATCCCATGCAGTGGTGATAAGATTACCTCTCATATATGCACATCGATGAAAGGTATCTCTTAGCAAATAATAATGATAAGAAGAAGAAGAACAACAACAACAACAACCGTGATCCGGAGGTAAATTATCTTTAAATTAGTGAGACCGGCTTCAAAGGATGTAACTAATTGCCAAGAAATTGGATAGATCACGGTGAGCTTTACATGAAAAATGACAGTTTTGACTAATTTGTTCACAGATGGGGGTAAAAAATGAGATCAATATTACTAGAGGGCACCAACTTTTATTTAGTTACCAACTCTTATATAGTTGGGTTAGTAAAGGCTTCGCTTCGTGATCTGGAGGCCTTCGCTTCGACTCTTAGTAAAGGCTTCAGGATCGCTGCCCTGTGGCTTTGTGGAGGGCTTAAGTTCTGCTGCTCGCGCGGCCTACAGGGTCTCTAGCGGTAGGAGAGATCCATAACGATGTCCGTCCGACTAGTTAGGTTGGTTGGGGGTTTGGAAGCCACGTCAGTCTCATGAAGTGCAGTCAAGGTGGTGGAGTTCCTTGACGAGCAATATCCCGGCTTAGGTTGTTACCCTACAATTAATAATTAATAATATATTACTCAAGGGTGTGGCCCATTTGGATGCATGATGATCATAGAAGTGCATTGGATAGATATATCTATATGAGACCTACCTATGTGCAAAGTTTTGACTCCATAAGATCATTCTAACCCTCTAATATATGGTCTTAAAATCTAATAGTTTTAGAGGCATCATTTTCTTATGATTTCAATCCAATAATAAGGGAAAGTTAGATGAGTGTCAAATTTGGACTTGTAATTATTCATCGGGAGAGAGGGTCATGTCATCATGTGTACACTAGATTGACTCAAGGTGGGCTCCATGACAAACCAAACAATAAAAAAAGAGGGGCAAGAAAGGAGTGTTTTTAAAGTGGGGTTCTTTTTTAGAATTATCCATATTTTAGGACTATGGATCAAAAGGTTAGGAAGATCTTATAGAGTCAAAATTTTACATATAGGTAAATCTAATATAAATCTTCACATCTAATGCACTTCCATAATTATTATACATCTTTGTATGCCCAACTAAGCTCGGACATTTCCTAGCACTCCCCAAGGGAGACGAATCCAATCAAAGTCCAAGGGGTGCGGGTTTGTTCCAGGTCCACCATATTACATTACTCGTTTCTACCTCAACATTTAATTTATGGTCTTAAGTCTTCCACAACAATTCTCCCATGAATGAGGAAGGTAGCTTTAATTTTTGGTTGATTTTGACTTGCGTTGCGAGTCAGCTACTAGAAGAATCTCATGTTTTTGGGTTGCCAGCTGCGTCAGCACGAGCGCGCACGTTCCCTCACATTTCTAGAAGCGACGCGGAAACAAAAACCGGGTCTCTCACGGACTCATTTAATAGTAAGGGTCCATTTTTGAAGTTTTAAATCACTAATCAGATTCATATTTTGTGAAACACATCTACTCTTATAAAATAATAATAAACTCTAAAAGACAGAGAGAGTGAAATCATTTGTTCACATGTGATGAATCGGATGATGGGATCTGCTACTATTGGATGGATCGATATTTGGGACCCACAACATATTCACCTTCCAAAACGAGATGGGTACGATTTTGGAGTCGCAATTGACTGACTCCACCCATCGTTGGAGTAAACACGTACGTTCACGCTCGGTCGAGTCAAAATTGACTTTGCCGAATAGAATTGAATGAATGATACCGAGTTTGTATAGATCCAATCAAATCATTCAACTTACTTAAATTGGGTACCAACGGGTCAAGCCTTGACTCGGCTTAATTGGTTTAGGGTCCACGCTTATTTAGTTCACCAGCCAATTTTGAACTAGGGCTCGACTCAATTGAGGGGCTTGGCTCGAGCTCAAACATAATTTTGTCGAAGCTCAGCTCAACCCGGCTTGTTTATGCACAGTCCTTTTGAGTGAGTCAGAGGAGTTGAGACTGTGGATTTCAACCGACCATTTCTATTTCTCTGTTCTTGGGATCTTAGTTTAGCATTAACAGCACAACTCCTATAAGGAGTCAAAGCTAGCATATGGTTCATGCTTGATGCAACTCGCCTACTTAGCTTGAACTGGTGATTTGATATTTGACTTCCTTACCGATTTCATATTAAACAAAGAAAATTGCAGTTGGATTCATAACTATGGGGATTTATGAATAGATTATGATAATCTAGATACCTCAATGACCTGACCCTTTCCATAAACAGAGCATCCAATTGATAGTCAGGTTTGGGGCTGAGTCCTGAATTCTTTTGGTCCAATAGATGATTCGGTGGTTTCGTTTTTACATATGGCCCCTCAAGTATTATTATTTTTTCACGGGGGATATTCAAGTGCATCTATTCCTTATCATAGGGTGAGGGACACTCCCCTTTTTGGAGAGTTTCAAGTACAAAAACACTCTTATACTTTTTAGAAAAATTCTCTGTTGTACTTGAAACTTTTCATAAAGGATAGTGTCTCTCACCCTATAATGAAAAATAGTTGCACTTGAATATTTTTCATATATATATATATATATTTATATATATGTTGAGCATCAGATTCAAGTAATGTTAAACAGGTCACATATCTGTTGGTCCGGGGTTCAGTATAGATTTGTCACGCTGCTCAAGCAGGGGTCTATGGTCTTGATGCCCGACCACATCTAATTCCTTTTATTAGACTGGTCAAACCCAATCCACCCCACATAGGCCTGCATTGGGTTTCAGAATTTTTAGGCCTGCATTCGACCCATATAGCCTGCAGTCTGCAGATTACATGGGTCAGAAATTGCCCATACAAAAGACTTGAAAGGGTCAGAATTTGCAGCCTTCTTGTCAAGAGAGATTTTTGCTCTAGTTCAACAGCCACATGCATATAAACTAGACTTCAACTACCTGTGTAACTTTCAACTTTGGAAAAACATCAGTTGGTTCACCTCAATTTGGTTTGGTTACATTGGTACAACCCACTTCCAATCTCAACTAAGTGAGAAAGGAAGAGAGAAAAAAGAAAACAAAGGCAAGCATCACACCAATTCAAAAACTAAAAGGACAGAAATAACTTGAAGGACAAGTGAATTACAATCCAAGTCTAGAAGAAGAAGAATAAAGCTCCAGTCTACAAGATTCCTCTCAACATGTATTGCGTGAAGTGGGAGGTGAATGAGAACACCCAACACCCCCACTTTTTATCATAAGTTTCATGTGAGAGCCTTTCAAATTCTCTCTATTATATGTACGAGTAGTAGGACTTAAGAAATCGGCAAAAAAGCCAAAAAAAGCTGCTCCTAACTGCCAAATGGTGGCTTACCAGTGTTGAAGGCAGTGGATTGAGCACTGTGAGTAATTCTCTAATTTGCTTGGGCACAAGCTTAACCCAACCCACTTCTTAATAATAAGACTGAGAATGCCAAACTGAATCCAGTGCCAAAGATAAAAAGGTGAATCTGAACTCTTAATTAGAAAGTTCGCTCTTAATTAAAAAGTTGGGTGCAGGTCAGGCTAGTGAGAAAATTGTATTAATATCACAATAAAGATGGAAAATGGGAAAATTTTATTTATAAGGAAAAGTGAGAAATTTTGAGATTTTCCCAAGAACAATATTTTTGAGGCCTCAACAAGAAAATATCTGAGAGCACGTGTTTGTCCAAACTGACTGATTTTGCCTATATAGAGGTGCAGCGTGCAATAAAAAAAATAAATAAAGAAATCATTTTTATTGTTCTAAAAATTAGAATCATATCTTTAATCTTTCAAGGGAATGACTAGAGTTGTTGCGCCATACAAATCATAGGATTTTTATTCTTATTGTAAAAATTAAAATAATTAAAAAAGTAATTGTCAATGAATCACTTTCACTTTTTTTTTTTTTTATCTACAATAGCATTAAGATAATGACAAATCAACGTCATTGACACGTATTAATACATTATAAATCATATGTGTAAATAATTATATATATATATATATATATTTTAAGATATCAATGTTATTGGGAAAAATTAATAGGTTTCAGTTTTTTATTATTTTAAATTGAAAAAATAAGAATACATCCAAATCATCATCCCTTACATGGTTAGAACCTCTCCTGAGAAAAAAAAAAAAAAAAGAGAGAGACAAAACCCCAACATGTATCATTGAATGCTTCAATTACATTCCTATTCCTTATTAATTTCTAAAATCTCTCCAAGATTACGAAAGTTCTTACAAGTTTGTGTTAACTACTAAATAACATGGTTAGAATAAAACCAAATTTATTGAAAAATAAGAATAAATCCAAATCATTATCCTTACATGGTTAGAATCTCTTCTCAAGAAAAAAAAAAAAAAATTGGATACAAGACAAAACCCCAACATGTATCATTGAATGCTTCAGTTTCATTTTTATTCCTTATTAATTTCTAAAGCTCTAAAATCTCAAAAGTTCTTACGAGCTTTTATTAACTACTAAATAACATGTTACAAATAGAAGCACTAACAAAAATAAAATGAAAGGATAACTATAAGGTCACTAATATTAACCTCTTAGACTTTGCTAATCTCGGTCAGCCGAAGCGATTGAATAGTAGGATCGATGAAATAATTATCAAATCATAAGACTTACACCTGAATCTTAAAATTTACCTATAAATTGGACTCGTTTCATAGAAATGAATCTTTTCCCCCTGGGACTCATTACAAATATCCTCTATTGATTTATAGAAATGTTTTCCTTCTCTTCAGTACCTAACTTAACATTTTGTTATGTTTTACATCCCACTAAAATATTTGTCCCGAGTCAAAGTCTAAAAGTTCATACCCATCAAACCCGAGTCAAAATTTAAAAATTTATTCCCTCGCAAGACCAAAGAAAAAAAAAAACCACTATATAAACCTGCCCTAATTGGACCGATTCCACGGGTAGGTCACCCATTTAACTCGACCTGTTGTCAGACCTATTCCTGATCGAGACTATATCATGCATTAAACATTACGACCATTTCGTTGGGCTCAAGAATTTCAAAAAGCCTGCCCCATATATAAATGGGTCAATGTTACATTCCAAGGATGTGTTTAGCAAACATGAATAAAATAATATTTTTTTAATGGTGGTTTAACTGCATGCTGTTGAATATGGTTCCTGCATAAATACGGGTAAAGACTAGACCCAACTTTTTTGTTTTTTGGTATGGAAGTACTGGCTTTGTAATGGGAAGACACGATCACAATAGATTTGGAAGTTTGTAGTAGATGGGGATGAGTGAAAAAGTGAAACTGACATTAAGAATATTTCTATTGTGGGAACAAAGGCCCCATTTGTATTAGTTCATATGTCGTCAATTTAACTAATATCTAAATCGCTCAAAATATAAGTCTAACCCTATATGAGTTCGAAAAAAATATATAGTTATTTCATGATAATAGATCTTTAGATTATTAGTAGAAGGATTTTCTACAGTAGTACGAAGAATTGAAAGGAAAAAAGCTACAAGAACCGAACAGACCCTTTCAATGTGTAATTTATAAAGAGTGTGTGTGTATAATCCGGTTCCACCTAGTAGAGAATTTTGATTTAAGCTTGAGTTTGTTATGATTAAGTGTTGGTCGGGTCGGATTCAGGTTTTGGTATGTACCTTACATAAAATTCAAGTCAAGGAGGTAGAGCAAAAACCCATGCTGCATTCCTACTTCCCCACCCATTGGAATGTCGACTGTGTGAAGGTTCCAAAAAGTTTAATTGCAATGAAATGCCTCCTCTATTCCTCTGTTGAAGATCTAATGTCAGCTTTCAGCCACCTGCACTCGTTCTTCACGTGCCACAGTCTATTCCATGTGATTTCAAAAGGGTTCCACTTCTTCAAAAAAAAAAAAAAGAAGGGTACAGGGACTTAAATATATGGTGAAAATTTCTGCACATGGGAACTCACAAATACAGTCCTTCCAGAGCCATATTAGCCATGGAGAAGGGACGGATGGAAAGATCTATATGAGATTTAGGGTTTGATTGTTTATGTAAAAATGAACTCGACCAAATATATTTAAGTGAATAATGATATTCGGTGGAGATGTAGATAGAACCTTCACTTTTCTATGTATGCAATTATTATGGTGGCGGCTTGGTATTGACTTCTCATCTTCTTTTGATTTTATTTCCCAAAAAAAAAAAAAAAAGGTTAATTGACGCTTATTTTTGAAATTTCACTTTTGACAGTATCTATAACCCCAACATATGTATTCAATTTCTATGTATCATAACACAAACAAATAGCCTCTTGGGGTCTGTAATAATATCAGCCCCATTAAATCATCTTAACCCCTTAGTATTTGGCTCTCAGCTTTTAATAGCCAAAAAAGGCATCCACAATGGTAAGTTAGCTTTCTACCAAAAAAAGAAAAAAAAAGTATAGTTAGTTGGTAATTAGGAATATGGTTGTATGTATGAGAGCAATGAGCTCAAATCCCCAATTTAGCAAAAGGGAAAGGGCATCTTCATTCTGGTCTCTGGATTTCAAACTTTGAGGCTTATGGCAATTCACACATTTATTGTGTACAAAGGGGGCAGAGCACAAAACGTACGGTGTAGAGCACAAAACGTACGGTGTACTACACCAACTAACCATGCAGACACATTCACACATGTAGAGTGAAGAATCTGGATCAACTAAGGATTTTTTCCACAGTGATTGTAGGTGAATGAATCATGGTCCGCCACGTTACCGTAGGCAGTCCCTGCCCGAATGTATGCCAAGCTGCCCGTGTGCATGGTAGGCTGCCCGCGGTGATGTGGCAGGCCTTGATTGGTCCACTCACGGTGACCATAGGGGAAATCCACAGAGGATCCGGACTTGTAGACTGAAATCTGAACAGATTCATGAAAGTTTGAAGGAAGTTCATAATGATGGAGTGAAACTAACGTTGGAATAAAGGCTATTTTTAAGTTTCATTATGATAAAATGCTCATGCATGCACTCTATGCTTGAGTCCAGAAGGAACTCGTTTTCTTCATGTTGCCTCTATTGAAAGCATGGGATCATAATAAAATAGTGGAAAAAAATATTAAAACTTGCTAGTTTCCAGAGCTTCTTAACCCCACATCTACAAAGAATGATCACCCACCACATTAAGTGGATCCATCATGGTCATCACTACAGCCGATCATTGACTCAGCTTGGTTGGTCTACGGCTCACGCTTATTTAACCAGCCAGTCTTGAACTAGGGCCGGTTCAGCTTATGACTCGATTGAGGGGAAACACACCTTTATTCAAAGCTCAGCACAACGCGGCCTGTTTAAGCACAGTCCTTTTAAGTCGGTCAAGAGGGGTTGAGACTCTGGATTTCGACTGATCATTTCTCGTTCTCTGTGACCTTAGTTATAGCATTTATAGCTTTCTAGGGCCACTTGTCCGGACAAAATCCTAATTTACTGTATGCATGGAAGAGGTAGGAACTTCACGTGTCTCAAGAAATAATAGGTTTTCGAAGAGGGAGAAGAGGGAGGACACCCTAATCACCCAAAAAAGAAGAAGAAGTCCAGCTCAATTCATATAATGAGATAGAGTTAGGAATTAAGATATGGATCATGCTTGATAGAACTCACCCACTTAGCTGGGACCGGTGATTTGGTATTTGACTTCCTTACGTTTTCATATAAACAAGGAAATTCCTATTTGGATTCATAACTATGGGGATTTATGAATAGATTATGATAATCTAGATACCTAAATGACCTGTCCCTTTCCATAAACAGGGAATTCGATTGATAGTCAGGTTTGGGTCCGAGTCCTGAATATTCAGGTCTCATAGTTAATTGTGTCAGAATTCATTGATTTCTTTTTTACAAACGGCCACTTGAGAAATTTTTTTCTTCACATAGTAGCCTTCCTAAGGAAAATTTTCTAATTCCACCACAGCACATGTATAAGATATTTGGAAATATGCTCTCCTGCGTCTGAACTGCATGTATAGTCTAGCTGTATGGGATCATGCTCTATAAAATATTTGATCTGTACATCCCCTTTGATGTTTTTGGCCATCCCATGATCTGGGCATCATGCCTAATTTTTCCAATCGTTCAAGTCTTCACCCACTTCTGGATTGAAGCTTAAAAAATGTATGGTCATGATGATGCTATTAAACTTTTAGTATAAGGTTAGGAAAATTTGGTGGCGGCGGAGCTAATTTTATCGCTCCTCTTTTTCACAAGGAAACCTTTCCAAATATCCTCCTCATTATTTTATACATGCATCCATGTATATGTGTGTGTGTATATGTTATAGGGATTTATTCAGGTGAGAAGTGTTCTCACCCATTGTGTGAGAACTCTGCTAACAGCCGTTGGATCGTCATATTAGATCCAACGGCTGCCACGGTTTTCATTTAAGGTATGCTTTTCACGGGCCCGCCCAAAGAGATTCATTTCCCCCCTTTCGAAAGCACTCCTCTCCAGCTCTTTCTTTGCCCTCTGCTTCGTCTCCTCTCCATCTCCATCTCTCCATCATCGTTCCTCGTGGTAGCACCATCAAAATCTCCAGATTCTCAGACGCCATTTGTGTCTACATCGCAGAGAAGAGAGTTCCCCTCGGACCGATTGCAAAGACTCGTTTCTAGGGTTTTCTCTCTCCTCCGAAGAAGGTACTCTCTCTCTCTCTCTCTCTCTCTCTCTCCTTTCTTCTATTCTTCTCATCTACCAATCTGCTCTTTCTTCCCATCTCTCTTCAATAGAATCCCCCAAAGAGAGGCTTTTCATTCATTGTTACAAGTTTATTCTCTGTAGATTATCATTCTAATCAAACGAAAAGGAAGCATGGAGATTTTTAGATTGAAAGAGAAAGCCCTTAGGGCATCTTTGTGGATGCCGGTAATCTACCTTTTGGGGGTTCAAATCTGCATTCTGAGAGATTTTCGAAAAATCTCTGGTTGTCAGGCGGTTTCAAATCCACCTCTTCCTTGCTCCTTGTTTAATGCTTCAGCGCGTTCATTACTTTTCTTTCATTTTTGTTTACTATCCTAGTGTTTGATGGGTTTAATATGGAGAAATCTAAAAGTGTGTTTGTTACAATGGGTTCATATGGTTCGTCTCAATTTTATGTAAGATCTTAAGTGGGCGTTTTTTTACTTTGCCCTTGTCGATATGATGATCCCTAGCTATGTCATATGATGTAATTGGTTTTTCTCCATCCTTTTCAGCCGTGTGGGTCTGTCTATACCATTCTTCTTCTTTTTCTTTTTTTTCTTTTTTTTGTTATGATTTATATGTTATGAAGTGTGGAACTATTTTCATAAATGGGTTGATGATTAATTTGAGTACTTGGGCTTCATTTTCCTCCCTTTGATGGGTCGATCAGTGGGTTGATGGATTTGCGAAAAATGATTTCATATCAAAAAATGGAAACCATTGTGCTGTTGCATTGCCTAACCAGGCCATTAATTCTAAGGAATGACAAACATATTTGGATGTTTATGGATTATTGTTAATGTATCTGATCATATTTTTTCATTTATTTTATATTTTTATTGCATTGTACTATTATCATGTGACATTTATGGGTTTGATTTTGTTACAATATAAATGATTCGACGCCCACTTTGTTGCTTCCTCTTCATGAATTAATATTCACGGGCATGTTTGATATGCAGTATTTGCCCTAATGGATGACAACGATCCATCTCATGATCCACATCTCGATTTGCAACTTTGGCTTCCGATCCATTCACAGTCTCTGATGCCCTCGCAGCTCCCAACCCCATCTGAGGCACTAAACTCATCGCAACTGATCACATGTGAAGTTGCTGGCAGCCAAGTAGGTTACTATCTCTATATCTCTCCCATCTCAACATCTCTATCCATAGAAAAATAATATGTTGTTAAAACTTGCAATTGATTGCTTTCCTATTTTGTTTTTAATTCTGTTTTGCATGTATTGTCATGTTGTGATGCTCATATCGTGCTTAAAACGTACAAAAGATTGACAATGTCGCATCTTTACCAATTAAAACATTTGTGCCACAAGTTGATGAAGAGAAATCACCAAGAGTAGGTCAAGTTTTTGAAAATATAGAGGATGCTTACAATGCTTACAACACCTATGCGAAAGCAGCAGGTTTTAGCATTAGACGAAGCTCGGAAACGAGGCTCAATAACCAAGTAGTGAGAAAAAAATTGTCTGCTCTAAAGAAGGTCGTAAGAAAGAAAGAATTGGTGGTGAAAGAAGGACCTCAGATACACGAGAGAATTGTGGTGCATGTCTTCAGTTAAAAAAAATTAAAGGGGGGCAGTGGATTGTATATAAAATTGTTGCCGAACATTCTCATCTATTAAGTACCCCTAGAAAGACCCACATGCTACGGTCACACCGTCGGATTGACGCCCCAAAAAAAAATTGATAGATACTTATGGGGCTGCTAATATCAGACCAAATAAACAAATGGGGATTTTAGTGTTGCAGGCAGGAGGGAGAGATAAAGTGGGTTTCACAGAAACAGACTTTCGAAATCATATTAGAGACAAAAATGAGGAAACAAAGGACAATGATGGTGATATGTTTTACGAACACTTTAGACAATGGAAGGAGAGAGATCTAAGGAATTTTTTTGCTATTGAGAAAGATGATGAGGACCACATAAAACATGTGTTTTGGGCTGATTATTATTTTCAGAAGTCATATGAGGAGTTCGGCGATGTTGTCTCGTTTGATACAACGTACAATACAAACAGATATGGTCTCATTTTTGGTGCATTCACTGGAATTAATCATCATGATCAGTCCATCATTTTTGGATGCTGCCTAATCTCAAATGAGACTTTTGATACATTTGTTTGGGTTTTCAATAAATGGCTTGAAGCAATGCTGGGAGACCCACCAAAGTCCATCTTGACAGATCAGGACCCTGCAATGACAAAAGCCATTGGGTTTGTTCTTCCAACTACAAGCCACCGTTACTGTTTGTGGCACATCTTAGAAAATTTACAAAAGAATTTAGGTGGAGTTGCGATACATAAGGATAACTTGATCCCAACTATTAAAAAAATCGCATTCAACTCTTTGACAACCGAGGAATTTGAGTCGGGTTGGAAGAAGATGTTGATAAAAGAGGACGTTGCAAACAATGATTGGCTAAATGGGATGTACGATATCCGTCATATGTGGGTGCCTATATATATGAGACACCTTTTCTTTGGAGGGATGTCTACAACCGGAAGGAGTGAAAGTATTAATGCCTTTTTAAAGCAATATGTGACACAAAAGAATGGTCTATGTGGTTTTATGTTTCGATTTAACCAAGGGATTGCAACTCAAAAGTACCGCCAATTGAAGGCAATTCACGACACTTCTAATGGAAGGCCAAAATTGATGACAGACTTGCCAATGGAGAGGCAAATGTCACAAATATACACAAAGAAGTTGTTTTATAAGTTCCAAGATCAATTCATGTACATAACATCCGGCATTGCTGAGATTGTAAACGATGATATGGAACAAAGAATTTATAATGTTTCATCATTCAAAGATAACAATGAAATTGAAAGGGTCGTCATTTTCAAAAAGGATGAAAAATATGCAAAATGTTCTTGTCAACTATTTGAATTCAAAGGCATTCCATGTGGACACATCATCTGCGTTTTGAAACAAGAGAAAATCTACACACTGCCTGAACAATACATTTTGAAAAGATGGACAAGGTATGCGAGGGTAGATGATGATTCTGATAAAAGTATGTGCTCTGAATTTGACGGGTCATTGCTAGCTAGCACGACACGGGGATTTATCATATGATGCTTCCAATATCATTGATGAAGCATCATTGTCTAAGGAAGCATATCACCATGCAAAATCAGTTCTACAAGACCTTAAAACAAGGATTCGCGAGATAAACGAAAAAACAGTGATGGCAGAAGATGATCCTAAAAGAAAAAAGAAAAGTGCAAGCCCTATAGAGAGATATCTTCCACCGAAACAAGCAATTACAAAGGGTCGTCCAAAGAGATTGAAGTCCTCTAAGGAAAAAGCCAGGAAGAAAGATCGACTTTGCCGCGGATGTGGCAAGCGTGGGGTTGCACATGACAGACGCAATTGCCCTGGCCTTGACAAGAGGTACCATTCCATTGAATTTTAATCTTAATTTAATATACATTCACATGCTTCTTTTAATCTGTTTTGCATGTACTTATTTTAGTAGTGTAGAGAACAACAATCAGCCATTGATTGAAAATGAGGCATTAGAGAGATCTTCTGAGGACGAGGCATTAACACAGTTAGTAGGTATAGATTTTTCCATTCTTGTTAATCAGTCCATGTTTTTAAAATTTTATTATCATAGTAATGGTTTCTTTAGATTACTATTATCATACTAATCAATGCTTCTTTGGTGGCAAGATGTATTGATGCTCATCTTGGATCATCTGATACCTGAAGGTGTTTTGGATCATCTCATGTTGGAACATTTTGGACAATCTGATACATGTTGGAACAATTAGAAGGTATACATTTTTCCCTTCTTATTAATCAGTCCATTTCTTTTAAAATTTTATCCTCATAGTAATGGATTATTTACATTACTATTATCATACTAATCAGTCTTTGTTTGGTGCCAGGATTAATTGATGCTCATGTTAGGTCCTCTAATATCTGAAGGTGTTAGAGGCTATCAAGTTATATTTTTTGTTGTAGTTAGTTCATCCTAGTTGTATTCTTTGGTGGCAGAAAGAAGGATGTATTTTGTTTAGTATGTGTAATTCTCATTTTGAGGCATAGAAGATGTTGGATGTGTAATTCTACAGGTTTAAAACAGGTGCAGTTTTTGAGTGAATGGATGAACTGAACTTGGGTGCATAGAAGATGTTGGATGTGTAATTCTACAGGTTTAAAACAGGTGCAGTTTTTGAGTGAATGGATGAACTGAACTTGGGTTCATTATTGAATGAAGTTTACAAGGTTAAAACAGGTGCATGGATGAGTGGATATTGGTTTAAAACAAGTGCAATTTTGATGTGTTAGTTTTTATGTATTGATAAAAACAGGTTTGAATTGAAAAGGATTGAATAAATGGATGAATTGGACTTAGTTGTCTTGGTGAATGAATGAGTTCGACAGGTTTAAAATAGGTGCAGTTTTTGAGTGAATGGATGAACTGAACTTGGGTTCATTATTGAATGAATTTTGCAGGTTTAAAACAGGTGCATGGATGAGTGGATATTGGTTTAAAACAAGTGCAATTTTGATGTGTTAGTTTTTATGTATTGATAAAAACAGGTTTGAATTGAAAAGGATTGAATGAATGGATGAATTGGACTTAGGTGTCTTGGTGAATGAATGAGTTCGACAGGATTAAAACAGGTGCAGTTTTTGAGTGAATGGATGAACTGAACTTGGGTTCATTATTGAATGAATTTTGCAGGTTTAAAACAGGTGCATGGATGAGTGGATATTGGTTTAAAACAAGTGCAATTTTGATGTGTTAGTTTTTATGTATTGATAAAAACAGGTTTGAATTGAAAAGGATTGAATGAATGGATGAATTGGACTTAGGTGTCTTGGTGAATGAATGAATTCTACAGGTTTAAAACAGGTGCAATTTTTGAGTGAATGGATGAACTGAACTTGGGTTCATTATTGAATGAATTTTGCAGGTTTAAAACAGGTGCATGGATGAGTGGATATTGGTTTAAAACAAGTGCAATTTTGATGTGTTAGTTTTTATGTTTTGATAAAAACAGGTTTGAATTGAAAAGGATTGAATGAATGGATGAAATTGGACTTAGGTGTCTTGGTGAATGAATGAATTCTACAGGTTTCCCACAGGTGTAGTTTTTGAGTGAATGGACGAATTGAACTTGAGTTCATGATTGAATGAATTCTACAGGTTTAGATGTTATAAATCCCACCAAACTGTTATTGGTAAAGAACCATGTTACATGGATACTCCCAATACTAAACATAATTGGATCACATCAATACAGCTATATCCATATTTGATTACTTATCCTGGTATTAATTAAACTTCTGCATATATAAGTTTCATGCTTTTTATAAGGAACTCTTATAATTAAACATGGATACTCCCAATACTAAACATGGATGCTCCCAACACTTGCCTCTGCTTTGTAGCCTTAAGGTCATCCACCACGTATTTACACTTGTCTTTTACCACTTCTTGTGCTCTTCAAATAATTCCACGCGCATCATGTCCAAGCCTTCAACTTCCTATTCACTTGTACGGGGTGGATCAGTGTATATTGAGGATGGCTTGGAAGTTGTTCATATCACGTTCACTGAACTAGAGGAAGCTACCCAAAATTTTTCTACAAAAATTGGATAGGGAAGCTTTGGTAATGTCTATTACGGAAAACTGAAAGATGGAAAAGAAGTGACTGTTAAGATCTTGGCTGATGCATCTTATCATGGAACTAAGCAATTTGAAAATGAGGTATTTTCTTTTGCAAGCATCTTAATGGGAAATACAGAAATACCCACTGTCATTAAAATTACCCCAAAAAACATTCATTCTGTTTCAAAATATACATCACACATTTTTCATCATGCAGATAACAATTACAAGAAAACTGACAAACACTACTACAGAAATAAATTTGTTTGATTTTTTCCTTTCTTCAGCAGCATGTCTCATCTCTTCAACTGCAATACATATGTTTTCATTCAGTTTCTCCATTGTCTTCTTCATTTCCTCCATTAGTGCTGCTACATTCTTCTCATAGTCAGCTTCATCTTTCCATATGAATCTACCACAACCCTTTTCATCTTTCCAATTGGGACATCTCCAAAACTTCCTATTTGGATTAGTCTTTGTACGTGAGGTTAGACAAATCATCTCTCCACATGAGCATTTTGACACGTAATCACTGGAAATAGAATACGACGATGACATGCTCTCGACCTACAAAAATAAAGTAGTTTATGAGACTATAAAAGAAATAAAAATTGTGTGCACATGAATGGCTAAACAAAACAAATGATGAACCATAAAAAAAATGTACAATCTTGCTGAAAAAAATAATGTAGACAGGGAGGGAGGAAAGAAGAAATGGATGATTCTCATGCTGGAATAACTATGAAGTTAATGAATGAGGACTGGAAACCATCAAAGACCAGCCCTCAAAAAAGGCCCTCAATCGATCGTCACAGATGATGGACGATTGCACTTGGAATCAATGAAAACTCAATTTCCAATCCAAAATCTTTTGAAATCCTACCCAGACATTTCCTTCAGCCCAGCCCAAACACTGATCACAATTTGTGTTT
Source organism: Camphora micrantha (assembly GCA_003546025.1). Classification (NCBI taxonomy): domain Eukaryota; kingdom Viridiplantae; phylum Streptophyta; class Magnoliopsida; order Laurales; family Lauraceae; genus Camphora; species Camphora micrantha. Next base: position 10,599,658 of record QPKB01000006.1, on the reverse strand, counting down.
ACCGTTCATTCAAAAACCACAACATAGAAGGGGGGCTTTTACAGTAGAAAATGCAAGTGAAATAGTATGACAGCATACCTGTTATGGCAAATTACTGGCCCTTCAAGACACAAAGAGGTGCTTGTTTCTGATTATGATAACGTAGAAAGGATGGATTCTACGGGCAAGGCAACATTGCTAATGAAATGCTTTTGGGTTTCAGCTTTGGTCAAGATAGGGATGGAGAATCTTGGGCTCAGCTTCTCAGCTTCTTTGCTTTGTTGATGGAGATGGAGATCTGCATGGGTTCAGCTTCTCTGCTTCTTTACTTCGTTGATGGAGATGGATATCTACATGGGTTCAGCTTCTCTACTTCGTTGATGGAGATGGAGATGGATATTTTGAGATGGGTTCAGCTTCTCTGCATCTGTGCCTCGATGGAGAAAGAAGGGAGAAAAGTCAGATTTCGATTGGAATGGTTGAAAGGGGAAGAGGAAAGAAGGGAGGGGAGAGGAGACGCTGCACAGGGCTGGAGTGGAGAGCAGTGGAAGTTCTAAGAGAAGATGAAAGGGATTTGAGTGGAATGATTGAAAGGGGAAGAAGAAAGGGCTCTTTGCTCTGGGGATTTTAGAACCCTTTGAAAGGGGAAATGAAAAGGGGACGCCTAATGTCAAAAAACCGAACGAAGATGAGGAGATGGAGCAAGAGACGAGAGGCTGCAGTCAGAGAACCTGGAGAAGAGAGGAAATCGCTTTCATCGTTGCGCTGGCTGAAAGGGGAAGACGAAAGGGGTTAGGGATTTTTGCTTGAACAGACAAAAGAGGGAGACGAAAAGAATTTGGGCGCCCAATGTCAAAAAAGGAAATGTTATATCTTAAACGTGGCAGCCGTTGGATCCACTTTAACGATCCAACGGCTGTTAGCAGAGTTCTCACATATAAAGTGAGAACACTTCTCACCTCAATAAATCCCTATGTTATATATCCATATATTCTTAAAAGAATCTATTCAAAAGTACAAAAAATGAAATATTTTTAAATTGGAAAAAGAAGAAATATCAAATAAAAATGTAAAAAATGAAGAATGTAATGGCAAATAAATCAAACAAGAATCTATAGTTTTTATTCTGTGCATATTTTAATCATTTCAAATGAGAAATCAAAAGTGAATTTATAAACTTTTTAACGTATTTTGGTTTTCCATGCAATTTTTTTTGGTGGGAGAGATAGAGAGAGAGAGAGAGAGAGATTACTTGATATCTTATCTCTTATTTAAGAAGTCACTAAGAATCAAAGTTGATTAATTATAATTTTTAAATATCTATAAATCGTTATATTTTAATGAGATTTCTAACTTCTAATTTGCATCACCATCATTCATCATCATCTGTAACGCCCCCACCCCTACACGCATGCATGATATTGTCCGTTTTGGCCCACGAGCCTAACGGTTTTGCTTCTGATGGGCCTTAACCTATCAAAAGGCCTCATGTTTATGTTTAATCAAGTAGATATAACTATATCTGCTGAAGTCATCAATGAAGGTAATAAAATACACCTCCCCCGTCCTAGTATGAACATTTAAAGTCCACATATATCTGTGTGAATCAGGTCTAGCAATTCTGAATTTCTAGTTTCCTTTGGGAATGATTTCTTGACCATTTTCCCACTTAGACATGGTTCACATGTAGGGTATTCCACTTTTCCAACATCAGGTAAAAGTTCAATCCTTGACTATTATAGTTATTTTGTTCTTGTTAATGTGTCTTAATCTGTAATGTCATAAACAATGCCAAACCATTAGCACATTCATTCACACACACAGAATAATTGGAACTAGATTTCATTGCAACTTTAGGAGTGTCCAACAAATACAATTTGTCATTAAGTAAACCAGAAATATAAATTTTCCCATTGAGCCCAATAGTAACCTTATCATGCAAGCTGGCTGACGGAAATCACACTCCTCCTCATGCCAGGAGCAAAGAAGACATCTGACAAATACAACGATTTTCCAATTGGCAGGGAATCTTGACTTTGCCCACCCCCAACACAATGCAGAATGTCTCATTCCCCATGTATAAATTATGTTCTCCAGCTTTAAGTTCTTGGAATTCAATGAAACCTGCTTTGGTCCTCGAGATGTGTCGAGTAGCGCCGGAATCAATCAACCAGTTGCTTTCATTGGTGTCCACTATCATGGATTCCGTGATCATATCAATATAATCTTTATTTCCATGTGGTACCATGTTTGTTGCCCATTCTCACCCTTTTTCTTTTTATTTTTATCCGGACAGTCCACACGAAAGTGCCTAGGCTGCCCGTGGTGTTGTGCCTATTGCTTTGCTTGCCCAAACCATTTCTGCTAGTGGCTCAATGGTTGATTTTCTTTTGTCTAAGTCACCGCCCAATCCGCTTTGAAAATAGCCACTCAATTTTAGGTCATCACCTTAATAACAATAGTTGCAACTTCAAGGTGCCTTTGATGTACATTGGCACGCTTGTCAACCATTACATTCGTGCCAAGTGTGAGATTGTTGGAAAAATTATGTGGCCCGACACCCATGGGGCCCACTCGAGATTGAGCCCAGCGGTTTGCAACGGATGAACTCCCAACAAAGTCTCGATCTGGTTGAATCAGATAAGGATCAAACTCTTGCTAGTAGAGTTTCGGTCGAGTTCAGACTCCCGGTTTGGCAGATTTCCCACGCTGGTCAAGAGATGTGGGATTCCATGAGAGGTAGTATCCGGATAGAGATGTAACTCCTAAGGATTGTGTTCTATTTAAGGGAGATGGGAACACTTGCTTCTGATCATCCAGAAAATCTGAGAGCATTCGCCGCGAGTTCGCAGGTTTTACCTCATACCGGAACGCACAAGGTTCTTAGCGAGTTTGGTTCCGACACCCATTTGGGACTAGCAAGTTCTTTGCATTCATCATCATCATTATAAGTATTTCTACGATTATTGCCATTATCAATATTAAAAATACATTTATATTCAGATATAGGAAAAACAAGAATAAATTCTAAACTTAGAAACATTATTTATATCACATATCAAATCTAATGAAGACTGAAGATTGAATTGATTGGATAAAAGTAAGATACATATTGACAAATAAATTGATTTCGAAAAATTACAATGAAATAATAGACATTGAAAAGGAAAAAAAAAAGATACATGTTGAAACTATCCATACACATTAATAGAGCTTACCAAATTCTAGAGTCCCACAAGAGCATGGAAAACTCAAAAAGTGGGATTAGGCTATTTATGTTTTTTTTTTTTCCACATATTTTCAAAATCTATGAGGATATAAGATATATAAATTTACATCTGGGGATTTATGTGTTCTATGAGTATGTTGTGACCAGTTCAAAATCATGAACTTGTAGCCCACGTGATTGCAAAAAAAGAGAAAAGAAAATGGAAAAAAAAAGGAAAAGAAAGAAAAAGGAAAAGAAAATTAAAAAAACTAAAAAACTAGATTGAGCTGTTTTTTTATTCTTTACTTAAATCTCAAAACCTGTGTGATATAAAACTTCACACCTTGGGTTTATCATTTCTATGAGAATATTGAACGGTATGGATCATTGAATTGGGGGCCTCTTGGGTCTAGGAAGTAGCATTATGTGATTTTTTTCGTATTTTTCATATATTTTTCAAAAATCTAAGAGGATAAAATATATGAAACTTCTCACCTTAGGGTGTATTAGTCTATGAAGATCTTGAACGATTCGAGTTACGAGTGGGGCTCAAAAGAGAGCAAAAATTTGATAAATGGGACAAATTCTGCATTTTTAAGAATGTAAAAAATGACTGATGTTATTTTGAACCTACCATGTTTTGGGGATGTAGCATGCTAAGGACGTTTTTATTTTGAAATAAGGTTTTTCTTCACAACTTTTTTAAGTTATATTTTTCATAAAACATCATTCACCGTTGAATGTTATTGAGATTTAGTGTCAAATCAGAGGGAGAAAAAAAAAAAAAAATGCTAATTCATGGGGGTAGTGAGTACGAGGGGGGTGGATTTGTCAAAGATATCCATGCAATGGTGATAAGATTACCTCTCATATATGCACATCGATGAAAGGTATCTCTTAGCAAATAATAATGATAAGAAGAAGAAGAGAAACAACAACAACAACAACCGTGATCCGGAGGTAAATTATCTTTAAATTAGTGAGACGGGCTTCAAAGGATGTAACTAATTGCCAAGAAATTGGATAGATCACGGTGAGCTTTACATGAAAAATGACAGTTTTGACTAATTTGTTCACAGATGGGGTAAAAAATGAGATCAATATTACTAGAGGGCACCAACTTTTATTTAGTTACCAACTCTTATATAGTTGGGTTGGTAAAGGCTTCGCTTCGTGATCTGGAGGCCTTCGCTTCGACTCCAGTAAAGGCTTCAGGATCGCTGCCCTGTGGCTTCGTGGAGGGCTTAAGTTCTGCTGCTCGCGCGAGACTACAGGGTCTCTAGCGGTAGGAGAGATCCATAACGATGTCCGTCCGACTAGTTTAGGTTGGTTTGGGTTTGGAAGCCACGTCAGTCTCATGAAGTGCAGTCAAGGGTGGTGAAGTTCCTTGACGAGCAATATCCCGGCTTAGGTTGTTACCCTACAATTAATAATTAATAATATATTACTCAAGGGTGTGGCCCATTTGGATGTATGATGATCATAGAAGTGCATTGGATAGATATATCTATATGAGACCTACCTATGTGCAAAGTTTTTGACTCCATAAGATCATTCTAACCCTTCTAATATATGGTCTTAAAAATCTAATATTTTAGAGGCATCATTTTCTTATGACTTCAATCCAATAATAAGGGAAAGTTAGATGAGTGTCAAATTTGGACTGTAATTTATTCATCGGAGAGAGTCATGTCATCATGTATACACTAGATTGACTCAAGGTGGGCCCATGACAAACCAAACAATAAAAAAAGAGGGCAAGAAAGTGGTGTTTTTTAAAAGTGGCGTTCTTTTTAGAAATTATCTATATTTTTAGGACCATGGATCAAAAGATTAGGAAGATCTTATAGAGTCAAAATTTTGCATATAGGTAAATCTAATATAAATCTTCACATCCAATGCACTTCCATAATTATATATACATCTTTGTATGCCCAACTAAGCTCGACATTTCTAGCGCTCCCAAGGGAGACGAATCCAATAAAGTCCAAGGGATGCGGTTTGTTCCAGGTCCACCACATTACATTACTCGTTTCTACCTCAACATTTAATTTTTGGTCGTAAGTCTTCCACAACAATTATCCATGTATGAGGAAGGTAGCTTTTAATTTTTGGTTGATTTTGACTTGCGTTGCGAGTCAGCTACTAGAAGAATCTCATGTTTTTGGGTTTGCCAGCTGCGTCAGCACGAGCGCGCAGCGTTCCCTCACATTTCTAGAAGCGAACGCGGAAAACAAAAAAAAACGGGTCTCTCACGGACTCATTTAATAGTAAGGGTCCAATTTTTGAAGTTTTAAATCACTAATCAGATTCATATTTTGTGAAACACATCTACTCTTATAAAATAATAATAACTCTAAAAGACACAAGAGAGTGAAATCATTTGTTCACATGTGATGAATCGGATGATGGGATCTGCTACTATTGGATGGATCGATATTTGGGACCCACAACATATTCACCTTCCAAAACGAGATGGGTACGATTTTGAGTCGCAATTGACTGACTCCACCCATCGTTGGAGTAAACACGTACGTTCAGCTCGGTCGAGTCAAAAATTGACTTTGCCGAATAGAATGAATGAATGATACCGAGTGTATATAGATCCAATCAAATCATTCAACTTACTTAAAATTGGTACCAACGGTCAAGCCTTGACTCGGCTTAATTGGTTTAGGGTCCACGCTTAATTTAGTTTCACAGCCCAATTTTGAACTAGGGCTCGACTCAATTGAGGGGCTTGGCTCGAGCTCAAAACATAATTTTGTCGAAGCTCAGCTCAACCGGCTTGTTTATGCACAGTCCTTTTGAGTGAGTCAGAGGAGTTGAGACTGTGGATTTCAACCGACCATTTCTATCTCTGTTCTTGGGATCTTAGTTTAGCATTAACAGCACAACTCCTATAAGGAGTCAAAGCTAGCATATGGTCATGCTTGATGCAACTTCGCCTACTTAGCTTGAACTGTGATTTGATATTTGACTTCCTTACCGATTCATATTAAACAAAGAAAATTGCAGTTGGATTCAAACTATGGGGATTTATGAATAGATTATGATAATCTAGAATACCTCAATGACCTGACCCTTTCCATAAACAGAGCATCCAATTGATAGTCAGGTTTTGGGCTGAGTCCTGAATTCTTTTTGGTCCAATAGATGATTCGGTGGTTTCGTTTTACATATGGCCCCTCAAGTATTATTATTTTTTCACGGGGGATATTCAAGTGCATCTATTCCTTATCATAGGGTGAGAGGACACTCCCTTTTTGGAGAGTTTCAAGTACAAAACACTCTCATACTTTTTAGAAAAAATTCTCTGTTGTACTTTGAAACTTTTCATAAAGGATAGTGTCTCTCACCCTATAATGAAAAATAGTTGCACTTGAATATTTTTCATATATAATATATATATATTCTATATATATGTTGAGCATCAGATTCAAGTAATGTTAAACAGGTCACATATCTGTTGGTCGGGGTTCAGTATAGATTTGTCACGCTGCTCAAGCAGGGGTCTATGTCTTGATGCCCGACCACATCTAATTCTTTTATTAGACTGTCAAAACCCATATCCACCCCACATAGGCCTGCATTGGGTTTCAGAATTTTTAGGCCTGCATTCGACCCCATATAGCTGCAGTCTGCAGATACATGGTCAGAAATTGCCCATACAAAAGACTTGAAAGGGTCAGAAATTGCAGCCTTCTTGTCAAGAGAGATTTTTTGTCTAGTTCAAACAGCCACATGATATAAACTAGACTTCAAACTACCTGTGTAACTTTCAACTTTGGAAAACATCAGTTGGTTCACCTCATTTTGTTTGTTACATTGGTACACCCCACTCCAATCTCAACTAAGTGAAGAAGGAAGAGAGAAAAAGAAAACCAAAGGCAAGCATCACACCAATTTCAAAAACTAAAAGGACAGAAATAACTTGAAGGACAAGTGAATTACAATCCCAGTCTAGAAGAAAAGAATAAAGCTCCAGTCTACAAGATTCCTCTCAACATGTATTGCGTAAGTGGGAGGTGAATGAGAACCCCAACACCCCCACTTTTTATCATAAGTTTTCATGTGAGAGCCTTTCAAATTCTCTCTATTATATGTACGAGTAGTAGACTTAAGAAAATCGGCAAAAAAGCCAAAAAAAGCTGTCCTAACTGCCACATGTGGCTTACCGTGTTGAAGGCAGTGGGATTGAGCACTGTGAGTAATTCTCTAATTTGCTTGGGCACAGCTTAACCCAACCCACTTCTAATAATAGACTGAGAATGCCAAACTGAATCCAGTGCCAAAGATAAAAACGGTGAATCTGAACTCTTAATTAGAAAGTTCGCTCTTAATTAAAAAGTTGGGTGCAGGTCAGGCTAGTGAGAAAATTTGTATTAATATCACAATAAGATGGAAAATGGGAAAATTTTATTATAACCGAAAGTGAGAAATTTTGAGATTTTCCCAAGAACAATATTTTGAGGCCTCAACAAGAAAATATCTGAGAGCACGTGTTTTGTCCAAACTGACTGATTTTGCCTATATTAGAGGTGCAGCGTGCAATAAAAAAAATAAATAAAGAAATTTTATGTTCTAAAAATTAGAATCATATCTTTAATCTTCAAGGGAATGACTAGGTTGTTGCGCCATACAAATATAGCGATTTTATTTCTTATTGTAAAAATAAAAATAATTAAAAAAGTAATATGTCAATGAATCACTTTCACTTTTTTTTTTTTTTTTATCTAACAATAGCATTAAGATAATGACAAATCAACGTCATTGACACGTATTAATACATTATAAATCATTGTGTAAAATAATTATATATATATATATATATATTTAAGATATCATGTTATTGGGAAAAATTAATAGGTTTCAGTTTTTTATTATTTTAAATTGAAAAATAAGGAATACATCCAAAATCATCTCCTTACATGGTTAGAACCTCTCCTGAGAAAAAAAAAAAAGAGAGAGACAAAACCCCACAGTATCATTGGAATGCTTCAATTACATTCCTATTCCTTATTAATTCTCTAAATCTCTCCAAGATTACGAAAGTTCTACAAGTTTGTGTTAATACTAAATACATGGTTAGAATAAAACCAAATTTATTGAAAAATAAGAATAAATCCAAATCATTACCTTACATGGTTAGAATCTCGTCTCAAGAAAAAAAAAAAATTTGGATAACAAGACAAAACCCAACATGTATCATTGAATGCTTCAGTTTCATTTTTATTCCTTATTAATTCTAAGCTCTAAATCTCAAAAGTCTTACGAGCTTATTAACTACTAAATAACATGTTACAAATAGAACACTAACAAAAACGAAAATGAAAGGATAACTATAAGGTCACTAATATTAACCTCTTAGAGACTTGCTTAAATCTCGGTCAGCCGAAGCGTTAATAGCTGAGGATCGATGATAATTAAATCAAATCTAAGACTTACACCTGAATCTTAAAATTTACCTATAAAATTGGACTCGTTCATAGAAATTGAATCTTTTCCCCTGGGACTCTTACAATTATCCTCTATTGTATATAGAAATGTTTTCTCTCTTCCAGTACTAACTTAACATTTGTTTCGTTTACATCCCACTAAAATATTTGTCCCGAGTCAAAGTCTAAAAGTTCCATACCCAGCAAACCCGAGTCAAAAATTTAAATTTATTCCTCGGCAAGACCAAAGAAAAAAAAACCACTATATAAACCTGCCCTAATTGGGACCGATTCCACGGGTAGGTCACCCATTAACTCGACCTGTTGTCAAACCTATTCCTGATCGAGACTATATCATGCATTAAACACTTACGACCATTTCGTTGGGCTCAAGATTTCAAAAAGCTGCCCATAATAAATGGTCAATGTTACATTTCAAGGATGTGTTTAGCAAACATGAATAAAATAATATTTTTTATGGTGGTTTAACTGCATCTGTTGAATATGTTCCTCATAAATACGGGTAAAGACTAGCCCAACTTTTTTGTTTGTGTGGTATGGAAAGTACTGGCTTGTAATGGAAAGACACGATCACCAATAATTTGGAAGTTTGTAGTAGATGGGATGAGTGAAAAAGTGAACTGACATAAGAATATTTCTATTGTGGGAACAAGGCCCCATCTGTATAGTTCGTATTGTCGTCAATTAACTAATATCTAAATCGCCAAATATAAGTCTAACCCTATATGAGTCGAAAAAATATATAGTTATTTCATGATAATAGATCTTTAGATTATAGTAGAAGTATTTTCTACAGTAGTACGAAGAATTGAAAGGAAAAAGCTCACAAGAACCGAACAACCCTTTCAGTGTGTATTTATAAAGAGTGTGTGTGTATAATCCGGTTCCACCTAGTAGAGAATTTTTGATTAAGCTTGATTTGGTTATGATTAAGTGTTGGTCGGGTCGGATTTCAGGTTTTGGTATTGTACCTTACATAGAAATTCAAGTTCAGGAGGTAGAGCAAAACCCATGCCATTCCTACTTCCCCACCATTGGAAGTCGACTGTGTGAAGGTTCCCAAAAAAGTTAATTGCAATGAAATGCCTCCTCTATTCCCTCTGTTGAAGATCTATGTCAGCTTTCAGCCACCTGCACTCGTTCTTCACGTGCCACAGTCTATCCATGTGATTCAAAAGGTCACTTCTTCAAAAAAAAAAAAAAAGAAGGTACAGACTTAAATATATGGTGAAATTCTGCACATGGGAACTCACAAATACATCCTTTCCAGACCATATTAGCCATGAGAAGGGACGGATGGAAAAGATCTATATGAGATTAGGGTTTATTGTTTATGTAAAATGAACTCGACCAAATATATTTAAGTGAATAATGATATTCGTGGAGATGTAGATAGAACTTCACTTTTCTATGTATGCAATTATTATGGTGCGGCTTGGTATTGACTTCTCTCTTCTTTTGATTTTATTTCCCAAAAAAAAAAAAGGTTAATTGACGCTTATTTTGAAATTTCCTTTGACAGTATCTATAACCCCAACATATGTATTCAATTTCTATGTATCATAACACAAACAAATGCCTCTTGGGTCTGTAATAATATCAGCCCATTAAATCATCTAAACCCCTAGTATTCTGGCTCTCAGCTTTTAATAGCCAAAAAAGCATCCACATTGGTAAGTTAGCTTTCTACCAAAAAAAGAAAAAAAAGTATAGTTAGTTGGTAATTAGGAATATGGCTTGTATGTATGAGAGCAATGAGCTCAAATCCCCAATTTAGCAAAGGGAAGGGCATCTTCATTCTGCGTCTGCTGGATTTCAAACTGAGCTTATGGCAAGTTCACACATTTATGGTGTACAAAGGGGGCAGAGCACAAAAACGATCGGTGTACTACACAACTAACCATGCAGACACATTCCACACATGTAGAGTGAAGAATCTGGATCAACTAAGGATTTTTTCCACAGTGACTGTAGGTGAATGAATCATGGTCCGCCACGTTACGTAGGCAGCCCGCTGCCCGAATGTTATGCCAAGCTGCCGTGTGCATGGTAGGCTTGCCGCGTATGTGGCAGGCCTTGATTGGTTCACTCACGGTGACCATAGGGGGAAATCCACAGAGGTACCCGGACTTGTAGACTGAAATCTGAACAGATTCATGAAAGGTTTGAAGGAAGTTCATAATGATGGAGTGAAACTAACGTTGGAATAAAGGCTATTTTTAAGTTTCATTATGATAAATGCTCATGCATGCACTCTATGCTTGAGTCCAGAAGGAACTCGTTTTCTTCATGTTGCCTCTATTGAAAGCATGGGATCATAATAAAAATAGTGGAAAAAATATTAAAACTTGCTAGTTTCCAGAGCTTCTTAAACCCCACATCTACAAAGAATGATCACCCACCACATTAATGGATCCATCATGGTCATCACTACAGCCGATCATTGACTCAGCTTGGTTGGTCTACGGCTCACGCTTATTTAACCAGCCAGTCTTGAACTAGGGCCGGTTCAGCTTATGACTCGATTGAGGGGAAACACACCTTTATTCCAAAGCTCAGCACAACGCGGCCTGTTTAAGCACAGTCCTTTTAAGTCGGTCAAGAGGGGTTGAGGACTCTGGATTTCGACTGATCATTTCTCGTTCTCTGTGACCTTAGTTATAGCATTTATAGCTTTCTAGGCCACTTGTCCGGACAAATCCTAATTTTACTGTATGCATGGAAGAGGTAGGAACTTCACGTGTCTCAAGAAATAATAGGTTTTCGAAGAGGGAGAAGAGGGAGGACACCCTAATCACCCAAAAAGAAGAAGAAGTCCAGCTCAATTCATATAATGAGATAGAGTTAGGAATTAAGATATGGATCATGCTTGATAGAACTCACCCACTTAGCTGGGACCGGTGATTTGGTATTTTGACTTCCTTACGTTTTCATATAAACAAGGAAATTCCTATTTGGATTCATAACTATGGGGATTTATGAATAGATTATGATAATCTAGATACCTAAATGACCTGTCCCTTTCCATAAACAGGGAATTCGATTGATAGTCAGGTTTGGGTCGAGTCCTGAATATTCAGGTCTCATAGTTAATTGTGTCAGAATTCATTGATTTCTTTTTTACAAACGGCCACTTGAGAAATTTTTTTCTTCACATAGTAGCCTTCCTAAGGAAAATTTTCTAATTCCACCACAGCACATGTATAAGATATTTGGAAATATGCTCTCCTGCGTCTGAACTGCATGTATAGTCTAGCTGTATGGATCATGCTCTATAAAATATTTGATCTGTTACATCCCCTTTGATGTTTTTGGCCATCCCATGATCTGGGCATCATGCCTAATTTTCCAATCGTTCAAGTCTTCACCCACTTCTGGATTGAAGCTTAAAAAATGTATGGTCATGATGATGCTATTAAACTTTTAGTATAAGGTTAGGAAAATTTGGTGGCGGCGGAGCTAATTTTATCGCTCCTCTTTTTCACAAGGAAACCTTTCCAAATATCCTCCTCATTATTTTATACATGCATCCATGTATATGTGTGTGTGTGTATATGTTATAGGGATTTATTCAGGTGAGAAGTGTTCTCACCCATTGTGTGAGAACTCTGCTAACAGCCGTTGGATCGTCATATTAGATCCAACGGCTGCCACGGTTTTCATTTAAGGTATGCTTTTCACGGGCCCGCCCAAAGAGATTCATTTCCCCCCTTTCGAAAGCACTCCTCTCCAGCTCTTTCTTTGCCCCTCTGCTTCGTCTCCTCTCCATCTCCATCTCTCCATCATCGTTCCTCGTGGTAGCACATCAAAATCTCCAGATTCTCAGACGCCATTTGTGTCTACATCGCAGAGAAGAGAGTTCCCCTCGGACCGATTGCAAAGACTCGTTTCTAGGGTTTTCTCTCTCCTCCGAAGAAGGTACTCTCTCTCTCTCTCTCTCTCTCTCTCTCTCCTTTCTTCTATTCTTCTCATCTACCAATCTGCTCTTTCTTCCCATCTCTCTTCAATAGAATCCCCCAAAGAGAGGCTTTTCATTCATTGTTACAAGTTTATTCTCTGTAGATTATCATTCTAATCAAACGAAAAGGAAGCATGGAGATTTTTAGATTGAAAGAGAAAGCCCTTAGGGCATCTTTGTGGATGCCGGTAATCTACCTTTTGGGGTTCAAATCTGCATTCTGAGAGATTTTCGAAAAATCTCTGGTTGTCAGGCGGTTTCAAATCCACCTCTTCCTTGCTCCTTGTTTAATGCTTCAGCGCGTTCATTACTTTTCTTTCATTTTTGTTTACTATCCTAGTGTTTGATGGGTTTAATATGGAGAAATCTAAAAGTGTGTTTGTTACAATGGGGTTCATATGGTTCGTCTCAATTTTATGTAAGATCTTAAGTGGGCGTTTTTTTTACTTTGCCCTTGTCGATATGATGATCCCTAGCTATGTCATATGATGTAATTGGTTTTTCTCCATCCTTTTCAGCCGTGTGGGTCTGTCTATACCATTCTTCTTCTTTTCTTTTTTTTCTTTTATTTTGTTATGATTTATATGTTATGAAGTGTGGAACTATTTTCATAAATGGGTTGATGATTAATTTGAGTACTTGGGCTTCATTTTCCTCCTTTGATGGGTCGATCAGTGGGTTGATGGATTTGCGAAAAATGATTTCATATCAAAAAATGGAAACCATTGTGCTGTTGCATTGCCTAACCAGGCCATTAATTCTAAGGAATGACAAACATATTTGGATGTTTATGGATTATTGTTAATGTATCTGATCATATTTTTTCATTTATTTTATATTTTATTGCATTGTACTATTATCATGTGACATTTATGGGTTTTGATTTTGTTACAATATAAATGATTCGACGCCCACTTTGTTGCTTCCTCTTCATGAATTAATATTCACGGGCATGTTTGATATGCAGTATTTGCCCTAATGGATGACAACGATCCATCTCATGATCCACATCTCGATTTGCAACTTTGGCTTCCGATCCATTCACAGTCTCTGATGCCCTCGCAGCTCCCAAACCCCATCTGAGGCACTAAACTCATCGCAACTGATCACATGTGAAGTTTGCTGGCAGCCAAGTAGGTTACTATCTCTATATCTCTCCCATCTCAACATCTCTATCCATAGAAAAATAATATGTTGTTAAAACTTGCAATTGATTGCTTTCCTATTTTGTTTTTAATTCTGTTTTGCATGTATTGTCATGTTGTGATGCTCATATCGTGCTTAAAACGTACAAAAGATTGACAATGTCGCATCTTTACCAATTAAAACATTTGTGCACAAGTTGATGAAGAGAAATCACCAAGAGTAGGTCAAGTTTTTGAAAATATAGAGGATGCTTACAATGCTTACAACACCTATGCGAAAGCAGCAGATTTTAGCATTAGACGAAGCTCGGAAACGAGGCTCAATAACCAAGTAGTGAGAAAAAAAACTGTCTGCTCTAAAGAAGGTCGTAAGAAAGAAAGAATTGGTGGTGAAAGAAGGACCTCAGATACACGAGAGAATTGTGGTGCATGTCTTCAGTTAAAAAAAAATTAAAGGGGGGCAGTGGATTGTATATAAAATTGTTGCCGAACATTCTCATCTATTAAGTACCCCTAGAAAGACCCACATGCTACGGTCACACCGTCGGATTGACGCCCCAAAAAAAAATTGATAGATACTTATGGGGCTGCTAATATCAGACCAAATAAACAAATGGGGATTTTAGTGTTGCAGGCAGGAGGGAGAGATAAAGTGGGTTTCACAGAAACAGACTTTCGAAATCATATTAGAGACAAAAATGAGGAAACAAAGGACAATGATGGTGATATGTTTTACGAACACTTTAGACAATGGAAGGAGAGAGATCTAAGGAATTTTTTTGCTATTGAGAAAGATGATGAGGACCACATAAAAACATGTGTTTTGGGCTGATTATTATTTTCAGAAGTCATATGAGGAGTTCGGCGATGTTGTCTCGTTTGATACAACGTACAATACAAACAGATATGGTCTCATTTTTGGTGCATTCACTGGAATTAATCATCATGATCAGTCCATCATTTTTGGATGCTGCCTAATCTCAAATGAGACTTTTGATACATTTGTTTGGGTTTTCAATAAATGGCTTGAAGCAATGCTGGGAGACCCACCAAAGTCCATCTTGACAGATCAGGACCCTGCAATGACAAAAGCCATTGGGTTTGTTCTTCCAACTACAAGCCACCGTTACTGTTTGTGGCACATCTTAGAAAATTTACAAAAGAATTTAGGTGGAGTTGCGATACATAAGGATAACTTGATCCCAAACTATTAAAAAAATCGCATTCAACTCTTTGACAACCGAGGAATTTGAGTCGGGTTGGAAGAAGATGTTGATAAAAGAGGACGTTGCAAACAATGATTGGCTAAATGGGATGTACGATATCCGTCATATGTGGGTGCCTATATATATGAGACACCTTTTCTTTGGAGGGATGTCTACAACCGGAAGGAGTGAAAGTATTAATGCCTTTTTAAAGCAATATGTGACACAAAAGAATGGTCTATGTGGGTTTTATGTTTCGATTTAACCAAGGGATTGCAACTCAAAAGTACCGCCAATTGAAGGCAATTCACGACACTTCTAATGGAAGGCCAAAATTGATGACAGACTTGCCAATGGAGAGGCAAATGTCACAAATATACACAAAGAAGTTGTTTTATAAGTTCCAAGATCAATTCATGTACATAACATCCGGCATTGCTGAGATTGTAAACGATGATATGGAACAAAGAATTTATAATGTTTCATCATTCAAAGATAACAATGAAATTGAAAGGGTCGTCATTTTCAAAAAGGATGAAAAATATGCAAAATGTTCTTGTCAACTATTTGAATTGAAAGGCATTCCATGTGGACACATCATCTGCGTTTTGAAACAAGAGAAAATCTACACACTGCCTGAACAATACATTTTGAAAAGATGGACAAGGTATGCGAGGGTAGATGATGATTCTGATAAAAGTATGTGCTCTGAATTTGACGGGTCATTGCTAGCTAGCACGACACGGGGATTTATCATATGATGCTTCCAATATCATTGATGAAGCATCATTGTCTAAGGAAGCATATCACCATGCAAAATCAGTTCTACAAGACCTTAAAACAAGGATTCGCGAGATAAACGAAAAAACAGTGATGGCAGAAGATGATCCTAAAAGAAAAAAGAAAAGTGCAAGCCCTACAGAGAGATATCTTCCACCGAAACAAGCAATTACAAAGGGTCGTCCAAAGAGATTGAAGTCCTCTAAGGAAAAAGCCAGGAAGAAAGATCGACTTTGCCGCGGATGTGGCAAGCGTGGGGTTGCACATGACAGACGCAATTGCCCTGGCCTTGACAAGAGGTACCATTCCATTGAATTTTAATCTTAATTTAATATACATTCACATGCTTCTTTTAATCTGTTTTGCATGTACTTATTTTAGTAGTGTAGAGAACAACAATCAGCCATTGATTGAAAATGAGGCATTAGAGAGATCTTCTGAGGACGAGGCATTAACACAGTTAGTAGGTATAGATTTTTCCATTCTTGTTAATCAGTCCATGTTTTTAAAATTTTATTATCATAGTAATGGTTTCTTTAGATTACTATTATCATACTAATCAATGCTTCTTTGGTGGCAAGATGTATTGATGCTCATGTTGGATCATCTGATACCTGAAGGTGTTTTGGATCATCTCATGTTGGAACATTTTGGACAATCTGATACATGTTGGAACAATTAGAAGGTATACATTTTTCCCTTCTTATTAATCAGTCCATTTCTTTTAAAATTTTATCCTCATAGTAATGGATTATTTACATTACTATTATCATACTAATCAGTCTTTGTTTGGTGCCAGGATTAATTGATGCTCATGTTAGGTCCTCTAATATCTGAAGGTGTTAGAGGCTATCAAGTTATATTTTTTGTTGTAGTTAGTTCATCCTAGTTGTATTCTTTGGTGGCAGAAAGAAGGATGTATTTTGTTTAGTATGTGTAATTCTCATTTTGAGGCATAGAAGATGTTGGATGTGTAATTCTACAGGTTTAAAACAGGTGCAGTTTTTGAGTGAATGGATGAACTGAACTTGGGTTCATTATTGAATGAAGTTTACAAGGTTAAAACAGGTGCATGGATGAGTGGATATTGGTTTAAAACAAGTGCAATTTTGATGTGTTAGTTTTTATGTATTGATAAAAACAGGTTTGAATTGAAAAGGATTGAATAAATGGATGAATTGGACTTAGTTGTCTTGGTGAATGAATGAGTTCGACAGGTTTAAAATAGGTGCAGTTTTTGAGTGAATGGATGAACTGAACTTGGGTTCATTATTGAATGAATTTTGCAGGTTTAAAACAGGTGCATGGATGAGTGGATATTGGTTTAAAACAAGTGCAATTTTGATGTGTTAGTTTTTATGTATTGATAAAAACAGGTTTGAATTGAAAAGGATTGAATGAATGGATGAATTGGACTTAGGTGTCTTGGTGAATGAATGAGTTCGACAGGATTAAAACAGGTGCAGTTTTTGAGTGAATGGATGAACTGAACTTGGGTTCATTATTGAATGAATTTTGCAGGTTTAAAACAGGTGCATGGATGAGTGGATATTGGTTTAAAACAAGTGCAATTTTTGATGTGTTAGTTTTTATGTATTGATAAAAACAGGTTTGAATTGAAAAGGATTGAATGAATGGATGAATTGGACTTAGGTGTCTTGGTGAATGAATGAATTCTACAGGTTTAAAACAGGTGCAATTTTTGAGTGAATGGATGAACTGAACTTGGGTTCATTATTGAATGAATTTTGCAGGTTTAAAACAGGTGCATGGATGAGTGGATATTGGTTTAAAACAAGTGCAATTTTGATGTGTTAGTTTTTATGTTTTGATAAAAACAGGTTTGAATTGAAAAGGATTGAATGAATGGATGAATTGGACTTAGGTGTCTTGGTGAATGAATGAATTCTACAGGTTTCCCACAGGTGTAGTTTTTGAGTGAATGGACGAATTGAACTTGAGTTCATGATTGAATGAATTCTACAGGTTTAGATGTTATAAATCCCACCAAACTGTTATTGGTAAAGAACCATGTTACATGGATACTCCCAATACTAAACATAATTGGATCACATCAATACAGCTATATCCATATTTGATTACTTATCCTGGTATTAATTAAACTTCTGCATATATAAGTTTCATGCTTTTTATAAGGAACTCTTATAATTAAACATGGATACTCCCAATACTAAACATGGATGCTCCCAACACTTGCCTCTGCTTTGTAGCCTTAAGGTCATCCACCACGTATTTACACTTGTCTTTTACCACTTCTTGTGCTCTTCAAATAATTCCACGCGCATCATGTCCAAGCCTTCAACTTCCTATTCACTTGTACGGGGTGGATCAGTGTATATTGAGGATGGCTTGGAAGTTGTTCATATCACGTTCACTGAACTAGAGGAAGCTACCCAAAATTTTTCTACAAAAATTGGATAGGGAAGCTTTGGTAATGTCTATTACGGAAAACTGAAAGATGGAAAAGAAGTGACTGTTAAGATCTTGGCTGATGCATCTTATCATGGAACTAAGCAATTTGAAAATGAGGTATTTTCTTTTGCAAGCATCTTAATGGGAAATACAGAAATACCCACTGTCATTAAAATTACCCCAAAAAACATTCATTCTGTTTCAAAATATACATCACACATTTTTCATCATGCAGATAACAATTACAAGAAAACTGACAAACACTACTACAGAAATAAATTTGTTTGATTTTTTCCTTTCTTCAGCAGCATGTCTCATCTCTTCAACTGCAATACATATGTTTTCATTCAGTTTCTCCATTGTCTTCTTCATTTCCTCCATTAGTGCTGCTACATTCTTCTCATAGTCAGCTTCATCTTTCCATATGAATCTACCACAACCCTTTTCATCTTTCCAATTGGGACATCTCCAAAACTTCCTATTTGGATTAGTCTTTGTACGTGAGGTTAGACAAATCATCTCTCCACATGAGCATTTTGGCACGCAATCACTGGAAATAGAATACGACGATGACATGCTCTCGACCTACAAAAATAAAGTAGTTTATGAGACTATAAAAGAAATAAAAATTGTGTGCACATGAATGGCTAAACAAAACAAATGATGAACCATAAAAAAAATGTACAATCTTGCTGAAAAAAATAATGTAGACAGGGAGGGAGGAAAGAAGAAATGGATGATTCTCATGCTGGAATAACTATGAAGTTAATGAATGAGGACTGGAAACCATCAAAGACCAGCCCTCAAAAAAGGCCCTCAATCGATCGTCACAGATGATGGACGATTGCACTTGGAATCAATGAAAACTCAATTTCCAATCCAAAATCTTTTGAAATCCTACCCAGACATTTCCTTCAGCCCAGCCCAAACACTGATCACAATTTGTGTTTACCGTTCATTCAAAAACCACAACATAGAAGGGGGGCTTTTACAGTAGAAAATGCAAGTGAAATAGTATGACAGCATACCTGTTATGGCAAATTACTGGCCCTTCAAGACACAAAGAGGTGCTTGTTTCTGATTATGATAACGTAGAAAGGATGGATTCTACGGGCAAGGCAACATTGCTAATGAAATGCTTTTGAGTTTCAGCTTTGGTCAAGATAGGGATGGAGAATCTTGGGCTCAGCTTCTCAGCTTCTTTGCTTTGTTGATGGAGATGGAGATCTGCATGGGTTCAGCTTCTCTGCTTCTTTACTTCGTTGATGGAGATGGATATCTACATGGGTTCAGCTTCTCTACTTCGTTGATGGAGATGGAGATGGATATTTTGAGATGGGTTCAGCTTCTCTGCATCTGTGCCTCGATGGAGAAAGAAGGGAGAAAAGTCAGATTTCGATTGGAATGGTTGAAAGGGGGAAGAGGAAAGAAGGGAGGGGAGAGGAGACGCTGCACAGGGCTGGAGTGGAGAGCAGTGGAAGTTCTAAGAGAAGATGAAAGGGATTTGAGTGGAATGATTGAAAGGGGAAGAAGAAAGGGCTCTTTGCTCTGGGGATTTTAGAACCCTTTGAAAGGGGGAAATGAAAAGGGGACGCCTAATGTCAAAAACCGAACGAAGATGAGGAGATGGAGCAAGAGACGAGAGGCTGCAGTCAGAGAACCTGGAGAAGAGAGGAAATCGCTTTCATCGTTGCGCTGGCTGAAAGGGGAAGACGAAAGGGGTTAGGGATTTTTGCTTGAACAGACAAAAGAGGGAGACGAAAAGAATTTGGGCGCCCAATGTCAAAAAAGGAAATGTTATATCTTAAACGTGGCAGCCGTTGGATCCACTTTAACGATCCAACGGCTGTTAGCAGAGTTCTCACATATAAAGTGAGAACACTTCTCACCTCAATAAATCCCTATGTTATATATCCATATATTCTTAAAAGAATCTATTCAAAAGTACAAAAAATGAAATATTTTTAAATTGGAAAAAGAAGAAATATCAAATAAAAATGTAAAAAATGAAGAATGTAATGGCAAATAAATCAAACAAGAATCTATAGTTTTTATTCTGTGCATATTTTAATCATTTCAAATGAGAAATCAAAAGTGAATTTATAAACTTTTTTAACGTATTTTGGTTTTCCATGCAATTTTTTTTTTGGTGGGAGAGATAGAGAGAGAGAGAGAGAGAGATTACTTGATATCTTATCTCTTATTTAAGAAGTCACTAAGAATCAAAGTTGATTAATTATAATTTTTAAATATCTATAAATCGTTATATTTTAATGAGATTTCTAACTTCTAATTTGCATCACCATCATTCATCATCATCTGTAACGGGCCCACCCCTACACGCATGCATGATATTGTCCGTTTTGGCCCACGAGCCTAACGGTTTTGCTTCTGATGGGCCTTAACCTATCAAAAGGCCTCATGTTTATGTTTAATCAAGTAGATATAACTATATCTGCTGAAGTCATCAATGAAGGTAATAAAATACACCTCCCCCGTCCTAGTATGAACATTTAAAGGTCCACATATATCTGTGTGAATCAGGTCTAGCAATTCTGAATTTCTAGTTTCCTTTGGGAATGATTTCTTGACCATTTTCCCACTTAGACATGGTTCACATGTAGGGTATTCCACTTTTCCAACATCAGGTAAAAGTTCATCCTTGACTATTATAGTTATTTTGTTCTTGTTAATGTGTCTTAATC
Organism: Camphora micrantha; assembly: GCA_003546025.1. Lineage (NCBI taxonomy): Eukaryota > Viridiplantae > Streptophyta > Magnoliopsida > Laurales > Lauraceae > Camphora > Camphora micrantha. The sequence continues at coordinate 10,578,786 of QPKB01000006.1, read as the reverse complement.
TGTAATGTCATAACAATGCCAAACCATTAGCACATTCATTCACACACACAGAATAATTGGAACTAGATTTCATTGCAACTTTAGGAGTGTCCAACAAATACAATTTGTCATTAAGTAAACCAGAAATATAAATTTTCCCATTGAGCCCAATAGTAACCTTATCATGCAAGCTGGCTGACGGAAATCACACTCCTCCTCATGCCAGGAGCAAAGAAGACATCTGACAAATACAACGATTTTCCAATTGGCAGGGGAATCTTGACTTTCCCCACCCCCAACACAATGCAGAATGTCTCATTCCCCATGTATAAATTATGTTCTCCAGCTTTAAGTTCTTGGAATTCAATGAAACCTGCTTTGGTCCTCGAGATGTGTCGAGTAGCGCCGGAATCAATCAACCAGTTGCTTTCATTGGTGTCCACTATCATGGATTCCGTGATCATATCAATATAATCTTTATTTCCATGTGGTACCATGTTTGTTGCCCATTCTCACCCTTTTTCTTTTTATTTTTATCCGGACAGTCCACACGAAAGTGCCTAGGCTGCCCGTGGTGTTGTGCCTATTGCTTTGCTTGCCCAAACCATTTCTGCTAGTGGCTCAATGGTTGATTTTCTTTTGTCTAAGTCACCGGCCCAATCCGCTTTGAAATAGCCACTCAATTTTAGGTCATCACCTTAATAACATAGTTGCAACTTCAAGGTGCCTTTGATGTACATTGGCACGCTTGTCAACCATTACATTCGTGCCAAGTGTGAGATTGTTGGAAAATTATGTGGCCCGACACCCATGGGGCCCACTCGAGATTGAGCCCAGCGGTTTGCAACGGATGAACTCCCAACAAGTCTCGATCTGGTTGAATCAGATAAGGATCAAACTCTTGCTAGTAGAGTTTCGGTCGAGTTCAGACTCCCGGTTTGGCAGATTTCCCACGCTGGTCAAGAGATGTGGGATTCCATGAGAGGTAGTATCCGGATAGAGATGTAACTCCTAAGGATTGTTCTATTTAAGGGAGATGGGAACACTTGCTTCTGATCATCCAGAAAATCTGAGAGCATTCGCCGCGAGTTCGCAGGTTTACCTCATACCGGAACGCACAAGGTTCTTAGCGAGTTTGGTTCCGACACCCATTTGGGACTAGCAAGTTCTTTCATCATCATCATTATAAGTATTTCTACGATTATTGCCATTATTATTGTTAAAAATACATTTATTCAGATATAGGAAAAACAAGAATAATTCTAAACTTTAGAAACATTATTTATATTCCATATCAAATCTAATGAAAGACTGAAGATTGAATTGATTGGATAAAAGTAAGATACATATTGACAAATAAATTGATTCGAAAAATTACAATGAAATAATAGACATTGAAAAGGAAAAAAAAAAGATACATGTTGAAACTATCCATACACATTAATAGAGCTTACCAAATTCTAGAGTCCCACAAGAGCATGGAAAACTCAAAAAGTGGGATTAGGCTATTTATGTTTTTTTTTTTCCACATATTTTCAAAATCTATGAGGATATAAGATATAAAATTTACATCTGGGGATTTATGTGTTCTATGAGTATGTTGTGACCAGTTCAAAATCATGAACTTGTAGCCCACGTGATTGCAAAAAAAAGAAAAGAAAATGGAAAAAAAAGAAAAAGAAAGAAAAAGGAAAAGAAAATTAAAAAAACTAAAAAACTAGATTGAGCTGTTTTTTTATTCTTTACTTAAATCTCAAAACCTGTGTGATATAAAACTTCACACCCTTGGGTTTATCATTTCTATGAGAATATTGAACGGTATGGATCATGAATTGGGGGCCCTCTTGGGTCTAGAAAGTAGCATTATGTGATTTTTTTCGTATTTTCATATATTTTTCAAAATCTAAGAGGATAAAATATATGAAACTTCTCACCTTAGGGTGTATTAGTTCTATGAAGATCTTGAACGATTCGAGTTACGAGTGGGGCTCAAAAGAGAGCAAAAATTTGATAAAATGGGACAAATTCTGCATTTTTAAGATGTGTAAAAATGACTGATGTTATTTTGAAACCTACCATGTTTTGGGGATGTAGCATGCTAAGGACGTTTTTATTTTGAAATAAGGTTTTCTCACAACTTTTTTAAGTTATATTTTTCATAAAACATAATTCACCGTTGAATGTTATTGAGATTAGTGTCAAATCAGAGGGAGTGCTAATTCATGGGGGTAGTGAGTACGAGGGGGGTGGATTTGTCAAAGATATCCCATGCAATGGTGATAAGATTACCTCTCATATATGCACATCGATGAAAGGTATCTCTTAGCAAATAATAATGATAAGAAGAAGAAGAACAACAACAACAACAACCGTGATCCGGAGGTAAATTATCTTTAAATTAGTGAGACCGGCTTCAAAGGATGTAACTAATTGCCAAGAAATTGGATAGATCACGGTGAGCTTTACATGAAAAATGACAGTTTTGACTAATTTGTTCACAGATGGGGGTAAAAAATGAGATCAATATTACTAGAGGGCACCAACTTTTATTTAGTTACCAACTCTTATATAGTTGGGTTGGTAAAGGCTTCGCTTCGTGATCTGGAGGCCTTCGCTTCGACTCCCAGTAAAGGCTTCAGGATCGCTGCCCTGTGGCTTCGTGGAGGGCTTAAGTTCTGCTGCTCGCGCGACCTACAGGGTCTCTAGCGGTAGGAGAGATCCATAACGATGTCCGTCCGACTAGTTAGGTTGGTTGGGGGTTTGGAAGCCACGTCAGTCTCATGAAGTGCAGTCAAGGTGGTGAAGTTCCTTGACGAGCAATATCCCGGCTTAGGTTGTTACCCTACAATTAATAATTAATAATATATTACTCAAGGGTGTGGCCCATTTGGATGTATGATGATCATAGAAGTGCATTGGATAGATATATCTATATGAGACCTACCTATGTGCAAAGTTTTGACTCCATAAGATCATTCTAACCCTCTAATATATGGTCTTAAAATCTAATAGTTTTAGAGGCATCATTTTCTTATGACTTCAATCCAATAATAAGGGAAAGTTAGATGAGTGTCAAATTTGGACTTGTAATTATTCATCGGGAGAGAGGGTCATGTCATCATGTATACACTAGATTGACTCAAGGTGGGCTCCATGACAAACCAAACAATAAAAAAAGAGGGGCAAGAAAGTGGTGTTTTTAAAGTGGGGTTCTTTTTTAGAATTATCTATATTTTAGGACCATGGATCAAAAGATTAGGAAGATCTTATAGAGTCAAAATTTTGCATATAGGTAAATCTAATATAAATCTTCACATCCAATGCACTTCCATAATTATTATACATCTTTGTATGCCCAACTAAGCTCGGACATTTCCTAGCGCTCCCCAAGGGAGACGAATCCAATATAAGTCCAAGGGATGCGGGTTTGTTCCAGGTCCACCACATTACATTACTCGTTTCTACCTCAACATTTAATTTTTGGTCGTAAGTCTTCCACAACAATTATCCCATGTATGAGGAAGGTAGCTTTAATTTTTGGTTGATTTTGACTTGCGTTGCGAGTCAGCTACTAGAAGAATCTCATGTTTTTGGGTTGCCAGCTGCGTCAGCACGAGCGCGCACGTTCCCTCACATTTCTAGAAGCGACGCGGAAACAAAAACCGGGTCTCTCACGGACTCATTTAATAGTAAGGGTCCATTTTTGAAGTTTTAAATCACTAATCAGATTCATATTTTGTGAAACACATCTACTCTTATAAAATAATAATAAACTCTAAAAGACAGAGAGAGTGAAATCATTTGTTCACATGTGATGAATCGGATGATGGGATCTGCTACTATTGGATGGATCGATATTTGGGACCCACAACATATTCACCTTCCAAAACGAGATGGGTACGATTTTGGAGTCGCAATTGACTGACTCCACCCATCGTTGGAGTAAACACGTACGTTCACGCTCGGTCGAGTCAAAATTGACTTTGCCGAATAGAATTGAATGAATGATACCGAGTTTGTATAGATCCAATCAAATCATTCAACTTACTTAAATTGGGTACCAACGGGTCAAGCCTTGACTCGGCTTAATTGGTTTAGGGTCCACGCTTATTTAGTTCACCAGCCAATTTTGAACTAGGGCTCGACTCAATTGAGGGGCTTGGCTCGAGCTCAAACATAATTTTGTCGAAGCTCAGCTCAACCCGGCTTGTTTATGCACAGTCCTTTTGAGTGAGTCAGAGGAGTTGAGACTGTGGATTTCAACCGACCATTTCTATTTCTCTGTTCTTGGGATCTTAGTTTAGCATTAACAGCACAACTCCTATAAGGAGTCAAAGCTAGCATATGGTTCATGCTTGATGCAACTCGCCTACTTTGCTTGAACTGGTGATTTGATATTTGACTTCCTTACCGATTTCATATTAAACAAAGAAAATTGCAGTTGGATTCATAACTATGGGGATTTATGAATAGATTATGATAATCTAGATACCTCAATGACCTGACCCTTTCCATAAACAGAGCATCCAATTGATAGTCAGGTTTGGGGCTGAGTCCTGAATTCTTTTGGTCCAATAGATGATTCGGTGGTTTCGTTTTTACATATGGCCCCTCAAGTATTATTATTTTTTCACGGGGGATATTCAAGTGCATCTATTCCTTATCATAAGGTGAGGGACACTCCCCTTTTTGGAGAGTTTCAAGTACAAAAACACTCTCATACTTTTTAGAAAAATTATCTGTTGTACTTGAAACTTTTCATAAAGGGGAGTATCTCTCACCCTATAGTGAGGGATAGTTGTACTTGAATATTTTCCACATATATATATATATATATATATATATATTTATTTATATGTTGAGCATCAGATTCAAGTAATGTTAAACAGGTCACATATCTATTGGTCCGGGGGTCAGTATAAGATTTGTCACGCTCCTCAAGCAGGGTCCATGGGCTTGATGCCCGACCACATCTAATTCCTTTGATTAGACAGGTCAAACCCAATCCACCCCACATAGGCCTGCATTGGGTTTCAGAATTTTTAGGCCTGCATTCGACCCAATAGCCTGCAGTCTGCAGATTACATGGGTCAGAAATTGCCCGTACAAAAGACTTGAAAGAGTCAGAATTTACAGCCTTCTAGTCAAGAGAGATTTTTGCTCTAGTTCAACAGCCACATGCATATAAACTAGACTTCAACTACCTGTGTAACTTTCAACTTGGGAAAAACATCAGTTGGTTCACCTCAATTTGGTTTGGTTACTTTGGTACAACCCACTTCCAATCTCAACTAAGTGAGAAAGGAAGAGAGAAAAAAGAAAACAAAGGCAAGCATCACACCAATTCAAAAACTAAAAGGACAGAAATAACTTGAAGGACAAGTGAATTACAATCCAAGTCTAGAAGAAGAAGAATAAAGCTCCAGTCTACAAGATTCCTCTCAACATGTATTGCGTGAAGTGGGAGGTGAATGAGAACACCCAACACCCCCACTTTTTATCATAAGTTTCATGTGAGAGCCTTTCAAATTCTCTCTATTATATGTACGAGTAGTAGGACTTAAGAAATCGGCAAAAAAGCCAAAAAAAGCTGCTCCTAACTGCCAAATGGTGGCTTACCAGTGTTGAAGGCAGTGGATTGAGCACTGTGAGTAATTCTCTAATTTGCTTGGGCACAAGCTTAACCCAACCCACTTCTTAATAATAAGACTGAGAATGCCAAACTGAATCCAGTGCCAAAGATAAAAAGGTGAATCTGAACTCTTAATTAGAAAGTTCGCTCTTAATTAAAAAGTTGGGTGCAGGTCAGGCTAGTGAGAAAATTGTATTAATATCACAATAAAGATGGAAAATGGGAAAATTTTATTTATAAGGAAAAGTGAGAAATTTTGAGATTTTCCCAAGAACAATATTTTTGAGGCCTCAACAAGAAAATATCTGAGAGCACGTGTTTGTCCAAACTGATTGATTTTGCCTATATAGAGGTGCAGCGTGCAATAAAAAAAATAAATAAAGAAATCATTTTTATTGTTCTAAAAATTAGAATCATATCTTTAATCTTTCAAGGGAATGACTAGAGTTGTTGCGCCATACAAATCATAGGATTTTTATTCTTATTGTAAAAATTAAAATAATTAAAAAAGTAATTGTCAATGAATCACTTTTTTAAAAATCTAAAATAGCATTAAGATAATGACATATCAACGTCATTGATACGTATTAATACATTATAAATCATATGTGTAAATAATTATATATATATATATATTTTTTAAGATATCAATGTTACTGGGAAAAATTAATAGGTTTCAGTTTTTTATTATTTTAAATTGAAAAATATGAATACATCCAAATCATCATCCCTTACATGGTTAGAACCTCTTTTGAGAAAAAAAAAAAAAAAAAAAAAGAAAAAAGAAAAGAAAAGGAGAGACAAAACCCCAACATGTATCATTGAATGCTTCAATTACATTCCTATTCCTTATTAATTTCTAAAATCTCTCCAAGATTACAAAAGTTCTTACAAGTTTGTGTTAACTACTAAATAACATGGTTAGAATAAAGCCAAATTTATTGAAAAATAAGAATAAATCCAAATCGTTATCCTTACATGGTTATAATCTCTTCTCAAGAAAAAAATAATGGATACAAGACAAAACCCCAACATGCATCATTGAATGCTTCAGTTTCATTTTTATTCCTTATTAATTTCTAAAGCTCCAAAATCACAAAAGTTCTTACGAGCTTTTGTTAATTACTAAATAACATGTTACAAATAGCAGCACTAATAAAAATAAAATAAAAGGAAAACTATAAGGTCACTAATATTAACCCCTTAGACTTTGCTAATCTCAGTCAGCCGAAGCGATTGAATAGTAGGATCGATGAAATAATTATCAAATCATAAGACTTACACCTGAATCTTAAAATTTACCTATAAATTGGACTCGTTTCATAGAAATGAATCTTTTCCCCCTGGGACTCATTACAAATATCCTCTATTGATTTATAGAAATGTTTTCCTCCTCTTCAGTACCTAACTTAACATTTTGTTATGTTTTACATCCCACTAAAATATTTGTCCCGAGTCAAAGTCTAAAAGTTCATACCCATCAAACCCGAGTCAAAATTTAAAAATTTATTCCCTCGCAAGACCAAAGAAAAAAAAAAAAAACCACTATATAAACCTGCCCTAATTGGACCGATTCCACGGGTAGGTCACCCATTTAACTCGACCTGTTGTCAGACCTATTCCTGATCGAGACTATATCATGCATGAAACATTACGACCATTTCGTTGGACTCAAGAATTTCAAAAAGCCTGCCCCATATATAAATGGGTCAATGTTACATTCCAAGGATGTGTTCGGCAAACATGAATAAAATAATATTTTTTTAATGGTGGTTTAACTGCATGCTGTTGAATATGGTTCCTGCATAAATACGGGTAATTAAAATTTGACTTAGACCCAACTTTTTTGTTTTTTTTGGTATGGAAGTACTGGCTTTGTAATAGGTAGACATGATCACAATAGATTTGGAAGTTTGTAGTAGATGGGGATGAGTGAAAAAGTGGAACTGACGTTAAGAATATTCCTATTGTGGGAACAAAGGCCCCATTTGTATTAGTTTATATGTGGTCAATTTAACTAATATCTAAATCGTTCAAAATAAATGTCTAACTCCATATGAGTACGAAAAAAATATTTAGTTATATCATGATATTAGATCTTTAGAATATTAGTAGAAGGATTTTCTACAGTAATATGAACAATTGAAAGGAAAAAAGCTAGAAGAACCGAACAGACCCTTTCAATGTGTAATTTATAAAGAGAGTGTGTGTCTAATCCGGTTCCACCTAGTAGGGAATTTTGATTTAAGCTTGAGTTTGTTATGATTAAGTTTTGGTCGGGTCGGATTCAGGTTTTGGTATGTACCTTACATAAAATTCAAGTCAAGGAGGTAGAGCAAAAACCCATGCTGCATCCCTACTTCCCCACCCATTGGAATGTCAACTGTGTGAAGGTTCCAAAAAGTTTAATTGCAATGAAATGCCTCCTCTATTCCTCTGTTGAAGACCTAATGTCAGCTTTCAGCCACCTGCACTCGTTCTTCACGTGCCACAGTCTATTCCATGTGATTTCAAAAGGGTTCCACTTCTAAAAAAAAAAATACGGTACAGGGACTTGAATATGTGGTGAAAATTTCTGCACATGGGAACTCACCCATACAGTCCTTCCAGAGCCATATTAGCCATGGAGAAGGGGACAGATGGAAAGATATATATGAGACTTAGGGTTTGGTTGTTTATGTAAAAATGAACTCGACCAAATATATTTAAGTGAATAATGATATTCGGTGGAGATGTAGATAGAACCTTCGCTTTTCTATGTATGCAAATTATTATGGTGGCGGCTTGGTATTGACTTCTCATCTTCTTTTGATTTTATTTCCCAAAAAAAAAAAAAAAAAGGTTAATTGATGCTTATTTTTGAAATTTCACTTTTGACATTATCTATAGCCCCATCATATGTATTCAATTTCTACGTATCATAACGCAAACAAATAGCCTCTTGGGGTCTGTAATAATATCAGCCCCATGAAATCATCTTAACCCCTTAGTATATGGCTCTCAGCTTTTAATAGCCAAAAAAGGCATTCACAATGGCGGTAAGTTAGCTTTCTACCGAAAAAAGAAAAAAAAAAAGTATAGTTAGTTGGTAATTAGGGACATGGGTATATATATGAGAGCAATGAGCTCAAATCCCCAATGTAGCAAAAGGGAAATTAAAGGGCACCTTCATTCTGGTCTCTGGATTTCAAACTTTGAGGCTTATGGCAATTCACACATTTATTGTTTACAAAGGGGGCGGAGCACAAATCGTATGGTGTACTGCGCCAACTAACCATGCAGACACATTCACACATGTAGACTAAAGAATCTGGATCAACTAAGGATTTTTCCCAAGGTGACTGTGAGTGAGCGAATCATGGTTCGCCACGTCACAGTGGGCAACCCCTGTCCGGATGTATGCCAAGCTACCCGCGCGCGCATGGTAGGCTGCCCGCGATGATGTGGCAGGTCTTGATTGGTCTACTCACGGTGACCATAAGGGAAATCCACAGAGGATCCGGACTCGTAGACTGAAATCTGAATTCAGATTCATGAAAGTTTGAAGGAAGTTCATAATGATGGCGTGAAACTAACGTTGGAATAAAGGCTATTTTTAAGTTTCATTATGATAAAATGCTCATGCATGCTCTCTATGCTTGAGTCCAGAAGGAACTCGTTTTCTTCATGTTGCCTCTATTGAAAGCATGGGATCATAATAAAATAGTGGAAAAAAACATTAAAACTTGCTAGTTTCCAGAGCTTCTTAACCCCACATCTACAAAGAATGATCACCCACCACATTAAGTGGATCCACCATGGTCATCACTACAGCCGATCATTGATGGGCCAGAAAACTAACAGTTCAAACTCACTAGGAGTGGTATGTGCCCACACCAAATGATGCACATGTTAGTTACTTTTAATAATTGATTAGCTTGATGGCTCTTTAGCTTGGAAGTTTGAAAATTAAGGTGGCGTGGTGCACAAATGTTTTGTTGGAAGATTTTACAGAATCCTCACCAACTAATAATAACTCGGCTCCTACCTTACAAACAGGATCCAATGATATTATTTTGTGTTCTTTCAGAAGACATTTGAGGAAAGAAACGCAAAACAAATGGATCATACTTTACACATGACCATAAGTCATATCGAATATAGTATGCAAATAATATATGCATGCATGAGAGTACTTTTAAAATACAGATATCCATTAATCTTCTACTATTATAAAAGAGGCAATGTTGCTAGGTTTTTTCACCACACCACTGTGGGGCCCACCCAAAATATAATAATAAAATATAATAATATATTATATAATAATAATAATAATAATATCTATATCCTTATTATCTATCTATCTCACACTAACTTTTTCACTATACCATTGTGGGGCCCACTCCCAAATATTATAATATAATATAATATAATAATATATTATGTTGAAAAATTTTAAAATTTTTCACTTCACCTTTGTGGGGCCCACCCCAAAATATTATAATGCAAACTTTTTCACTGCACCATTGTGGGCCCACCCCAAATATTATAATATAATATAATAATATATTATTATGAGAAATTGTAAACTTCTTCACTACACATTTGTGGGGCCCACCCCCAAATATTATAATATAATATAATAATATATTACTTTGAGAAATTGCAAACTTTTTCACTACACCTTTGTGGGGGCCACCCCAAAATATTATAATGCAAACTTTTTCACTACACCATTGTAGGGCCCACCTCCAAATATCTACTATCTACTACTATTATAAAAGAGGAAAAGTTGCAAACTGTTTTTCACTACACCATTGTAGGGCCCACACCCAAATAATTTAATATAATATAATAATATATTATTATGAGAAATTGCAAACTTTTTCACTACACCTTTGTGGGGCCAAACCCCAAATATTATAATGCAAACTTTTTCACTACACCATTGTGGGGCCCACCGCCAAATAGTATAATATAATAAAATAATATATTATATGAGAAATTACAAACTTTTTCACTACACCTTTGTGGGGCCCACCCCCAAATATTATAATCTATCTACAATTTTATCTTATCCTATCTTATCTTATCTTATATCTTATATACTGTTATAAAAGAGGAGAAATTACATACTTTTTCTATACACTTTTGTGGGGCCCATCCCCAAATATTATAATATAATATAATAATATACTATTATATAATAATAATAATATAAAACCTATATCTATACCCTTATTATAAAAGAGAAGAGAAGTTGCATACTTTTTCACTACACCTTTGTGGGCCCTCCAAATATTATAATATAATATAATTTAATAATATATTATTATTATATTATAATAATAGTCATTTAATATCTATGCCCTTATTATAAAAAAGAAAAAAGTGTTATGCCTTTTCTCTACACATCTGTGGGCTCTACTTAGTATTATGATATTATATATATTTATAAAATAAAAGAGAACTACACATATGTGGGCCCCAATAAAAGAGAAGAACTTGTCATGCTTTTTCTCTACACATCTGTGGGCCTCGCTTAGTATTATTATTATATATATATATATATAAAGTAAAAGAGAACTACACGTCTGTGGGCCCCATTTAGTAGAAGAACTTGTCATGCTTTTTCTCTACATTTAGACATCTATGGGCCACACTTACTATTATTATATTATATATATAAAATACAAGAGAACTACACATCTATGGGCCCTACTTAGTATTATTATATTATACCACTAATTAGCAGAAGAACTCGTCATGCTTTTTCTCTACACATCTGTGGGGCCCACTTAGTATTATTATAATATCTGCATGCCCCACTTAGTATTATTATATTAAATATATATATAATAAAACGAGAACTACACATCTATGGTCCCCACTTAGTAGAAGAACTTGTCATGCTTTTACTCTACATCTACGCATGTATAGGCCCCACTTAGTATTATTATATTATATATATAAAATAAAAGAGAACTACATATTTGTGGGCCCTACTTAGTAAAAGAACTTGTCATGCTTTTTCTCTACATATCTATGGGCCCCACTTAGTATTATTATATTTCGATGAAATGCTTAGCTCAAATGATGATGAAAAGGGTTGTGTTTGAAGAATTTGTTCATTCGCTGCAAGAACTCTAATGAGAAATTTCAGTTGAGATTTCATGTGTAGAAAATTTCAACTTCGATCCCAATGCCTGTAAAGACACAATTTGCTTGTCAAAAGAAGAGATGAAAATGCCAAAGATTGCTTGGAATCCTTTTGTATTGTTGTTGATTCGTTTAAAGCTATGAGTTGGGTACTGTTTTGGTTGGTAGCATTTTATTTCATTGAATTTGGTATGCATTTAGCGCTAGGTTTTAGACAAATTTTAATGGGAAATAGGCCGGACTATCAATCTATATTTAAATTTTTCAGTATTTTGACTAATCATGTATGGCCAGAAAATGTTGGTTTTCAACCTTTTTTTTTTTTTAATTAGTTTCCTTCCATATATCTTATTATTCAATCTTCTTCTTACTTTTTTCTATTGAAGCTTTTACTAAATTTCATAAGAACAATGAGTGATTGTAAATTACTTAATTTGTTACATAGTCATTCTCCATTGGGATAGTTAATATTGAGTTTTTTAATGACTTTATTTTTTTCAAATTATCATACTAAAAGAGTATGTTCCTTACACGTGCATTGTACGTGTAGGGCTCCACTAGTATATGTGAAGTTTCAGACAAATTTAGTGGTGTGTTTTGTGTGTGTGTAACTTTAGATGAACATTAAAAATATGTGTACAGTATGACTTTATGAAAAAAATCAACTTAATTATGATATGAACTATTTATAAAATTCAAGACATACACCCTCACATATAACATCTAAATTGATGATTCTTCAGATATTTTATATATGAGCAAGGCTCTCCTAAAAGCTCAAGCTTAGAATAAAATCTTATAAGCTCATTCTTATGGGGCTCACATTTGGTCCATCCAAATGGACCAAACACATGACCCCTTTAAATTGCATATATCCACCAACTTTCGGTTAGATCCGAATTTAGTGGACCGTTGGATCGACTATATATCGATCTGAATGGACTATCGACCATTAAACCTTTGGGCCTATATGGAGATGATAGAAATCACGGTTGTGGCTGATTTTTTATGAAGAGGAAGATCTTAGGGAGTCCTTGAAATCCCCCCCACCCCCATCCCCATGTGAGTCCACAGGTGGGCCATATATATATATATATATATATATGGTAGAAAATTTAATTAGAGCCTGTTCGCAGAGAAAAGTATGGAGAAGAAATTCCTTCTTTAGTGAATGAACGTCCAAAGTCTGTGCAAAAGGTGACGCAAATAATTTCCTCACAAGGAGTGGAAAAACTTTTCTCAACTAAAATTGATTTTTTATGAAGATAGAAATCATCATTTTTCTATTTAATGATCAGTCTTTTATTAGTCTATTTAATAATTTTCTCCTAAGCCTCTATAATGTCTAAGTTTGTTTGATCCAAGTCACATATCCATATATCTAGGCGCTGAACACCTTAGTTTCACTTGAATTTGAATTGGAGTGATATGTAGTGTTGGATTGATCAAGTGCAAAGTATTAATCAAATATTCTAAATATATCATTACAATAGTATATATCACTTCGTTCACGATGAAAATTGACATGTGATTAGGAGAGATTTTTTTAATTTTTTTTATAACACAGAATTCTCAGTCTTTTGGGCCAAAATAATCCCTACGGGCCAAGGAGATAAAGCCGGGTAAAATTCCCTTGTGGACCCAATGTGGTAGTGCAGTTTCGAACCCACAACCTCCAAGTGCAAACCGTAATTCTAGACCAACTGAACTACCCCACGAGATTACATGTGATAGGAGAGATTGGGACCAAACAAATATGAGACCCACAAAGGCTATAAATCATATTATAACGGCCATCAACACCGTACCTACGGTGCACACAATGAAGTTATGCATGTCCATGCGTGTGCGTATGTAGAGAGATATGGAGGTTTCGAGGAGCAAACAAGATTGTTCCTAAGCTTAGAATGGTATGGCATGTGGGGCCCACATGGAAGCATGATACTCATGGAGGCGGCAGGGCTGAAATGTTTCCATGTTGCCTACTTGTATACGAAAAGAATGGGAATCGTGAGATTAAGCTAAGTATTGTTCTACATTCTTCAAAGTCGTCCAAAACCTAGCCACCAAATTTTAGTCAATTCCATTTTAAGAGGAGTGATAAGTGTGAAGGACTTGGATCGATCATTAGAGTAGGCTAGGTGGGCCACACGGGCTAAATCATTCCAAACATACACCGTTTGAAGGTGTCAAGTTGTCCAATCCCAACAAAGATTTCCATGAGCAATTCACGGGCTGATAGAACTCAGATAAGTTTCACCGATTGCTGATTTATGTCAAAAACGATGGAACTAATGTTCAGAATGAGAACAACTCCTTATCTAATGATCAAAATAAACAAACATTTATGCCACAACCCAAGCTTCTCTTTCCACATCTCTTCTCTACACACCCAACTTAAGTTTAAAAACTCTTAAAATTTTCCTCAACACACCCCATTGTAACCAAAATACACAAACCCTCCACCCTAATTTTCTCAGCTCACTCTCCTTCTTCCCCCTCTCCCTACAGCCACCCCCTCTTCCTCTCCTTCTCCATGTCTCTCTCTCCCTCCCTCTCCCTCTCCCTCCCCCTTCCCCTTCCTCTCTCGTCGCCATTCCGCCCTGCCCTCTGCCCTCTGCCCTCTCCCCCTCCAATGGCATTGCCAGAGGGGACGGTCGTGGTTGGGTAGGAGGGTTGGAGTGGGTGAGTGTAAAAAGTTGGGAAGGGAGAGATTTTGATAGATGTCATTTTAGGTAATTTTATACAGGAATATATTGGTCATAAAAAGAAAGAGACGTAGAAAAAGAAGCTTGAATTATGGCATTAGGGGCTCTCCTAATTTTTCCCTGACTTACTATATTCTAGGGGAAATGACAACACTGCCCACCTCAGGAACAAAATTCAAATCCCAAATCTCTAACAAATAAATAAATAAAACAACGTTACAATAACATATTACCTAACAATAATTCTAAAATAATAATGTACTACTCTAAAATAGTTCCACGTATAAATATTAATATATCAGACTCGGAAGATTAAAAGAAATACAATAAAAAATGGAGGAAAAAAATCTCACGAGTAGAGGTAGGGGAAAAAAAGATTAAAGTCATACAAAAGAAACGAGAATATGGAGGACGGACGTTTTTAGGTCAGAAAAGGAATAAACTTATACAATATTGCACGATTTTTTATTTTATGTGATATTGCAACTAAAGGGAAAGAAATAAATTTATGCAGTAACACAAGATTTATTAAAAATCTATGTGATTTTACATGGTCAAGAACATTCTAGTCCTTAAATGTTGTAATTATAGCTATTTGAAAATATTCAGAATTTGATAAGTTAGTAAGAAAATCCATCTCTATAGGTAAGTATTAGGTCAAAACCTCTTATTTATGTCGTCGCTGCTGCTGCTATATGGCCGGGAAGGCATAGAGGGTGGTGGACAGCCCTTACCTATTTAGAAATTTGCGTATTGTTGATTTTACGTGCCATTTGTAAAAGGGAAATTTTCAAATATAGTCTTAAGTTTATGCCTTATTTCAAAAAAGGATATAAGTTTTGAAACTTTTCAAATTAGTCCCTAAGCTTTTCGGTAAATTTTCAATTAAATACATCCGACCATTAAAATATATTTTCTGGTGACTTTTTCCCTCAATAGTTTGAAAATACCCAAATTGCCCTTCATTTAAAGCCATGACATGATTTTGGCAGCCACTATATGCAACCAATCGCTGTGGGAATACTGGGTGCCCTATTGAATATCATAAGAACACTGGCAAGGGAAATGAGGAGAATATAGAGAAAGTGAATGAGAGTTTTATTACAATAATGGGTAATTTGGGTATTTTAAAAAATAGAAAAAAAGTTGCCGAAAAATAACTTTAAATAGATGGATATCCTTAATTGAATTCTTCCTGAGAAACTTAGGGACTAGTTTGAAAAATTTTAAAACTCATGTCCTTTTTTGAAATAAGGCCGAAACGTAAGGACTTTTTTGAAATTCTCCTTTTGTAAAATCTTCTCAACTTGTTTTCTCAAAAAGTTGTGTATGCATCCCAATGAGCTCTTTATAGCTATGTTTGCGCAGAGCATCTTAAAGAGGAAAACAAAGATGGATTTTAGGGGAGAATGATTGTCCACTGTTCCATGTTAACATCTTCCCAAGTTCTTATTCTTCCAAATGTAAGTATCATCAACAATTTTTGCAGAAAGCAGATTCAGACCCAAGAGATAACAACCATTTTTAGCAGTCTTACACAATGTAGAAAGAAATTCCACCATGCAACGTCACTCCAAACAATAGAAACTAAAACCATAGAATGTGAAGTATTCAGTTTTCATTTTCTGCAGAAGATGAACTCATTATGAAAAGTAAATGCCGTGGAAAATACAACCATATCCTCAGGGCAGCAGAAAATGCTCCACAAAAACAGTAACTATAGTTTCACACACACCAAAGTCAAAAGGCTAGATGAGTAACTAAAGAACAATCTAGTAAAATGGACTCTTGGGCATGGGAGATTTTTTGGAAAAGGATAGGATTGAAGGCCGGGCCAGGCAAGTTCAAAACCAGGCCAAATTAGGCCCCCTTTTGACAATCCCAACCCAAACAACAGTTTACAAGTCCAGGTCTAGAGGTTCTCCAGCTATGTCTAAACGAGATGACACATGGGCCATGGCATTTTTGTGGGGGCCACAGGCCCCACAACGGAGGGTTTGTAGATTAACTCTTAAAAACAGATGAACCTGCAATTCTGATTCACCAAACCCGGGCATATTTAGAAACTTCGGTGGTCATATGATGTGAACCCGCAAAGCTACGACAGAAAATAGAAATCCCATCATTCATCAAAGCTACAACAGAAATTAGAAATCCCATAATTTTTTCTTCACTGTGAATAAAAAATTCTTAAGCTTGAAGATATAGAAAGACACGCATCCTAGGTTCCTAGTACTTGACCCTAATCTACCATTAAAAGCTTTCATAGCCCAAATAACCACAAGAAGTTCCATAGCTTCCGGTGATTGCCATAGTGATACATTGCTGCTATTAAAGAACCACAGCCTAACTCTACAGCTCTAATTTATTCAGTCTGTTTTGATGTTTACGCTTTCAAGAATTAAACATTTTGTCATGGCAAGACAAGCCCAAGAATCTAAAGTGATATGGAAACTACACAATACAATATGATGAAAAATGACTGGCATGAGGGTTTTTGGCCAAAATTAGTGTACAGGGCATTCCAAGTACAAAACTAAATAGGATACAAATGAATCGGACAAAACTGCACTAGAAATCATAAAAATAAAATAAAATAGAAAAAGATTTTCAAAATAGCTGAATACATGATTTGGTTTGTCAAATATGGCACATAAATGCTACACGGACCAATTGCTTCATTCCCGACTCCAAAGGATGCCTTTCATTGTTTATGCATTGCTGATGATACTAAAAGGACCTGACCATTCTTTCACTTATAATGCTGGAAGAATGCAAATCCTGCAGCGTATCACTTTCATCTCCAAACCTAACAACGGATTTTGGGTTAAGGAAAAGATTTGGCAACACTTAAATAAATAAATATTGGAAGATGCATATTGTGTCAAAACAACAAATCAGTACTGCCTACAAATAACTTTAAATGAAAAGTGAATTCCTAGACGAAATAGCTAAGCTTAACACTTTTTATAATCGATAGCTAAACTCCACACGTCAAAGTTCACAAATACTACTGGGTAAAGGATTATGTACAAGTATCGTATCCTAGTTGTTGTATAGTTGATGATTTGATGCTAAAGTTTAGCATAAGCTCTGTATAGCATTTTGCTTATCTAAGGATAACTTTCAAATTATATTTGGCATGATAATGGCATTGAATATATTGAGAGACTGGCATACCACCTATGCTGCCCATGTTAGAAAAATAGTACCTTTTTAATAGCATTAAAGGTAGCATGCTAAATACAGTGCATTGAGATTTTTTTTTTCCCCTTTAATTTGTGTACACTACACTAAACTAATGAAATATTAGTTTAGGACCCAGCAAAGAAAACACACATCTCCTATTTCTTCACACATCATGGCAAACATGTATGGTTTTTATCATCATCCATCTTCCTTCCCTCCCTCCTCCAGCCTCTCCACAGTACCAGTGGGACCTACCGATAGTCATAAGATCAGGCACCAGATGACATTTGGTTCCAGCAAGTATCTACTCGCCCTCGAAGACTAATTGTAACAAACTTCACCTTTTTATTATCGGCCAAATCTTTGTATGTAAGATACTTTTCCACAATGCTTAGCAAGCTATAAAACTGTTACTCATCTCATTGTACCATTGTATTGAATCTATAATTTGATGTATAGATCCAAATCATTGTCTTCCCAGACTGAGCCTTTCATATTTTGGTGTTGTCTTGCCGGATACTGATCATGGAATGGATTAACAAATTCCTTACTCTCCGATCCATCATTAAAACCATCATGATGGTTTGTATGCGCCTATGCTCTAAGCTTTGATACAATTGTTCAACTTGCATTCTTAAATTCTGAGTTTCAATATCACTAGGATCATTGATACAATTGTTCAGCTTGCATTCTTAAATTCTGAGTTTTCAATATCACTAGGATCCGACTCATTGCCCACATCTCTCTCAACCAATTGCCTACAACCATACCCACATAAAGGAGGCATGATTTGGGAAATGAAATCGACACAATAAATTGAAGGATCGATTTGCTCTAATACCAATTAATGTATGCTTAATAATGAGCACTACTAGGCCCTCACATGAACTGAATTTTTTTTTTCCAGTTGGTAAATCCTCAACTATGAAAGAGTCGCCACCCCCTTGCTCTCCTTTTCCTAGTCTAGAAAGATACTAATATATGTAAAATGCAACATCCTTTGCTATGCTATACTCCAACTAGCTACCATGACACTGTTTGTTCTTTCTTTTTTTCTTATTATTTTTTTTGTTTTGTGGAAACCTATGGTTACGTGGTTGACAAGGACCCTTTTCTAGATATGCTCTTCGGATCGAGTCGTGGACATTAAGATGATAATTTGAAATTCGAGTAGGTAACCTAGGAATTGCAGGAATATTTGCCAAGTTAATCTCTACATAACTTCTCTTTAAGCTAGGTTGAACTTGATCGTGAGCATCATTTTCTGGGGTCGAAAGTGGAATATCAAGCTTTGACTTTCTTTTGAGGAATTTATCTATAATTGGTTCAATAAGGAACCTATAAAGAATGGATGATATAAGCCTATTAGGATTGCAATAAACTCATTACTCATACATCCAATTTGAGTAGGCATTCTCTATATACACTTGGTGCAAACAAATAAAAAAAACAACAATCTATTATGAAGACGCCCACACTAAAATTGAATTTCATGTGGGTCGAAACATGATGTCCCAACTCAGGTTGCACTTGTATTATTTCTTATTTTTAACTACATATTAACAAATGCAATTTGACCGAGAAAAAGAAAATGAAATATACATTGTCATTGTTTAGTAGGGGGTTTGGCAATCCAATTTCAATTGTACTCTGTATATATTATTTGTATTTAAAAAAATAAGAGATGTCATTTTTAGGGCATGGGCCTTCTCTCGCTTCCTCTTGGATGTCGTTACTACTCAATTTTTAAATCACAATGTTATTTTTTAAACACCAATAAAATCTAGTTTTTCAACATGTTACAATGGCTTCTAATTGTTTAAGTTTAAAACATGCTCGAAATCGCTAATATCAAAGGTTTAACAAAAAAAAAAAAAAAACATGACAATATTATTGCAATGACTTCTAATAGTCATACAATGTTATTGACTTTTTAAAATAATATATTGAGCTTTCGTTGTGATGCCCGAAGTTGTATTTTTAAACCATGATAATACACATGATGTCAAAATCGCCTCCAAACCAACAGCTATTAGCATCCACTCAATTATTCTTAACCAAATCTCATCCACAACGACAAACTCCACCAATCTACATCTTGATTGGTTGTTTTAGACATCTCACCTAAACTTCAGTATTAGTAATGGAGACGTAAAAGCTCTAGAACATCCACAATGACAAACTCCACCAATCCACCCTGATTTGATCTAGTGGGCCTCATTATTGCCTAATCTAATTCATTCATTTTACATAGTAACATAGGCCTTGATTTCAATCCAATCCAAACTGATTTAAATAACATGACATCAAGAAAAAAAGATCACAACATGAAATAAAATAAATAGATAACATCAAGAACTAACTATATTTGATATATATATATATAAAAAAAAAAAAGAGACATCAAGGCAAAAATATATATTGACTCATCCAATAAGCAATCATTGAACATTTGAACTCAAGTGAAAAAAAATGGCAAATGGGTTGAAGAAGTACCTATGGCTGTATTTAAGAAATGATTATACACTTCAAAAATCAAAAGAGTTGAATCTTTGAAGAAGATGAATAAAAGTGACTCGTTGAAGAAGAAGATGATAATGATTGTGCTAAAGAGAAGATGAAAGAAAGAAAAGAGAGAAAGAGAGTTGCCATGTAGGGGCCTCTTGGATGGCTTATGTCTGCAGAAGTCAAAAGACAACTTTGGCCCTAGGTACTTTTGTAAATCTATTAGTTGTAGCTAAATTTAAGGAGGGGCAAAAATACATAAATGATAAAAATACCCTTGACAAAAGGTTAAAAGACCTATCTAAAATCAAGTAAAAAGGTGGGTGTGTGTGTTTTTGGGGGTTGGGGGGGTGGGTGTGTGTGGTTGTGGGGGCGGCGCTCTCCCTACATCCCTACAACCAGATGTATTTCTCATTTTTTTTTAATTAGATTTTCATAGTGGGGTTGAATTTATGGTTGAAAAATCAGAAATATTACCAATAATGGAAAAAAAAAACTACTTTTAAAAGGAATTTCAATTTTGCATGCTTTTAGGAGAAAAGACCTATGAGATTATATTGATGGTACAACCGCAAAATCCATTGACCCTACTAAATTGGCTCAATGGGAAACTAATGATGTGAAAATAATCAATTGAATATTAGGTTTAGGGGATCCCCAGATAATACTCAATCTTCAACCCTACAAGACTGCAAAAAGGCGTGAAGGAATACTTAAGGAGCAAGGACTAAAAAATCGGCCAAGTCCGATTCAACTTGGACTTGTCCATGACTGAGTCGGGTCTATAGGGAATCGGAGTTGAATTGATGTGGCTCGGTCGAGTCCCATCAGACTTGGCGAGTTCGCCGAGTCTACACTTACATGCATCTTAAAAAAGAGAAGAAGAAAAGAGGTTGTTCGATGTTCTATAAAAATAGCACGAAAAAACAATAAGAGAGGCGGGCAACTAGACCAATGGAGAGAGGGGCAAGAGAGCACAGTTGAAACTGAAATAAAAGAAAATGCACCCGGTTTTCAAAATCACCACATTAAATTTTACGAGGCAAAGGAGGCGCTAGATGATCTTGAAAGAAATATTGATTTTCAAAAACACCACATTACGAGAAATGCAGATGCATCGAATTGTCGAATCTTAACGAATAAAGCCCTTTTGATTTGCAATATACCTTAGGGAAGCACATTTTACAGATTAGGCTAAAAGATTACTCCTTTCAGGAAGTTGAATATGGACAAATGACACCCAAAAAGTATGGCGATGCATATAGGGTGGATGGGTTGCAAGAACATGGAAGTAAAGTGACTGATTTCGAAGCTTGGGAGATGGGAGACAAATAATGAGATGTACAACAGTTGAAAGGGCTTCAACTCAAAAGTTTGAAAGAACAAAAGACTCCAGAAGCATATCCATACAACACCAAGAAGGTGACAATTTTTCCTTTCATTTACCCCATTTTGCTAAATGTAAAGACAAGTTTGTCGAGAATGATGCTTTTAGAATGTAAAAATTCTAGAAAGGTTGTGAAACATATTCCTCCCTTGAGTTTGAGAACAAAATTCTGATGTTCTTAGAAAATTGATTTTCATTTAGCACAAGGAATTTATTGAAGGCATTGAAAACCTGAAATTTTGCCTACAAGAAATACACCCAAGAAATCTGCTGTAATCATCTATGAATGTGACAAATATCTTCCCAATAAATACTACTGGTGATATTCCTCATCCTTTACCATTAAAGCGTGTTGTGTTTTATTTTCCGTGTCTAGCTACTAATCTTCTTTCGGTTGGCCAATTAGTAGATAACAATTGAACAATCTCATTTTCTTCCTCCGATTGTCTTGTGCAGGATTAGAAATTGGAGGAGGTGATAGAGGAGGGCCTATATGCAGGAGGCTTTTTTCCTCTCCATATTACATTTCCACCTAGGAATAAAACTTTGTTTTTCCCTTTCTTTTTTGTTTGGTGTAATGAGTATAGTAGCTAGTCAGAGAATATCATAGCAACAGATGCCGCATATTGCTTACATTGCTATCTATTTAGACCAAATACTAGAGACGAGGGGGTGGTGGTACAAGCTCTAGAGTTTAAGTCAGACCGAGAGCCAGTCCAAAACTGAACTCTTCAATTGTAACGAGACTCAAGTCTAAACACAAGTTGGTCCAGCCAAAATCGAGTCCATTGGCACCCTTTAGGTACATTTGATGTTTACACCTATCCAACAAGCCCAACATTGTGAAATCCTAGTAAATATTAAAAAAGTTGTGTGTTATGATTTCAAAATTTTGATTCTTTATTGAGTTATAAAAGAGTTACAGTGTGAGCACAATCAGGAGGGTACATCCAATCTCTCTATATCAATGCATTCTCTTCACTTCTATTACATTGAATTTATATATTACGCAAATCAGGGATTATTCAAATATCATTAATAGACTACATCCTAACCTTCATTTAAGGGAATCAAAGTTAGATAATTCTTTCAAATCACTTTTATCATGATTCCAGTTTTCAGTTGATAGTGGTGAACCCAGTGTCAAACTGGGATAACTTCTAATTGAAAAAAGACTAGTTTGGGATGACTTCCAATTGACAAGACAATTTTGGGTGTGTGCCTGTGAATCAAAACGGGGGTTTAAATGCAAAAACCAGACCCTCCTTTTGGAGCTCTGTCCATTCAAAAAGGCGATCATGCAACTCCACAAATCTCTAACAAAAATCCAGCGACTTTGACATCGCCCCACAACTCATCAATGAAATTCTTAAAACGATAGCATCATACACAGAAAAAAAGAAGAAGAATGACAAAACATCCCAAACAACAACAAGGACAAAAGATGAAAAGCGTACTCTGAATACCATTTCTGAGTTGATCTTTCTCTGTTCTTGTTCCCTTCCAATAGAAAAGCAGCAGCTGTAGAAAACGAATCTCCATCGACAGAATCCGTAGAAGAAGAATCTCTCTGTCTTGAAATCGAATCTCTGAAAGACATGAGAAAGAGATGGAAGGAAATCACAAAAACCCTAGCTTTCTTTCTTCTTTGCTTGTTTTTTTTTTCCTCCCTTCATAAACCGCAGCGGCGCGAGGTTCATGAGGTTTTGGGAAGCGTCCGTAGTTGAAGGCTTTCTTCACGTGCTGTTTGTGTTCTAATTTTTTTTTATTTATGGAGTTGATCTGACGGTGGAGGAGGATGATCAAAAGAATGATTAGTTTAATGTGAGATGGTGACTTTTTGACGGTTTGGATTTGGAATGTGGGACCTGCTATTGGATCTGAAGTGGTGGAACCCAGAGAATCTCTAAGATGATAACTCAGAGAGTGGAATGAGCAGCGCGCGAATTGAAAGAAAAAGAGTGAGAATA
Organism: Camphora micrantha; assembly: GCA_003546025.1. NCBI lineage: Eukaryota > Viridiplantae > Streptophyta > Magnoliopsida > Laurales > Lauraceae > Camphora > Camphora micrantha. The sequence goes on along the minus strand of QPKB01000006.1, from coordinate 10,555,278 downwards.
GGAGGGAAGAGTGGGGTTTTTTCGAATTGAAAAAGGACCCTACGGCCGGCCCTTTCACATTTTTATACCTTCTTTTTTTTTCTTATTCCTTTTTAGTGTGAATAAATAAATAAAGAGAGATATAAGTTGGAATCTTCAGTTTGAGATGGTTTGGCATAGGCCGGCAATAATGTCTCTAAGATAAAATGTTAAGCTATAAAAGTTGATTGCCTATCAAGGAAGTTGATGGAGATGGTAAAAATAAAAGTGAATTGTAACTTATTTGAGGATTTGATCCAAAATAGATCGAAAATGGTGAGAAAAAATTCATGTAGCCGACCCTAACATAGTTGGAATTAGGCTTTGATAATAATGATTATATAAGTTGGAATCCAACCTATGTTTTCTTTGGGTCTTGACTAGTCACCCCACTTTTATTTTAGGGTGGTGCTATGCTACGGATGGTTTCCATAGACTTTGGTGCTGATAGCCTTGTGAGGCCCATATGGGGCTCCATTAATCTTATGTGGAGTTGGGGGATTGAAAATGTATCTAGGTACGTACAAAATTGCAAGTCCATCGAATAATGCTAACTCCTTGATCCGTGGCTTACAAGTTTAGTGGTTTTATATAAAGGAAAAAAACTTGGCAGTCAATCCAATGTACAATCCATTTGAATCAGTGAGGATACAATGAATCTAGTGTAATTAGAGGGTTGCGATCTTGATGGTTCAGTCGTATCAATGCCCAAGTGGGCCCCTCTTGGATGTCCCCACGTGGGCTGTCCTCATGAGAGTTTTCTCCCTTAATCTAAGTTCATATATGATTCAAAATTGTGGTATCGGCCAGGACAAAAAATCGATATGATATCGGTATTGGTGGTGATTAACGGTCCGTCGTGGTCGTTGCGGTGTGAAATTTTTTTTTTAATCCCAAAAATACGCAAAAATATCCAAAAAAATACAGAATATTAGAAAATGCTGGAAAATAATATTTTTTTCCATTATTAACAATAATAAATTAAAATATCGATCACCTTAAGTTATGAGTCCTGTCTGTGTCGCAATTCATTGTCTTCTCAAATATTTAATATAATGCAACCATTATTTTGGCTCATGATCAATTTATTAGTGTAAAATATAAGAAAATAAAGATCACATATCAATTATCTATGCACTTTTAATAAGCCATTAGTATTTACTATTTAGCATCATAAATACTCCAACAATTATTTTTTTTAAGTAGAATATTAAAAAAACATTTTTCTATACCAAAAATCATGTATATAAGTAGATCTAGCATGCAAGGTGTAGATCTAAGTGAAGAACCCAACACAAACGCAAAATGACATGCCAATGATCTTTTCATTTATTTCTGTGCTTTATCTAAAAATGAAAAATAAAAAACACATGATAGTAAATATAAGGGAGTTAAGTTGATTTTCTCTTACCAAATAAAATGATTTCTTCAAGAATAGTGTTGGAATTTGGGAATATGCAAGAGAATGAGCTATGGAGACATGGCTCCTCTAAGGAGATGCGGGGAGAGGAGAAGAAGATGGGGGAATAGGGAAAAAGTTACAAAAAATTAGGATTTTTGACAATTACTCCATCTCAGTCGATTTTTTGTAAATATCGGCTGAAATATCGATCAAACCGATATTCTGACCATATTGACCGAGATTGGCCGATATTTTTGGGATATTTTGCCTTGCAATACCGAGTTTGGTGTCGTGGAAAAATATCGTTCTGGCATGGGCCGATACCGGTTCATATCGGCCAATATGAACCGGTATCGGCCAAGATTTTGATCCATAGCCTTTAGTAGTCACCCCACTTTTATTTAGGATGGTGCTATGCTAGGGATGGTTTCCATGGACTTTGGTGCGGATGGCCATGTGAGGCCCATATGGGGCTCCTGTGAGGCCCATATGGGGCTCCATTAATCTTGGGTTGAGTTGGGGGATTGAAAATGTATCTAGGTACGTACAAAATTTCAAGTCCATCGAATAATCCTAACTCCTTGATCCGTGGCTTACAAATTCAGTAGTTTTATATAAAGGAAAAAAACTTGGCAATCAATCCAAGGTCCAATCCATTTGAATAAGTGAGAATACATTGAATCTGGTGTAATTAGAAGGTTGCGGTCTTGATGGTTCAATCGTATCAATGCCCAGGTGGGCCCCACTTGGATGTCCCCACGCAGACTGTCCATAAGAGAGTTTTCTCCCTTATTCTAAGTCCATATGATGGTATTTTTAACACTTTCTTTTTTGACAAATAGAAGTCAATTATGGTCACACCTCTCTCCTCTAGATTGACCGTTGCTATAATTTAACATTAATTTGACAATTAACCACTGTTCAATTTAATAATGACAAATAAAATGTGTTCGGAAAACTGTTAGGACAAGTTTGGTAATAGGTGATGTATCTATAGATTGGAAGATGCGTCATTGCCTCGGATTTGATAATTTCTATGGCTAAGGATTTCACATTGGTAGCGGTATATATAGCTGAGAAAAATTGATATTGGTGTGTAAATATGTAAAAACGAGAATTTTCAAATCCTAAAGAGGAGTTAGATCTAAAAACACGAGACCGAAAAGCCTCTCAGATTTACAAATGCCAAAGGACTTTCCAAATGCTCAGGAAAAACCAATGAGAAATCTCCCAAACAATTAGTTGCCAAACGTTTCAAGCTTCATAATCGAGTACAAAATTATCTATTTACAGTGATATTTGGCCGACGCCTATGTCTAGTTGACATTCAACCTACGAAATGAAAATTATACATAAAAAATTCTGGTAAAGAAACAGGACCTAAACAAACACACAATTTAAGGGAGGAACGCCCCCATTTTTACCCCGACGAATCTGCACCTGCTCTCTGCCATGCATGTGAACCCAGGTTGTCCTTCTAATGGTCCTTGTTGTCTGTCTCCTTCACATCTGAAATAGAAATCACTCACAACCATTACATATTATACACATGATCAACATTTTGATGGACCCAACAATGCTGTTGTTGTTCGATTTGGCCCAATATATTCACACGGAGTCAGTGGCTTTGAGTATTTGCATTTTAGGAGTAGGACCCAAGATGATTTATAGGAACCAGAGTCTTCTTGGGGTATCAAAATTTTCTTTTATTAATTTTCTTCTTTAAGATTTTCCATTTGTTATAGGTAAATTCCCCATGTATTCATATAGGGGCCCACCTAGAGGGTATCAAAATTTTCTTTTATTAATTTTCTTCTTTAAGATTTTCCATTTGTTTTAGGTAAATTCCTCATGTATTCATATAGGGGCCCACCTATAATCAATCATAACCTTCACACACATATTTATCTCCTATGAAATAATACCAGCTTCAATTCCACACTGACCCAACCATTATTAATCAGTGGGTTAAGCCTTCTCTATCGTTATATATATGTTCTTGAACTTCTTGTTTATTTTCTTAGAGTACTATGTCAACATACCAATGGCTAAGTGTCACTGGTTTGAATCCTTTTAGAACTCGTACAAGAGCCTCCTGCGTCACAAAGGAAGGAGCGGACTATTGCAACCTTGAGGTTGTGATTTGAAGTCACATTACCAATTAATATATGGATCTTGGGTTCTTTCCCCTCCTTTGCTGGATTCACATCCACTTTTGTTGGTCTCTCGTGGGTCTAGTCCCCTTGGCTGGTACAAAAAAAAAGGAAGAAAATCAAAATATTAAGTTTCGGTTCTTCTTCAAGAATTTAGACTTGGAACCATATAACAGCTCCTTTACTACTTCAATGCCACATTATCTATTGAAAAAAAAAAAAAAGGAAATATTTTGTGATAATTGCAGGGTGAGAGAGTTCTAGATATTTGATTACCTTCACATCAAACATGTCAACAATCACATTCCAACTTCAAAATTTTAGATTCTCTTACATTTGAAGTGACTTATATTTAATGATTATTTGAAATGTGAAGTATACTTAACTAAAAGTTGTATACAGATAGAACTCGAAATAAAAAAAAAGCAAATGAGAGGTTACCAAAATTAAGAGAAATGTTGTCCTAACTCAAAAGGTTACTAGAATGATCTGATCAAGGATTGTCTAAACTCTTCCTCCCTTGATTCTCTGTTGTAGTATGCATATAATGACAGATGTGTTACCCCCAGAATAGCCCCAATCCCATTTGGAATCTGAAAATCAGTATAGAACCAAACCAAAATCACCTGCTGAACTAATACAATTAACAAGAATAGCAAATAGCAAATCAAAAGTAGACCAAAGTGTGTTTATGAGATGTTTACATAGATGAATGCATCATGCTTAAGCATTCCATAGGAGAAGAAGGAGGCACTCATCATGAAGGTTGAGAGAGAGGGATAAAATGACAAGAACTCAACACTCTTCATTCGGATAACTAAATCCTGGCAAAAAAAAAAAAAAAAAAAGAAAAGAAAAAAGAAGCAGCAAAATAGCAATTAATAGTTTGTTAGAGTCTGATAAAATGCTTGCTAGCTCCCTTCAAAGGAATATTTGTGCATTGAGGCTCCTATATCTATAAACATCAAGAGCGCATTTGGAAGTACCCCAAGTCACGTGTTATTTGATTAGTTACACATAATAGATGTTCAGTTATTTTGCACAAGTAAATCATATCTGTAACTCTTAACGCGCCATCTACTCTACCAAAATATTGATTAACAGTCATATTCGCTTGAAGGATTATGAGAAATATATGAAATTTATGTCCAGAGACAATGAAAAGTTCGATTTGAAAAGAAAAGATAGTGAGATTTAAACTCAACATACAATGATAGATAATGAAGTAGCAAACAAGGAGACAAAGGAAGCCAAACTCAAGTATCCAACAAAAGTCCGCCGCAATAAAGGATCAAGTTTCATGCTAACAAGTGATATAATTGCAAACACCCCAAAAACTGATACCAATAATCCTGTTGTCTTCACCTGCTAGCAAGATGAAAGGGGGATTACGAACAGGGAAATACTGACATCTCATAGACCCAAAGGCCAAACCTGCTAAAAGTGCAAACTCAGAAGAAAGATTTTACCTTTCTGGCTTTCTCAGCATAGATGATGAATGTTGTGATGTAGATTAATTGAAAAATGGCACCAACAGAATTGACTGTTGCAATCATTATAACATTAGGTGATACAAAAGGAAGTCCATACCATAGGCAGATCAAGCAGTTCAAGAGGCTGCAAATGTATTGCAACCCAGATAAATGTCCAGTTGACTTGTCCATGATAATTATCCTGAGCTTAGGTCTTAAGATGATGGAAATCTTTAATTATAAAATGGAAGTAGGATTTTAACTCTTAAAGAACAAAATGAGAAGGTGGAAATCAAACTTACATTGGTGACACAAACAACAAGAAAGCAAAGAGATTCCCTACATACAAATGTTAGCCATAAAAGGGTAAAGAAGTCATTGAGAGGAGATAACACATGCAGATATTCTCAGAATGAACAGAGTTAAACAAACTCTCAGAGAAAATGAAAGTACCCCTTAATTGTTGTCATTTTAAGGTCCGTTAGTAGAATATGAGATGGTTACTAGTTAGATGGCTCTTTTTTCATTTTTCTTTTTTTCTTTTGATAACCTAGATGGCTCTTTTTTCAAGGCATAGTACCATATGGATCTCATGTGGGGCCCATCTAGGGCCATGCAAATCATGTGGAAGATAGAAGGCAGAAAGATCTCAATCACATCTAAGGGTGTGGAAAATATCAACCGCATTAGATTATCCTAACACATTGATATATGGCGTTCAAGTTTAATGGTTTCAGAAGACTTCAATTTTTTCAAATTTCAATCCAACAGTAAATAATGGTTGGATGAAAATCAGATTTGGGCTGGTGGAAATTCATAGGATTATAGTGTCTGCGATGGGGGTAACATGATCATAGGTGGGGCAGGTGGCCAGCCAAAGTAAAGCTTCAGAACCATGTGCTAGATTTGGCCCATCAGACCCCAATGCATTCCAGGCCCCCTTGGAGGGATCAAGATTCAGCCCCATTGACAGCCTTAGTTCAAGATGCTCATATTGAAAATGATATCACTAATATAGAATTCAACTAAAGTTCTCTTTAACAAATCTGAATGACTTTCCAAAGAAAAATTGGCTTCTTCCTTACTGGTTTTATTGGTTGATTTAAGTATCACAAAAAACAATCTAGAGAACAAAATCCTAGGAGAAAACATGACAGAATTGAACGTTGAAGTACAGCAACCAGGCAAGGATTCTATCAGAAGAAGAAAAGAGAATATCAGAGTACCTGCAATTCCAGTTGCATTGCTAGCAACTTGATAGGTGGAGGAAATCATCAAATGTTTCCCTATAGCCTCTGTTTCTCAGATATCCCGGAAAAACAAGAACAAGTTAAAATGAAATACATTGCATGTAGTTCCTTCTTGGTCTCCTGCACTTTCCTCCTTCAAGTGACATGGAACGATTTCATCTAAATTCCCATCCAATTCACCGGTCTGCGTTTGCTTTCTGAGTAGATTATTATTTTAGGAGAACTCGTTTGTCACATTATTTCTCTTGGCCTAAGTAGTTAAGAATTCTGGCCTTCACATGGCACATGAACAGGGGAGGAAGAAAAAACTAAATGTTTCCCAGTCTGTTAATTCTTCCAATTTGCATTCGAGTTTGCAATTCGTAATTTGAGACTAACTAGATCAAAAAACTAGATAGGGTCGTTTGATATGACTCAATTTTCAATTCTTCTGATTCTAAGTTCGAGTTGGATGAGCTCAATGAACTAATTCGTTCAAGTCCACAGTGTAAATTCATCACTGGGTCACCAACTAAATTCTAAATGCCTCAAATAATAAATTGGGGGATTCGGCGACGGGTCCCTGAACATTTCACTTTATTGCCTTAGGTCCACAATATTTTCTTATAGTGTGATAGGTCCTTTTTTCAAATTTGAAAACCTAAAATGTCTAATTTACCTTTTCTTCAAATCATATCCCATGATTAGTGGGATAAGCCATTGATAATGGTCAACTATCATTAAATTAGGCACGATTAATAAAATTCCACTAATGAGATTTTCAAATAAATTTCAAAAAAACACAAATGAGTTTCAAAAAATAGGGAACAAATTTCAAATAAATTTCTAAAAATGAAATAAATTTAAAAAATGCAAATAAAATTCAAAAGAATGCAAATAAATTTCAAAAAATGAAATGAATTTAAAAAACCCAAATAAATTTCAAAAAACAAAATAAATTTAAAAAAACAATAAATTTAAAAAAAAGCAATCAATTTCAAAAAGAACGCAGATAAATTGAAAAAGACACAAATAAATTTCAAAAAATATAAATAAATTTCAAAAGATGAAAATCAATTTCAAAAGATCCAAATACATTTCAAAAGATCCAAATAAATTAAAAAAAAATATAAATAAATTTCAAAAGGCTCAAATAAATTTCAAAAGAAGTAAATAAAATTAAAAAACGCAAATAAATTTAAAAAAAAAAAGGCAAATACATTTGCCAAAACTAAGACATCGCCGGATTTCCAAATTAGCAAATAATGTGGCAAAAAACTCAAGTCTTTTTGTCAAAAACTCAGTTAAATTTATTTCAAAAAATACAAATAAATTTCAAAAGACACAAATAAAATTCAAAAACACAAATAAATCTGTCTAAAACTCATATAGACTTGTTTATAATTCTGATAAATTTGTTCCAGAACTCAGATAAATAACCTAAAAATCGGATAGATTTGTCCAAAACTCAGATAAATTCATCCAGAACTCAGATAAATTTGTCCAGAACTCAGATAAATTCATCTAGAAATTAGATAAATTCATCCAGAACTAAGACAGATTTGTCCAGAACTCAAATAAATTCATCCAAAACTCAGATAAATTTGTGCCAGAAGTCATATAAATAGCCAAAAACTCAGATGGATTTTTTCCAAAACACAAATAAATTTGACAAAAAATAAAAACTCAGATAAATTTAACTTTGACTGGAATGTGGATGGACTTCTGGAATTGGTCAGATCAAACCTGACCTAGAATCAACCCAGAACTGCTGCAGATCTTAGGCCCACTTTCTTCTTCTTCTTCGTTCGGGAATCAGAAACACGAAAGCCATCTTCCATTCGCCTTCTTCCTCGATTCCAGCGATTGCATGGCGCGGCGTCCGGTGATGATTCCCCTTCTCCGGCAACAGGTAGGAACGACGGTGGCGCAGGAAATCCGACAATGGCGCAGAAGATCATCTTCTTCTTCATTTCGTGTTCTGCAAGTCTTCTTCTTCTTCTTCGTTGTAGGCGTCTTCTTCTTCTTTGCAGGGGTTTTCTTCTTCTTCTTTTTCTTCTTTTTCATCTTCTTTGCAGGGGTCTTCTTCTTCATTGCAATCTTCTTCTTCTTCTTCTTCGTTGTAAGGGTTTTTTTCTTCAGAGATTAATCTCAACTGTTGAGATCCAATTCGTCAATGTCCATGTCCGGTTTGAAGTAATGAGTGGGAGAATGGAAGATTTGAAATTTAAAATTCAAAATTAAATACCTAAACAATTGAAAGAGGGCAAATTAGTCATGTAAAATGTATCCAGGGACCTTTGGCTGCAAACAGTCTAGCTGCTTGGACTAGAGCCCTTAAAAAGAATTTGCTTGGACTGGAGGCTGGATAGATTCAATTCTAGGGACCTTTCGTTAATTATCTCTAATAAATATTGTTAATTAACGCTAGGCCAAATTTCATTTTAATCAGAGTTTGATCTATCATTAAATTGATCATGTGTTAAATATTTGATTATAATAAAAACCAAAAATCCCGTGTTTCATTGGGATCATTGGAGTTAGATATGAACTAGTGTTAATGCATAGTGTTGCAGTGATTTTAAAAGGTTTGAGTTTTTAAGATGGGAGCCAATGATGGATAATAAGACTCAGCTTGGTGAATCTAATGAGATCAGTGTGTGTGAATTGAATCTAAATCCTCCGAGCCCCTGTCATAGGAGTCATTTGTCCTTTTTTCCCCCACATTCAATTTAGGCACTTTTATACACCTAAGAACGGCTCCTTACCCGACTAGTAAGGAGCGTCAGTTCTTACCCGGCTGTCTGGGGTTCAAACCCTGGTATGTCACCTCTTTTTTCTTGTGCGTGCTCCTTTTCCACTTAAGTTAACTGCCTTCTCGTGTGTGCGCTCTCTCTTGGGTCCCAACCCCCTAGCTTGGCTGTGGTAACAAAAAGAAAAAAAAACATACTTTTATACACCCATGTTCCTAACCAACTGAATTACGAATTGGGGGACAGGTCATTTGTCTTTTATGCTTGGGATATGAAAATAAAATGTACAAATGTCAAATTTACACATGTGAAGTATAGTATCATATATGTTTGGAAGCACGATTTCTCATGAGGAAATGACCATGGGATGAATAATGTGATCAATCGTACTATGGGGCTAACTCCTGCTGGAGTTAGATTCAGGGACATGTGAGGTGTTCATTTTGAACGAAATGTTCTAAGTGAGTAAACTAGGTATCTAAAGTATGGACCATTTTCAATGCAAAATGAGATTTGTTTTCCACAAATAAATATGTTTTATCATTCCATGCTAACACTTTCTGTGGTTTTTAATTTCTAAAGTGAAATCATTTTTTGCAATATTTGTGGAAAGTAACTCCACACCAAAGAAATTAATAAAAAAAAGAACAAAAGACAGTTTTTGTAGTCTCATGAAAAGGGAAAAACATATTTCACCATGGAAAGTTCTTTGTTCCACCAAACAATAGAAATTTAAAACAGTTAAAAACATAAAAACCCCTGAGAGAATGCTGATTGCACAAAACCTCCTATCTTTTGTTGAAATGTTGAGAAATCAAACTTGATCATTGTTCAAACTATTTCAGATGGCTTTTGTGCAAATTCCAATGCTTGTTTTTCTTGGAAGATCAAAATGCTCATATTTGTTTAAAAAGGACTAGTCATGTTTTCTAAAATAAAGAACTTTATTTCAAAAAAAAAAATCCATAAATTGATTTGGATGTGGCCCCCAAAATGGAAAACATAGGAGAGCCTATTTATTACTCATCAGTACCATCCATTGCTTTATTCGAAATAGTTGTTACGTTATTTGATGATCGATAGAGGGCAATGATGAGCTATTCTCAGGACCCAAAGTTTGTAGAATTTTTTGATAGATTTGTTGGGATGCACCTTGTTTTGAATGTGTAAGGATTTTAGGTTGGCTAATTCATTGGGTATTGGACAAAACCGGGATTCTTTAAAATTGTATTTTGTTTAGAAAAGGATTGCCCATCTTTGAAGAAATTTGTTTAAAGGAGGAGTTCTCAAAATTTTGGAACTGATAGAGGTCGCTCGAGCGAACCTTCATTTGCTCGAGCGCACCATTCACAAGATTTCTTCGCTCGACCTAGAGTCCAGATCGCTTGAGCCATCAAGGTTCTGGAATGAAAGTTTTTAAGACAGAGAGTAAAGTTGCTCGAGCGAACCAATGATCGCTCGAGCGAACCTCTCACAGAGAGTAGATCGCTCGACCGCCTTTTTATATAGCTCGACCCATGGAATTTCTGCGCTGAACGTCTGTAAACAGAGAGCAGTTTGCTCGAGCGAACTCCCTGTTCGCTAGAGCGAACCTGGGCACAAAATTTGAAACCTGCCTGGAACTTTCTTCTATTCTGTCTCAAGATACAATTACCAATTGTAATCAACTTGCAACCCTTGAGGCACGAATTGAGATCTATATAAAGCCTTTATCTCTCTACCCAAAGACACCTCTCCCATTAAGAAATTTCTCAGAGAAAACTTGAGAGATCCATCCTCCTCCAAGGCTATCATCTGATGTGCCGAAGGTTTTCAAGCTTTGGATTCATGCTTCATTCAACTCTTCTGATATAGAGCCATCTTGAAGAGGTTTTCAAGATGGTTGCAAGCACGGTGAAGGTGAACGGCGTGTAGTCGTCAATATCACGCAGTCCTTAGGTTGAGTCAACAACTAGGAAAGAGTTGTGAGTATATCTTGTAACTTTTATTTAAATAGTGCTTGGTTGTCTGTTGGCCTAGACGATAAGGCCCGTGGTTTTTCCCGAGCAGGGTTTTCCACGTAAAAAAATTCTGCGTTCTTCTCTCTTTGTGATTGATTGTTTTTAAATCGAATTAGGGTTAATTATTAGTTTAATCACTTGTGAATTGATATCCGATAAAGATCAAATTATTGGGACCTCTGCCTGTGTTATGGTAGAAATCTAAGTTTTTCAATTGGTATCTGAGCAGGTTGCACTAACCTTTTGTGTGCTCTTTTTACTGATCTCTAATGGATATTAATAGAGAAGGAACATCTACCAGCAAGCCTCCTCTTTTGGATGGATCCAATTATTCTTACTGGAAAGTTAGGATGATTGCATTTTTAAAGGCTATTGATGACCAAGTCTGGGAAATAGTGGTGGAAGGATTTACTGAACCCACCATAATTGTTGATGGGGAAACGAAACCAAAACCCAGAGCCCAATGGACTCCTGATGAGAAAAACAGGTCGAATTTCAATAATAAGGCCATTTATGCTATTTATAATGGAATCACTGCAACTGAGTTCCATAGGGTTTCTGCTTGCCCTACTGCAAAAGATGCTTGGGATCTTTTTCAAACTGTTCAATAAGGAACAGAAATTGTCAAGCAAACAAAACTCCAGAACTTGACAACTGCTTTTGAGACGATTCACATGAAAGAATATGAAACTTTCGATGATTTCAATACAAAACCGTCTAAAATTATAAGTTCATCTTTTAATCTAGGAGAATCTATTCCTCAACACAAAATCGTTAAGAAAATTTTGAGGTCTCTCCCAGAACGATTTCGTCCAAAAGTGGTTGCCATCGAGGAGAATAAGGATTTCAATTCTTTGTCAGTTGAAGAACTTGTTGGAAATTTGCAAACTTTTGAGGCAAACCACTGTCAACAGAAAAAGGGAAAGGATATTGCCCTGTTGTCCTCAAATTCAGTTGATGACCCGGAAATTTTTAATCCTGACAGTGATACAGATGATGAACAATTTGAAGCATATCTTGCGAGGAAACTGAAAAAGATTTAGAAAAATAGAAAGTCTTTTAACAAGAAGGATTCTTCAAATCCCAAGCCTCCTTCCAAAGGAAAATTTGTTCCCAAAACTGATCAGAATCGATCAAAGGGAACAACTAAGCCCATTAAATGTTTTGAATGTCAAGGATATGGACACACTACTTCTAAGTGTGCAAATCGCAGAGAAAAGAATAAAAGCAAGGCCCTCAATGTTGCTTGGGATGAGGAATCTGATGAGGATGTGTCTGAACCTGATTCACCTTCGAGTGAGTCTGGAAAATTTGTTGCTTTCCTGGCTCTCTCTAACATCTCTTCTGTGCATGAATCTAAGTCTGAAGATGATTTAGATATTAACCAAATTTCTGACGAAGAACAGGAAGGAGATGAAGATTATCAAAAACTGCTTCATGAATCTATGAGAATGTCAAAAATCAGTGAGAAGAAAGCCTTGAAATTGAAGGCCATGGAAGAAAAGAACTCTTCTCTACAAACTTCATTGACTGATTTTCAGTCCAAGGTAAGACAATTGGAGGACCAACGAGCAATTTTGTCTGACAAATTGATTCTTGCATGTCAAGAAAATGATCTTCTGCAACAAAAGTCTCAGAAGGCTGAAACTGAATTGCTAAAGTTGCAAAACGAGTTGAACTCTTGCAAATTCGAAAAAGACAATCTGGCTGGAAAATTAAAGATGGCCCTTGCTGAGTTGGAAATTGTAAAATTATCAATTAACCGGATGAATACTGGATTAGTAAAACTAAATGAAATTTTGGGAAGTCAATCGCCTTCATCCTCAAAAGCTGGACTTGGATATGTCCAAGACGCTTCCACTTCAAAAGACAAAGGTAAAACCGTGTTTGTTCAAGGACCTGCTATGTTTACACAACCCTCTGACTATCCAAATGCCTTATATCGAAAGAATTATAATCAAAGACATGTGTCAAACCTATATTTGTTCGAATTTGTCATTTTTGTGGAATTACCCGACACATTCGACCACACTGCAATAAATTGAGAAATTATTATAGAAATCAGCATAGAAGGCTAAACAAAACTACTCAACAGATTAGGACCAAACCTGTCTGGGTCCGTAAATCTGATATGCGCTGTAATGTCGTCCTTACAGCACTTAGTGCTACTAATTCAGATGTGTGGTATTTGGATAGTGGTTGTTCCAGACATATGACAGGAAACAAAGCCTTGTTTACCTTCTTTGAAAATTACAGTGGTGGAAGTGTCCGTGTTGGTGATTTAGGTAAGGCAAAAGTTATTGGAAAAGGAATTGTGTCCATTCCTAGTATGTCTCTGGTAAATAATGTTTCTTTGGTTGATGGACTGTGAACAAATCTTTTGAGCATAAGTCAGTTATGTGATGACAAACATGAAGTCCATTTTTCAGCAAAAGATTGCATAATTGTGGACAAAAAGGGAAAAATAATGCTAAATGGAATAAGAAATCCGGACAACTGTTACGTTGTCTCCTCAGAGAAAGAATTGTCTTGTAATTCTGCAATCATGAGTGACATTGAATTGTGGCATCAACGTTTGGGCCATGTAAATTACAAAGACCTGGAAAAATTGTCAACTCATGAACTGGTTCGTGGGCTACCCAAACTCAAAAGAGCCTCGAATACTGTTTGTGGTCCCTGTCAAATTGGTAAACAGATTAAAGCACTGCACAAAAAGGTCGATTCACTTACCACTAAAAGACCTTTAGAATTGTTGCACATGGATCTTATGGGACCAACTAAAGTTGAAAGTATTGGTGGTAAGAAATACATATTTTTGACAGTTGATGATTTTTCCAGATTAACATGGGTGCTTTTTTTACGTGATAAATCATAAACTTTTGATGTGTTTAATGATTTGTGGTCCTTTGCTTATTGCAGATAAAGGACAAGATTTTGGTGGCGTCTCAAGGATACGTTCCGATCATGGAACAGAATTTCAAAATTCTGATTTCTCATCCTTTTGCTCAAAACATGGAATCAAACATGAGTTTTCTGCACCTAAAATACCACAACAGAATGGGGCAGTTGAAAGAAAAAATCGAATGGTACAAGAGATGGCACGTGTGATGTTACATAGCAAACATATTCCACAACGATTTTGGGCTGAAGCTGTAAATACAGCTGTCTATGTTATCAACAGTGTCTATCTTCGCCTAGGAACAAAAACCACCCCATATGAAATATGGACTGGAGTCAAGCCAAACATTAAATATTTCCGAACTTCTGGCAGCAAGTGTTACATTCTTCGGGATAGAGAACACTAGTCAAAATTTAACTCTAGAAGTGACGAAGGACTTTTTCTTGGTTACTTATTGACAAGCAAAGCTTATCGAGTGTTTCATCTTAAAAATTCTATTGTCATGGAGTCTATTAATGTGGTTGTAGATGATGCAGGAACTATTGATTATTTTTCTGATGATGAAGAAGGATTGCTATTTTCCCCTTCTTCTGAACAGGTTGAAAAAGAAACTGAAAGCCAAACTAAACCAGATTCAGAAAATCAAAAGGAAACAATTTCAACTGCTGAACCTGATAGTCCAAAGAATACATCTTCTGAGCTCAATGTACCTGATATTATCCGACAATTTGAAGAGAAGAGCGCCTCTCCTTTAGCTATTCATCCTCATCTCAAAAAGGCCAAGTTATCAAAGATCATCATCTGGACAAGGTTATCGGTGAGATCTCTGCTCCCATGAAAACTCAGAAACAGGTATGTGATGAGGTAAGTCATGTATGTTATGTTTCCACTTTAGAACCAAAAAATGTTAAAGATGCTCTTGTGGATGATTCTTGGATAAATGCTATGCAAGATGAACTTGCTGAATTTGAAAGGAATCGAGTCTGGAAGCTTGGTCCTAGACCCACTCATACTAATGTCATTGGAACTAAATGGATCTTCAAAAACAAAACTGATGAGTCGGGTCTAGTGATTAGGAACAAAGCTCGTCTAGTAGCTCAGGGGTATACACAAATTGAAGCAATTGATTTTGATGAGACTTTTGCCCCTATTGCTAGACTTGAATCAGTGTGATTGTTGCTTGCTATTGCTTGTTTTCTGAATATTAAATTGTTTCAAATGGACGTTAAAAGTGCTTTTCTGAATGGTTTCCTGAATGAGGAAGTATATGTTGAAAAACCAAAAGGATTTGAAGATCCTCATTTTCCAACCCATGTTTACAAACTACGAAAAGCTCTTTATGGATTGAAGCAAGCACTAAGAGCTTGGTACAAGAGGTTAACATAATTTTTGATTGAGAATGATTTTCAGAGAGGAAGTGTTAATAAGACCTTGTTCATTAAAAGAGACAATAACAACATTGTTATTGCACAGGTCTATGTTGATGACATCATCTTTAGTTCGACATCTGAATCTTTGTCTGAAGAATTTACTCAAAGTATGTTAAGAGAATTTGAAATGAGCATGGTTGGAGAGTTATCCTTCTTCCTGGGTTTACAGATTAAGCAAACCCCATCTGGCGTTTTCATCTCTCAACCAAAATATGCTAGAAAGTTGCTGAAAAAAATTGGAATGCAATCTTCAAAACATACTAGGACTCTGATGAGCACTACTGTAAAAATCAGTCTTGATGTTGATGGATCGAATACTGAGGAGAAAATGTACAGAAGCATGATAGGTAATCTTCTCTACCTTATTGCTAGTCGTCCTGACATTGCTTATAGTGTCGGAGTTTGTGCTAGATATCAGTCTCAGCCTAAGATATCTCATGTTCATGCTATGAAAAGAATTCTCAAATATGTCTGTGGAACTGTTGAATATGGAATTTGGATGTCAAAAGACACAAACACAGCCATTGTTGGATATTCTGATGCTGATTGGGCTGGATGCGTGGATGATAGGAAGAGTACTTTGGGTGGATGTTTTTTCGTTGGAAATAATCTAGTTGCTTGGCATAGTAAAAAGCAGACTTCGACTTCTCTCTCGACTACTAAGGCTGAATATATCGCTGCTGGAAGTTGTTGTACACAGCTTCTCTGGATGAAACAGATGCTGTAAGACTATGGAATTGAGCAAGACACAATGACTATTTTCTGTGACAATCAGAGTGCAATTGATATTTCCAAGAATCCTGTCCAACATTCACGAACTAAGCATATAGATATTAGGCATCATTTCATTCGTGATCTCGTGGAAGAGGGCACAATTGCTTTGCATCATATTCCTACTGAGTCTCAATTTGCTGATATTTTCACAAAACCCTTATATGCAACGCGGTTTGAATCTTTACGGAAATCTTTAGGGATTTCTCTTATTCCCTACACTCCATAAGTTTTTGTTTATTTAAGTGCACAATCACTTTTTCTCATGACCATTTTTTGCACAGCACGGATCGTCTTCGATTCTCTCACCGCTATCTCTGTCTTTATCTTTGAGAGGTACCGTGGCAATAAGGTTAAATCAGAGGAAGAGGGCTACCTATGAATGTGTGTGAAAGCTTCCACTTGATTGGTAATTTTCATTTGGAGAAGGCTACCACGTTCGATAGTGTGAAAGTCACCCATGATGGTTTAACCCGTCCTTGGAATTAAAAAAAAAATGGAGAAGAAAGGAAATGGGTATGCTCTAAAAAAAAAAAAAAAATGAAGGAAACTATTTTGCTCAATTTTTTGTTGATGGGTGTGCTCCCTATTCAACAATTTTGTTCTTCTCAAGGAGATTAAGAGGGAGTGGATCACACAAGTTTCTTATTTTTTTTATTTTTTGGTCAATTTGTTCACTTTTTCACTGTGTACTGAAGTTTATAAAAATTTCTACAGTGACTTGTTTTCACTGTTCATGGAGAGATTTAACCGAACAAAAACCGTTAGAAAACTCTTGCCGCGCTGCGTTTGATGGTTTGAAAACCCTAGACAGCTCGCTCGAGTGAACACTCAAGTTCGCTCGAGCGAACTTGACGAATTTATATCAGCACAAGTCCTTTCTTTCTTTCTTCTTCTTCATTCCTTCTTTCTTCCTCCGTTGCTCTAACCCTCTTTTTCAACTTCTTGCTGCTGTGCATCTGTGCGTTCTTCCTCCTCTAGGTATTTCTTCTTCTTCTCTTCGTCACCATCTTCTTCATCTTTCTAGGTTCACATTTTTCATTATCTTTCCCCTTTCTCGTTTCTTTTTCCTATCTTCATATTGTGCATTGTGATTTATTTTATTCATACCACATCTCATTCTTCATGCATCTCATTCTTTTCCATTTATATTTGATTCTCAATAGTTTGCATTTCATCTTCTTATTCATTTTATTCATTTCATTGGATGGATTGGAAATTGATTTGTACTATTCTTCTCAATTTTTGTTAGTTGCTCTATTCCTTATTCTTGATTGGTTTATAATTTTTTGAGCATTTGTTGGAGATTGTGAATGAATGGAAGTTGGAGATGAAATTGAATGGGTGAAAGTTGAAATTTTTTTTTCACATTCTATGTTGTTTGGGTGAGATGGGTAGTTATACCCCGTTTTGAATTAGATGAAGGGATTAGATGATTTTTTTTTGGATTGTGTGTGGTGATTGGTGGAGATGGGTGGTGATACCCAATTTTTCTGCAGGTTTGGTTGATATACAAGGTGTTTGCTGACTTGGAATTTTTGTCAACTGTTTCCTTCCAGTTTCTTTTTCGATGGCTCCTAAAAAATGACCTCATGTGGCATCTTCGTCGTCTTCCTCTACTTATGATCATACCAGATTTCCATCATTGGAAAAATCAAATATGTTCTATGAACAGTTTGAATTCAGAAATATTGAATCTGAGAGAGAAATTGCTAAAGAACTTCATACCAAACGTGTGTGCCACAGTTTGGTCAACAGAAACTGGTTTCCTATTATGAAATTCAACACTAAAAAGATAAATGTCGACTGGGTTCGAGAATTCTATTGCAATTTGGAAATCGTGGACTCTGGGAAAATCAAGTCTTTTATTCGAGGAAAATGGATAACGATTTCTGTGGAAGATATTACAGATTTCAACAATATTCCGGTTATGGATAATCCGGATTACCCAATTCCGGATGAGCTTCCAGCCCCCATCAATTATGACCTTGTCGCAACCACAATTTGTGGGGCAGAAACTTTTTGGCCAGGAGGTCTTCTTCCTCATGGGAATTTGACTGAAGAATACCAGTTTCTCAACCGGTTTGTCGCTCAAGGAAATGGTTATCTCTTATCTTGCATTGGGACAGGCAAACGAGTGAATATTCCACAAGTCATTATGAATGTCATTGTCAAGACTTTGACATTCAAGAAGAATTCCCTGCTACCATTTGGTGTTTTGGTCATTGACTTTCTTACATTCAAGGAGATTCCAAAGCGGTCGAATGAGCTCACTCAGAAAATTAAAAATCCCATAAATTCCCGCACCTTGGCTCAATCCTCTTCTCATGTTACTCCTCCAGTTCGTGGTGCAGCTATGGCTGAAGATGATGATTTGCCTGCTGGTCAGGGGGAGCCACAACAGCAGCTTGACAGATTAGCTCTTCTAGAGGCACAAGTGCAGGGATTAAATGTGCAAATTGATGAAGGATTTGCTGCAATAACGGGAAGATTCACTTCAGTTGATCAAGCACTTGCTGAGATTCTTGCAAGACTGAGCCAAGAACATCAGTGAAAATTCTATGGACTGTCTTGATTTCACTTTTGTTTGGGATTTTATTTTTGTTCCTAACTTTTAATGATACTTCATCTGTGTTTAGATCTTTTATTTTGCTACTCCTTTTCTTAATTCTGTCTTTTCTATCCTATTGTTAGATCTTAATGTTTCATGTTATCTCTTTGACAATTTATGTCCAAAAAGGGGGATATTTATTTATTAGATATGCTAAACTTCCTTTTACATGAGATATGCATGCTGAATTAACCTTGCTTATGCTATTTCACTTCTCTATATTTCACTTCTCTATGATTCTTCTATGATTCTTCACTTGATCTTCAGTGTAAAACCTTGCAGGTGTTCAAAGGACTCACTTTCTTTTGTTTTAGCAGAATTTCAGTTCAGTTGAGTCTTTGGTACTGAATGGGTAGAATTTTTGTGTATTAGGTGTTTTGTCCATGAATTGCCAAAGGGGGAGATTGTAAGGATTTTAGGTTGACTAATTCATTGGGTATTGGACAAAACCGGGATTCTTTAAAATTGCATTTTGTTTAGAAAAGGATTGCCCATCTTTGAAGAAATTCGTTTAAAGGAGGAGTTCTCAAAATTTTAGAACTGATAGAGGTCGCTCGAGCGAACCTCCATTCGCTCAAGCGCTTCACAAGATTTCTTCGCTCGACCTAAAGTCCAGATCGCTCGAGCCATCAAGGTTTTGGGATGAAAGTTTTTAAGACAGAGAGTAGGTCGCTCAAGCGAACCTCTCACAGAGAGTAGATCGCTCGACCGCCTTTTTATATTGCTCGACCCACGGAATTTCTGCGCTGAACGTCTGCAAACAGAGAGCAGTTCGCTCGAGCGAACCTGGGCGCAAAATTAGAAACCTGCCCGAAACTTTCTTCTATTTAGTCTCAAGTTACAATTACCAATTGTAATCAACTTGCAACCCTTGAGGCATGAATTGAGATCTATATAAAGCCTTTATCTCTCTATTCAAAGACACCTTTCCCATTAAGAAATTTCTCAGAGAGAGCTTGAGAGATCCATCCTCCTCCAAGGCTATCATCTGATGTGCTGAAGGTTTTCAAGCTTTGGATTCATGCTTCATTCAACTCTTCTGATATAGAGACATCTTGAAGAGGCTTTCAAGGTGGTTGCAAGCACGGTAAAGGTGAACGGTGTGTAGTCAGCAAGATCGCGCAGTCCTTATGTTGAGTCAACAACTGGGAAAGGGTTCTGAGTATATCTTGTGACTTTTATTTAAATAGTGCTTGGTTGTCTGTTGGCCTAGACGATAAGGCCCGTGGTTTTTCCCGAGCAGGGTTTTCCACGTAAAAAATTCAGCGTTCTTCTCTCTTTGTGATTGATTATTTTTAAACTGAATTAGGGTTGATTATTAGTTTAATTACTTGTGAATTGATATCTGATAAAGATCAGATTATTGGGACCTCTACCTGTGTTAAGGTAGAAATCTGAGTTTTTCAGAATGAATAAGGGCATGCCTTTTTTTAATGAATAAGGGTTTTACCCTATTAGCAATGCACCTACATAAGTTGTCTTCATCCACATGAACTGGTTTGTAGTTTGTAGCAATCTTTCTTACTAATCCAATGAAATTAAGCCCTATCATCCACACAAACGAATGGTACTACTGTTAGGAATTTTGTGTATTGCAATTTGATGGATGCATTATCATCTTAGCATCATTTGAATTTTCACACATGCATTGATTTAAGAAAACTTGAAATCTTGATTTTTTCATGCATTGTTTTTATGTCTTTTAGAACTATTGATTTATGCATGTTTTGTTTTTTAAACTTGGATGCATTTAAATTTGAAAAGAAGTTTTTTTAATCAAAGTAGCCTATGTTTGAAATCTTTCAAATCATTTTAGGCTTTTATGTTTCATGATTTTAAAAGCACTTAGATTGAATTAAAATCATGTTTCCAAGCTTGATTTAATGGCCCAAAAGTCCCCTCAAAGAAATACTTTGAAATATGCATTTTTGGGGTTTTTGGTCACTGGGCCCAGGTCGACCTGCAGTGTGCTCGGTCGACCGAGCCCATGGACCCGATCGACCGCGCACACTGTGGGTCGACCGAGAAAAGAGCCGTTGGGCCTCTGTTTCAAACGGTCAGATTTTTTACCGTTAAGGCCAGGTCAACCCGGGAAAGGTGCAGGTCGACCGGGGACACGCCAGAACTCATTTTTTTAGTATAAAATGAGGTTCATTCCCTTGAAAAAGTCGTTGATCAAAGAAGATAAAAGAGCCTTCCTTGAGGTGTTTGGAGGCAAGAAAAAGGGGAATGAATTAAGAGAGACCAAGGGGTCATTAGTAAAGCTAAAGCTTGGATTAATGAAGTTAAATATCTAAGTAAGCTTTACTTTTATTTATCATATGTTATATGCTTTGTTTAAATTATTGGTAAATGATTTTTAGCATGATAACTATGATGTGTTGAATCCATTCTTCACTTAATCTTTGATCTAAGTTGGATTGGATTCTTCACCTTGATTTCAAACCAAGTTTGTTTTAAAACTTTATAAAACATGTTTTGTCAAAACCTTTGATTTCTGTTATAACATGTTTCATTTACTTGGTTGAATCTTTATTTGTTGTTTTCATTCATTTGAACCTTAGTTAAATTAGTTTGGTTTTGAAAACAACATAGCACATGCATCACATGTTTAGACATAATTAATTTCATACAACTTGTGAGCTTTTGATTTTCATATCATCAACAAGTTAGTATTTTATACATGTGATTTGCATTTCACTTCAATCAAATCTTTGTGTGCTTTAAACTTTAAAACGCATTAAGCATACATTAATTGAGCCTTCATTTTAACTTGATTGAAGTTATCACACACACACACATCATGAACATACACCTTTGCATTCATATAGTGTTTGTGTGAGTTAGATTTTCAATTTCATATCCGCCTAATTAAGAGGCATTGTAATTGAGCTTAATTGTATTCTCTTAGAGTGTTTTGTGAAGACACTACCTTGAGAGAAAATCTCTTTATTGTAAAGGTTATTGCTTAGCCTAAGAAAAGCATTGTGTAAAGGTTATTGCTTAGCCTAGAAAAGCATCTTGTATAGGTTGTTGTTAAGCCTAGAAAAACAACATTGTTAGGTTATTGCTTAGCCTTGGAAAGCATATTGTAAAGGTTATTGCTTAACCTCTTGAAAAGCATAAATAGTGGAAATCCGGTGGGGTGTTGGATCACAAGCCGGTAGTGGATGTAGGCATTGAGGCCGAACCACTATAAATCCTTGTGTAGTGGTGTTTGCTTTGTGGTGATTGTTTTGTTTAACCTTCCGCATCTTGTTTGATAAATCATCACTTGTGATTAATTGATTTTAAAGAAGTTAGAATTTGTCATAATTGGTCACTAATTAGAAGCTCACCCTATTCACCCCCCCTCTTGGGTTCGAATCACGGACTTTCAACTACCTCTACCCTTTATACCTCAAAAAATGAGCCTTTCAAAGGAAAAAAAATGCAACAACTTACAATACTCGAGCGAATTGAAACAGCAGTGGAGGTAAATCAAATGGATTGTTGGATCCCAACAGATCAACTGATCCTACCACAACTTCCAATGTCAAACTCGTATGTTAGATTTGTGGACAACCATAACATAGCGCCATGGACTGTTATCAAAGCATGAACCATGCCTACCAAGGCAATATGCCACCAAAGAAGCTCCAAGCTATGATCGCATCTCTGGCCCCTCAATCTCATAACAATATGTGGTACACAAATAGTGGCGCATCCAGTCTAGGGATGTCAAATGGGCCGGGCTAGCCTATTTCGACTCGGCTCGGCCCTCTAGTCAATGGCCCACAGCACGGCACGACACGTGCGGGTCGAGGGAACTGTCACAGTCGGCCCGTTTCACCACGACACGCTACGGGCAGACCTATCCATAACGGTTAGCCCGCCAGGCCTGCTCAACGGTAAAAAACGGCTAGTTTTATGTAAATTGTCCATTTTACCCCCGAACAGTCATGAAACGGCCATATAAGGGGTATTTTTTGTCATTTTAAATTTTACAAAGTCCATAAATAATCTAACCCTCCCATTCTCATTTCTCACCAATTTAAACAATTCTCTCACTCTCTATACACTCTCTAGCGCTCTCTCAAAGCATTCAACTATTTCACCCCTCTCTCAAAGAAGTTTTTGGAGGGCCAAAGATTAAGTCATCAAGAGACAAGATTAAAGGGACCTTAAAAAATTTGGAAGTATTTATATCATTTAAATTTTAGATCCCATATTTATAAGTTTTTAATATATTATGTTAATTCTCATTTTCTCCCCTTTCTTATATTAATTATCACAAAAAGAAGGCTATTACTTTTATTATTTTTAAAATTTATTTTCTGAAATATGGCTGGACAGTCTTTTAGAAGAGTTCCCACATAATTTTCTTACGTTAATTTAGGAGGAGCAAAAGATTTATTGAATTAGAAGATGAAGTAGGTGATTTACCACGTCCCTTTACTAGTAGTTCATGTAAGGCATCCAAGAGGAATAAAACTTCAATAGTTTGGGATTTACATAATACGTTTGAAGCTGTTAAAGAGGAAAGAAAGTCCAAAAGGAAAAATGTAAATTTTGTGGTAAGATTTATGGTGCCGAATCAAAAGCGGGTATCGGCCATTTGTTAAGATATACACAAAAATGTTTAGCCTTACATAAGCGGACGGATTAAGGGCTAGGGGGGCCT
The DNA here is from genome assembly GCA_003546025.1 of Camphora micrantha. Taxonomy (NCBI): domain Eukaryota; kingdom Viridiplantae; phylum Streptophyta; class Magnoliopsida; order Laurales; family Lauraceae; genus Camphora; species Camphora micrantha. The sequence continues at coordinate 10,531,877 of QPKB01000006.1, read as the reverse complement.
GGTTCACAGACCCAAATTTCTACTACCGATGGTGATAGTAGTAGTAGTTTGGGTCTTTTTTTTTCTTTTAATGCACAAAATGCTAGATAAAATATTGTCAAAATGATTGTGTTATTCGAATTACCATTTTCTTTTTTTGAAAATGAGTTTTTTAAAGAATGGGTTCAAAAATACTGTTAACCACAATTTTACAGTATTTCAAGAAATATAGCTAGAAATGATGCTATTAGAGTTTGGCAGGAAGAGAAGACAATTATTAAAAATTCTCTTGTAGAAATTCCTGGTAAAATAGCCATAACTACAGATATGTGGACTTCTAAAGGGGATAATAGTTATCTTTACATTACTGCACATAATTATAGATGCAAAATGGATTATTAATAAACGAATAATTAGTTTTAGCTGTCATGAATTGCCACACAGTGGCACCAGAATAAGTACATTTATTTTGAAAAAACTAGATGAATACAATATTAATGAAAAAGTTATATTTATAACTTTAGATGATGACAGTAATAACAGTGGCTATTGAACTAATGCGATTGCAGATGTTACTTGCAACTTTGATAGATAGCTCTATCTTTCAAAACAAATGTGTATGTCACATCTTAAATCTCATTGCAAAGGTTGGTTTGAAGCATATTGTAAATTACATAGATGCTATTAAAGACATTGCTAAATTTATTTTCTGCTCTGCACAAAGAAGACAATCGTATGCTTAAATATGTGCAAGGCAAGGCGTATTAGCCATAAAAATACCCAAAGAAGTAGAACATAAATGGAATTCTATGTATGATTTGTTAAACAAGGCAATTGACCAGAAAACAATTTTGAATGAATTTTGTGCTTTTCATGCACAACATTTGTTGATGAGTGATGAAAATTGGGAGTTGTGTGCCCATATAAGAGATTTATGATAAGCTTTTTACACTTCAACATTATTTTTTTGCATGGTTTATTATCTCACATCTAATGAAGCTTTTTCAAATTAGTTTACAACTCAATAGATTTAGAGATCGTTTTTTTTACTTAATACACTATTAGAAACATGGAAGAGAAGTTTAATAAATATAGGAACTAAGCTCCAATGACATTTTCTTTAGTTTTTGTATTTGATCCTAGGTTAAAATTGAGTGGTGCAGACTTTTTTATTGATGGAATAAATAAAAATGTGAATTATCAAGATTTTAATATTTCTTCAAATATAAGGAAAAAATTACAAGCACTTTTTCAATTTTATTGTGAGCAAATGTGTACAACTGGGGTTAGTATGACCCCTTTACAAGTCCAGCAAACAGGTGAAACTGTGTGGGATGTTTGGTATTCTTCCTTGTCCACGGGCATGGCATCCGGCTTAAACTCAAGTAACAAAGTGACGGAGTTATCCTCGTATCTTGACGTCGGTGTAATACGGGTGCAGGATGTCATCATGACAAAAGTCCCCATATGATGACAAAGTTTCTCATGTGATGACAAAGGTTCTTATATGATGTCATCATGAAAAAAGTTCCCATGTGATACTAATTGGAAAAGCAATTACTCGTGCACGGGTGCACCCATGTAGCCTTCGAGTTTTAATTGGATACGTCTTGTAGTCATCTTTCTTGGGCAGTCCCACTAAAACTACAATTGTAAATAAATCTCAGGTTTTGTCCAATATCCAATGAATTTGCCAATATTAATTATAATCGAATTATAATCCTTACAATCTCCTCTTTGGCAATTCATGGACAAAACCCCTAGTTACATGAAAAAATCTACTCTAGAATAAACTCAAAATACAAAGACAGACTTTGGCTTCTTGCAATCTTTCCAAACAATCAGTCTTGATCTTAATGCAAGGGGCTTGAAAAAAATTCTTGCAAACCTGTTCAAACTTTCAGCAGATCTAGTGTAAAATCACAAAATTGAAATATGTAATTGAAATACGCAATTAATGCTAGTGCAACTACTACAAAAAACGTCTCATTCTCATCTCGATCTCCACATTATTCTCCCCTTCATCTCATGAAAATGACAAAGTTTTAACTCCTCCTTAATGAGATAACCGCAAAAATTAAAAAATACAAGCACAAATGCAAAGACTTAATCAGGACAAAAATAAAAAATCCTCAACGATCAAACATGGTGGTTTGCAAAATTTTAAAAACTTGACAAGTAAAGAAACCTAAATTTTGAGGTATTGAACATGTGTGAATTTATATGAGAGGGATGAACTCAAACGGAAGGAAACACGAAGACGTTTTTCCGTTTTTTTACTACATCTTTTGAAAAAATTCGGCCCGATTTACAATGATGTGTAAAGCTCCCCCTTAATGCCGAAATTTTTTTTATTGAAAACTATCATTGACCCAATCTTTCAGGAACTTCTTCACATATAAATGCTCAAGTTCAAAACGATATGAAAACCATTAAAACCAAGGGTGCAAACCCAGTTATTAACCTCTTAATGTAGAAATTTATGAACCCTATGAACAGGCATCAATAAATCCTAGGGAGCATACCTAGACATTATTCAGTTCAACTCGGCTGTCTATAGAAAATTTCTACGCACATGGGTCTCATAATTTCATATAAAATCTTAAAAGAGAGCAACAAAGAATCAAGATAGGTGTTCCAAAAACAAATAAATTCACTAAAAACATGAATACAATGTAACCCTAGGTGAATATCGAAGTGAGTCATCGTGAATTTGTGCACATGTTCAAAAACCTTAAACTGTGCATAAAGAAATTCAGTTAAAAAAAACTAAGCAAATTGAAGTGTATCACACATGGTTATTAATTTTGTACCGTTTTTGGCCGAAATGGCTGAAATTTTTCGTTTCGGTCAAGTGGCCGAAACGAAATTTCACTCCAAACTTTTCGATTTGAATTTTCGGTCGAAATTCAAGATTTTGGCCTATTTCGACTGAAATTTGGGATTTCAACTGAAATGTGACTTTTCAACCGATATGGTATTTTACATAATTTAATTTTTTTTTTTTACTTTTTTTTACACATATATACTTTGTATTTCTTACATTTTCCCAAAATATAATTCCAAAGAATTTATTAGAATGGATTAAATCTATATTTATTACTTATTTATTTATATATATGTATATATATTATGTTATATTTTTTCCAAAATGTAATTCCGAAAAGTTTCGCCAAAATTTTGAATCGGCCAAAACTTTTCATTTTGTAGGGCAAAGCGAAATGGGTTCCGAAACGATATCGACAATTATGGTATCACAAGCCAAAAAATCATAAAATCAGCCCGAAAAAGCATGCATTTGCAAAGTAGAACACGATTTGAGGATTAGGGGTGGAGGCCAATGCCTCGAGACTTTCTAAAGGGGGGTTAAACCTAACAGGCTCAACAGGTTTCATTAACATAGTGTGGACCACATTAGAACATAAGTCACTCTTTCTAACCCAGACAAGCTTTGACTTGACCTGTTGAGGAGAACACGACTTCTTCCTCTGCTTGGTTTTCATGTGGTTTCTTCTTTTATTGTAGTGTGGTCTAATGTGCTCATTAATTCCACAAAATTGACGTGGGAGTGAATTTAAGCTTGGGCGCATTTTTAGCGTTCACTGATTTCAAGGGTGGAGCCTTATGAACAATTAGAGTAGTGCAATAAACATTAGATTCTTGAAAAAAAATACGAACTTACCTTTGTCTTTAGAAGTCGAAACTCCTTGAGCATAGCCAATTCCATTTTTTGTCTTGTCAGTCTTTTGGTTTCCAAGGATCTCGTCGAGCATCTTAGATCCTATATTCATCCTTTGATTGATGCATTGGCAGAGTCAAGTTGAGTAAACATTTTTCAGCCAAGTCATCTCTTCCAGACTTACACTCAATCAATTCTTTATGTAATTTATCCAACTCAGTTTTTGGGCTTTTTGTGTTTGATCTCCAATTGTTTTAGTCTCCTCACCTGCAAAAATCATATTGTTAGACAATATCACATACTGATCTTCTAATTGTTTTACGTTAGATTGAGACTCTTCCAAGGTAGCTTGCAGAGAGACGTTCAGAGATCCCATTGCTTTTAGCTTTAAAGCCCTTTTAGCATTGAAATTTTACCATGCGTATGGAATCTTGTAGCAGTCTCTTGTACTGAATTTCTAGATCCTGTTCATCATCAGAGGAGTCATGAATATCTAATTCCTCTCCTGACTTGGAATCCTAGTCAGATGAGCCCTGTACAGAAGAAGCATTAGTAATAGCCATGAAAGAAACAAACTTAGATTTCTCATAATCATACCTTGAAGAATCTGAGTAAATACTTGAGTCATCGGACCAAGTAGCATTCAAAGTTCTACCTTTATTCTTCAATTTCCTATTTGCACACTTAAAATCAACATGACCAATCCCATGACATTCAAAACACTGAACATGGTTGGTGTTGAAAGCCTTGTTTTTCTAAAAATAATTTTTATTTTTCTAAAAACTAATGAAAAAATAACTCTTCAAAATGTTCATCATCTATAGACTATAGGAAATTAACCATCATAGCCTTCCAGTAGGCGATCGAGGTTCCTTCTCTATTGAATTCGATTTATTAGAGAATGTTGATTTGATGATCACACAATAAGTTAGTGCAACTTGCTCTGATACCAATTGAAAGAACAAGCATTGACATATGATCGTAGACGCAAGTGCAAGGCCACGATTGTAGTAATAATTGGTGAAACCGGGTAGATCCACAGAGAGCAATCTATCGCAAAACCTGTCCTACTGAAAAACTAGTTCTAGTCTAAAAAAAAAACTATACAATCAAATGTCCTACTTTAATTAAAAGAGATAATTAGCGAAAGGTCCCTAGAATTGAATCTATCCAGCATCCAGTCCAGGCAAATTCTTTTTAAGGGCTCTGGTCCAAGCAGCTAGACTGTTTGCAGCCAAAGGTCCCTATATCCACACAGCTTCATCTTTTAGGACTAATTTGCCCTTTTAACCATTTTAGGCATAAATTTTGGAATTTAAAATTTTCAAATCATGTAAACCCCATTCTTCCGTTGTCCTTGGCCTTCCTCGATTAGATCCTTCCGATGCAGGAGACCTTAGGAGATCTGGTTCGGCCACGGCCGGTTTTTGGAATAGCCGGATGTTTGGGGTGCGGCAGGCAGCGGCAACCGGGAGGAGAGGCGGAGCTGGGCAGAGTTGGGGCGTTTGGATAGGCCGATGATGGAGGGTTGGATTTGAAGCACTTTTGAATTGGGATGGAATCGGAAGTGATGATGGGGTTTAGAATGATTTGCTCCACGTTTGGTTGATTCATTTCGGTAGAGGACGGCGTTTCGATCGAACCCAATCGATCTCGTTTTCTTCGGCAAGGAGGCGAAGGACTAGGCAGGGCTGTCGGGTTCCGGTCCGATTAACGTCTCGCAGACGACTTTTCGGCCACACCAACTCGTAACAGGGTTTGAAGATCCACTTTTGCGGCATCTGCTATGATGTTGGAGAGAGAGAGAGAGAGAGAGAGAGAGAGAGAGAGAGAGAGAGAGGTTAGCGGCGGTTTCTCTTAAACTTCGGTAAAAGCTTGCTCTTTTAGCGACGTTTTACTAAGAAAGCGTCGGTAAAGTTAAATTATAAAATTCACATAAAAGTAAAAGTCGGAGGTTAAAGAATTATCTATTCACGCAGGAAAAGAATATCGCAAGATGTAGGCCCCAACTCACACTAAATAGATGCATGAAATGTTACAATTTTATCAGATTCCGTTCAATTAAATCAGTGGTGCGGATGAAGTACGTCCTTCTGTGTGTGAATAAAACATTATGAGAAATTCACGACTTCCAATGCCAAGAACAGAATGATTCATGATTTGATGTGGAAATGCGAATTTTCTATGAATTTTTACTCGAATTCAGACTTCGAGGCCCACAAACATAAGATTTGTTATTTTTTTTTAATTAAAATGAAAACGGTGCATGATTTGATCATTAAGTCCTTAATTACTCTAAAATGATGATGAAATTGTGCCACAATAAGAATTTGCACTTCCTGCAACGTTTTTTTGCTTCATTGGTAAAGATACACTTTTACCGACGTATGTAATTTCGTGTCGCTAAAATAGATTTTTAAATCTCATTTTTTGTTCAAATAAACGTCGGCCAAAGCGTCAATCTTTTACCAACGTTGTTGTACAAAACGTCCGCAAAGCCAAATCTTAGTTGAAATATTTTTTTAAGAAGAAGTAAAAGTCGGAGATTAATTACCGACGAATTATAAAACGTCGATAGGGACCTACTGTTAGCGGCGTTTTCTGTAAACTGTTGGTAACAAGCTTGCTTCTTTTAGCGACGTTTTAGTAAGAAAGCGTCGGAAAGCCCTAAATCATAAAATTGACATAAAAGTAAAAGTCGAGGTTAAAGAATATCTATTCACGCAGGAAAAGAATATCGCAAGATGCAGGCCCCAACTCACACTAAATAGATGCATGAAATGTCACAATTTTATCAGATTCCGTTCAATTAAATCAGTGGTGCGGAGGAAGTACGTCCTTCTGTGTGATGAATAAAAACATTATGAGAAATTCGCGACTTCCAATGCCAAGAGAACAGAAAGATTCATGATTTTATGTGGAAATGCGAAATTTTCTATGAATTTTTACTCGAATTCAGACTTCGAGGCCCACAAACATAAGATTTGCTATTTTTTTTTAATTAAAATGAAAACGGTGCATGATTTGATGATTAAGTCCTTAAATTACTCTAAAATGATGATGAAATTGTGCCACAATAAGAATTTGCACTTCTAGCAACGTTCTTTTTGCTTCATTGGTAAAGATACACTTTTACCGACGTATGTAAATTTCGTCGCTAAAAATAAGACTTTTCCCCTTTTTTTTGGTCAAATAAACGTCGGCCAAAGCGTCATACTTTTACCGACGTTCTTGTACAAATTAAACGTCAGCAAAGCCAAATCTTAGTTGAATATTTATTTAGGAAGAGTAAAAGTCGGAGATTATTACCGACGAATTATAAAACGTCGATAAAATCCTACTGTTAGCGGCGGTTTCTATTAAACTTCGGTAAAAGCTTGCTCTTTTAGCGACGTTTTACTAAGAAAGCGTCGGTAAAGTTAAATTATAAAATTCACATTAAAAGTAAAAGTCGGAGGTTAAAGAATTATCTATTCACGCAGGAAAAGAATATCGCAAGATGCGGGCCCCAACTCACACTAAATAGATGCATGAAATGTTACAATTTTATCAGATTCCGTTTCAATTAAATCAGTGGTGCGGATGAAGTAGCGTCCTTCTGTGTGTGATAAAACATTATGAGAAATTCACGACTTCCAATGCCAAGAACAGAATGATTCATGATTTGATGTGGAAATGCGAATTTTCTATGAATTTTTACTCGAATTCAGACTTCGAGGCCCACAAACATAAGATTTGTTATTTTTTTTTTAATTAAATGAAAACGGTGCATGATTTGATCATTAAGTA